>ML675730.1:303059-313872 GCA_007922155.1 Mesoclemmys tuberculata | reverse complement strand
ACTGTTTTTAATACTATTAATGATGTAGTGAGACAGCTTCCCCATAGAAAGTGATAGAAATTTCAACTAACAAAACCCTTTAAACTGGATTGAAGAAAGCTTTGCACTATAGGGTAGAACCCTCCATTAGATCCTGAGGAGAGAAAAAGTGTGTGGCATAGGTATGCATCTATAGGAGCTATGGGAGGAAGGGATAAAATGGGGCCAACAAGCTTTCCCCTGTCTCTACTATCTATGACTTTATCCCATTGCTCAGAGGTGTCTCTTTGTGAAGTAAAAGAGAAATGAAGGGAACGGGGGACCTACTAGTTGTCTGTAACATTGTTCCCTTGCATACAAATTGCTGCTATCTTGGGAAACTAGGTCAATGAGATAAGGAGAAAAACTCTCTGATACTTTTGGGAATGAGGTACTTTTGGGAATGGACTATTACTAGCTAGTCTTAACAGTGAGGTGCATTAGATTATAATATAGACCACACCCTCACCATGGAAAGTGGCAGAAACCACAATCATTGAGTCATATTCATCTGGGATGGAGAAATCCATAGAGAACTTGCTGTGGAGGAGTCATTTCCAAGGTTTTCACCTCATCTGATATCTTCTCTTGAACCCAATTCCCTCCCAGTAGATCAGACCCCCATGCAACCACAGGAGAAGCTGCATGAACAACTCGTGGTCCCCTGGTCAGTGTTTGTGAATCACCATTCTAGGGAGAAATTCTGCTCCCTCTGAAGTCAGGAGTTTTGCCATTGACTTCAAAGAGTGCAGGAAAAGGCCTGTAAGGAAGAGTGCTGCTGTAGCTAAGATGAGGAAGAAAATGGCAAAGTGTGACACAGCTGGTCTTTCCCCACATCTAATTTGTATGACACTAGTCTGCTCCTCAGAAGCTCCAGGAAGTTTTAGAGACAAGGAAAATAAAACAAACAATGGCAATAGGTTACTAAGAGAAAGTTAAAGTGAAAAGGACTCACTTTTTGGTGGGATGGTGCCTTCTGCAGTGAAAAGGTTATTGACATGTAAGGAAACCAAATATAAGTAATGAGAAGAAAGCCCTCTGATACATCTGGCAATGAGTTTTCAGTGAACTAACTCTAGCAGATTGTGACACTGAGATATATTAGACTGTGGAATAGACTCACATGGAGAATTGTGGAAGCTCTAGCATTTGAGACATTTTAAAGTGGAGTGGACAAAGCCACACAGGCAGCAATCCTAAACTGACTGGCTGGGTAGAGGGAAGATGAACAGGGTGGGTCCTAATAGACAGGAATACTGGAAATGGTGAGAATTTTTGCAAAATCACTGCAAGTCTCTTCTAAACCCTATGGGATTTTTTTCAAGAACTGTGGGATATTTCTGTATTTCCATTGAGCCCCATTGCTGCAATTGCTGCCTAACATAAAGGAAAGCACAAAGAGAGTCATTCAGAAAATATCATAGAAGTTGTTGCTCTGACCTGTGGCTGCTATACGCAATTTTGAAACCACAGAGACCACACTTCAGGAGTCTAATGGTTTCTAGCTGACTACACAGTGCACACCGCATTGACCCTGATTTTCAGGATAGTTGTAGGCATCTTAACTATTTGAATAATGGAAAAACTATCTCCTGGCTCACATTACTGTGCAGTGGTTACAGTATTACTGGGTTCTGTTGGTGGGCCTGGTCTCTCACTTCCCTAGGTAAGCAGGGCTGGGAGTGCTACAGTACCAGTGAGATCAGGTCTTGCTTTGGAGAAAGCTTATCATGTTGCCCTCAAGCTAACTTGCAGCAGAGCAATGTTCCAGGTTAAGGGACTCAGTCCAAAGTACTCCACATATCCAGGAAGGGAAGATTAAGGCGGTGAGGTTGGGTAATGTAGGGGGGCAGGGAAGGAGTTTTTCCTGTGAGGGCTCATGGGAGTGTTTTGGAAGCTGTGGGTGTTGAGATGGGCCAGCAGTGTTTGAGCCAATGAGAGGCTTGTCCTATGATGTGGACCGGTTTGGGAGCCCACCAAGTGGTTCCAATTGGTGGCACCATGCCAGGGTGGGTGATGAGAGTTCCCTCCTTTCCTTACAGATTCCTCACTGCACCCGCAGTGGTCTTCTAGCCACCTCTCTTCACCTCCACAATCCACTCAGTCTGAGGGACTAAGGGCTGACACAGTGTGCAGCCTGCTTCTCTACTGACCCGAGAGCACAACGGAGTCTGGGCTGTCCACTGCCTAGCATGTAGGCAGTACAAAGCCAGGAGGTCAGCGGCATGGGGGGCTAACACAAAGGCGTCTGTGACCTGAGCTGCTGCCAAGTGGAGGGGGTGGGGCATGGTGGGGAACAGGCAGGAAGTGAGGGGCAGACAGAAGTTGGTCAGGCAGGCAGGCAGATGTTGATACTGAAACTGGGACAAAACCTGTGTTTCAACATAACTACTCAGGACACAGGAGCATCCCCGGGCCATCTTGTTAAACTGGAACTTTGGTCACTCTGCTGTGGTGGAGTTGGGGCAGGGAAGGAGGCCAGTGCTGAGGGAGGACAATAAAATCATACAGGACAGTCACTTATTCCAGTCTTTAAAGGGAGCAAACTTACATCCGTTCAAATGGGTGGAACATCCACCCTGGATGGGCACATTAGCTGACTGTTTCAGAGATGAACTTCAGCAGGGAAATATATTACAATGCTTAAAATTGCTCTCGCTATGCATCCGTCAGCACCCCATAGAGAGCAAAAGAAAAGTTCCTGCCTCACTCAGAGCTTTTGCTGGTTCCTCTGCAGACTGAAGCAGACAGCACCTCCTTGACTCTAGTCAGATTTCTTCTCAAATAGAAAGTATAACAAATACCATTAAAAGAAAAAAAGGGGGGGGGGGAATTCTGTAGAAGACACAGGGTCACCATCATAGGTGCTGGAACTAGGGGTGCTGGCTTGAAGTGGTTTCCATTACATACAGCATTTACAGTTTGGTTTAATGGCTTTCAGCACCCCTGCTATTAAAATTGTTCCAGCACCCCTGGTCACCACATGTAAAACTGAACCTGCAGATAAGCAGAAAACCCAGGGGCATGGATTCTCAGGGCCTTTGGTTGTATCGCTTTTTATCTACTCCAAGTTCTATAATTTTAGACTGTTCCTCAAAGGTGCAAGAAAATGTATGTTTATGGTGCAAAGGGAAATCAACTGCACAATGGCAACAGTAAATTTCAAGGAGACACTCAAGTAACGGGGGAACTCACCGGTGGGTATTGGTAAATTGCCATCGATCTCAGATAGATCTAGGGAATGAAGCAGAAGACAATAAATTAATGGCAGGTAGTTTTATGTAATCTAAGCTCTTTCATGGCTTAGTTTACATGAGATCCCTGAAACTCAGTAGGGACACGGCTGATCAGTGTTTGCGTGGGAGACCTCCAAGAAGAATCCAGGGCTCTTCAGCAAGTGGTGCTAATGACTCATCAAAGGGGCTCATTTTCTTCTGAGGAGGAATTGATCATGAAATAATTTTTTTCCTGAGAAATATTTAAGTGATTATTTTTTCAATTTGGTTGAATTTTTTTTTTTTGAGTTTTTGCCAGGAACATACGTCTCCCAACAGCAAATGGATTTTTTTTTCCAGATTTTGAAAAAAACTTTTTTTAAAAAAAAATTCCATTTTGTTGAAAAAAGCCATGTCCAGGGAATATTTTCAAGATGTTTCTGTATTGAACGGAGTCCCCCGACAGTCCTATAAGGAACACTGCTGCAGGGATTGCTATGGGTGACAAAGCAGAGCACGCTGTTCTATTCCTCTGCACATGACAAGTGGTTGTCATATTGCTCAATGCCCTGCTGGAAGGTGCTCAGATATTAGGGTGATGATCATTGTATAAGAAGCCATAAAGAATAGAAGACAAAACATTTCTTACATTACCGATAATTTGACCCTACAGGACGCTCCACTGCAGAAGGCATTTCTTGGCTAAGTGGGCCCCCCAGTACAAAAAGGACGTGGAGAAGTTGGAGAAAGTCCAGCGGAGGGCAACAAAAATGATAAGGGGGCTGGAGCACAAGACTTATGAGGAGAGGCTGAGGGAAGTAGGCTTGTTTGGTCTGCAGAAGAGAAGAATGAGGGGGGATTTGATAGCAGCCTTTAACTACCTGAAAGGGGGTTCCAGGGAGGATGGAGCTAGGCTGTTCTCAGTGGTGGTAGATGACAGAACAAGGAGCAATGGTCTCAAGTTGCAATGGGGGGGAGGTCTAGGTTGGACATTAGGAAAACGTTTTTCACTAGGAGGGTGGTGAAGCACTGGAATGGGTTACCTAGGGAGCGGGTGGCATCTCCATCTTTAAAGGTTTTTAAGCTGTGGCTTAACAAAACTTTTGCTTGGATTATTTAGCTGAGGTTGGTCCTGCTTTGAGCAGGGGTTGGACTAGATGACCTCCTGAGGTCCCTTCCAACTCTTATATTCTATGATTCTATATGTAATCATAGATTCATAGAAGATTAGAGTTGGAAGGGACCTCAGGATGCCATTGAGTCCAACCCCCTGCTCAAAGAAGGACCAACTCCAACTCCCAATAAGCAAGGCTCTGACCAGTTTTTCTTATTCAGGATCGCAGGATGGTTTTTGCAAGAGCGCATTTGTTGACACTGTGTTGACAATGCGAATAACTGCATTCTGCCTGCCATCTGGATATGGTCTCCTTCACAACCTGCTCTAAGGCTGGGTCCTGTACAGCGGTTTCCAGGATCTGCAGAGCCAGGGTGATCCATGTAACTATGAAGCGGAATCTGTGCTTTGCGACACCTCGGTATGAAATGTTGTGTATTGAGATAAAGCTAAAGAAAGTGGAACTCACCACCTGGATCTGCTGCTGTTTCCACAGCATCCAAAGAATGGATACCTAGGGGAAAAGAGCATGACAGCTGAGAAAAATAACCCTCTGATAAATGCAGTAATGAGGTTTTATTGGACTATATCAAACTAGTTGTGGTGCAGTGTTGTAGCCATGTTGGTCCCAGGATATTAAAAAGACAAGGTAGGTGAGGTAATATCTTCTATTGGACCAACTTCTATTGGTGAGAGACAAGCCTTTGAGCTCCACGGAGTTTTCTGAAGATATTACATCACCCACCTTCTGTCTCTTTCAAACTAGTTATAACAGTGATGTGCACCAGACAATGGGAGAGTCTCCTGAGGGAAGTGAGCAAAGTCCCAGGATCTTTGCTGTGCTTTTCTCATTCCTCATCCTTTCCTGCCATCTACTGGCCATTACAAAACATAGCCACTATTTTCCTGCCTCTAAGAGCATATGTATTTGGCTTATTTAAAAGTGACAATAAAAAGTAAAAGTTTTGATAAACCTTTCAACCCCCACTTCCCATACTATTTAGTGCTTTCTTTTTTTTTTTTTGGTTTTGTTTTATTGGTACTCCTTAGAGCACTAACACATCACAATGAATCACTAAAGATGAGATTTTCCATCCTTGGCCCCATAGGTCTCTTGTAAATACTCCAATGCCCTGTCAAATGCTGATCTTACCTCTCTCTGCACATGTGCTCACAGCCACCCACCTCCCTTCTGATACATTCCACGCTCGATCCCTTTCTGACTAGTGCTCCCTATACAACCTACCTCAACAGTCCATGTTGAGAGTTCCCAATCCAAAAATCAAATTCGGAACAGCAGCAAGTTGCTTGGGAGCTCACCCAGATATGAGATCAGGAGCAGCAGCTGGGAGGTAGGTTGTGTGGGGAGCATATGTTCCAAGGATTGGGAGGGCTGCCAGCATTGAAGAGTCAAACAAGAGCTTAAATTGCTCCTTCCCCCTCCATCGCCTCAACTCTGCAATTCTGGATCCTTGGCCTACAGCCCCCCACCTGACTCTCTTCCCAAACTCTTAGAATGGCCAGTAAATCTCAGTTGTCACTGAATATAAAATAATACAGAAGATAGAGACAAGAATATAAAGCAGAAAAAAATCCAACCCACAAGTGCACAGGAGATGTAGACACTGGCTTTCTATACACTGTCACACTACTGAAAGGGGTTTCCTAAAAATAAAACAGAAGCATGGAATTTCCTTTACTAGGATCTGCCTAGTCTTGTAGCTTGTCTCTGCCACTATTCAATATTTAACGCTTCAGTGGAAAGTAAATTCCCACCCACATGCCACACCGTATATCTGTGGACCTTTGTGCAGAGCCATACGTGGTAGGGTGGGGTCAGAGCCTCGATGTCTGTCTGATCCATGTCTGTGATCAGCATATATTGAGAACCATGAGATCTGACTTCCTGAAGCTCAAAATCACAAAGCACACCAGAGGCAGGCTAGATCAGGAAAAGTAGTTGCTGCAGTGATTCAGAAAAAGGGGCACTTTTCCTTACTGACCCGTAAGCCCCAGTGTGGTGATAGGAGTTGCTGGGATGCAGGGAGTGGGGTGGATGACTGAAATAAGGAGAGCTACTCCTCCCTCTGAGTTCGTACTGAACCAATAGCAAGGTGACACCGTAATGTTGATGTTTACAGTCTTTCAGGTGAGTTGTAAAACTCAGGACCTGTCCAAATGTGGTCATATGGCCTTAGCAATGTGCTCAAGCATAGAGTGTCCTAGTCAATTATATGTCTATGCCAAAACAAATTCCTCCTATGATGTTATTTGGACATGGTATTCATCTTCATTTTCTCTCTTATGGCCATTGCAGTGCTCCCAAGGGGAAGCTACCTTTTACCAGGGGGTGACTTCCTCCTCACAGGGATGTCACGAGGCTTGATTGAATTCATGTTTTCACAGTGCTGTCACATCTAGGGTGAAAGGGGCTATAGAAAGGCAGATTAGTATTTTGGAGCCATATCCTATTCACAGAAGTAGCTCAACTGATTTCATCAAGGTTGTGTGCGTGAACTGTTCTTATTATTAGCATATATAACTATAAGTGTCGTCATGACCACAATATCATCAGCTCAGCACCTCAGGAGACTTGTGCTAAATTACAAGATGTGGCAAGTGTGCAATGCAAACCCTGAGCTTGACCAGCTTATAACATTTTTGAATTGTGCCTGCTACCTTTTATCTGTTTTCTATTTGTGATCTCTGTTCTGTTCTGAATAAATCTGACAATTGGTTTGTAACCCTCCGTCACTGCCGCTCAGCACAGAATCAGGTTCTATGAGCCCTGGACATGTTGATTGAGAAGCTTTAGGGAACGCTGGTGTCTTAAGGGAATGTTTAGAAATTGGTGCTTAGAGGAACTTTCCCAGTGTTCCCAACATCTGGAGCACAGCATGAGCTAATTTTATATGGGAGGGGATTTGCCCTTAGCTATTGGTCTTGAGTCTGTTCTCATACTGGTTTGACACCAATATATATAACTTCACTGACTTCAATGGAACTACTGTTAATTTACTGGAGATATAAGTGAGAGGTGAATCAGGGACATGGGACTAAGGTATTCTATGCTGGCCGTGAGCAAGGTACAATTTATTGCACTAAGAAAGAAAAGGCTTTTTCTGCCACATGAGCTTGCATGTAACATTTCAGCATTTTCTGGAGCTAAGCTGCTCCAATCACTGTAAGCATCTAGAGACACTACCCACTGGACTAAACATTATAAGATGGGCACCACCATCACCTTCTCTGATCAGATTTTAATGGGATTTGATCTGGAGATAGCCTAAGAGCATGCCTACTGAATTGGGCCCCATGGGTGAGATAGGGGCTCCTCCACCTGTCTTTCCACTGACTGAAGGATCACTCTGGGGCTTAGGCAGGACACAGGTCCAGACAACCAGAGTGAGGCATCACTGCACGTGCCTAGAGGCAGGAACATAGGCACCTAGGGAACCTTTATAGTGGTTTGGTGGCAGCTGGGCAGAAGTTTTGTGGGTCACAGTAGAGCCTAAACCGGGACTTAGGTGCCTCCATCTGGGGTTTAGGGGCCTAAGTACCTTTGTGGATCAGGTTTTAGCTTCTCTGTGCCTCAGCATCCTTACATAATGGGAGTGACAGCACTTCCCTTCCTCAAAGGGTGTTGTGAGAGGAGAGAGATTAAAAATTGTGAAGTGCTCAGACATTATGACAGAAAAGTACCTTACAGAGAGAGAGCAAGAGAGAGGGAGCGAGAGACTGAACTGATGAATGAAAGCCAGAGCCAGTAAGTGCTTGGGCATAAGGGCTCAGATACAGAAGGGTCTGAAGTCTCCCTTCCCAAACTGTGCCACAGAAGGGCTGATGAGCGCTATTATAATCAGGCAGAGCTGAATAATTCAGGGTATGTCTCCACTGCACACTGCTTGCAGCAGCATGTGGACTGGATGCATTGCATGCTTCCCCTCCTCCCCCCAGCACAGGTATAAATAGCAGTGGAGGCAGTGAGGCACTGCCTAGGTGGGTAAAGGCACAGCAGAACCTTAGGGTACGTGCCCATCATGGCTCTCTACACGCCCAAGCACAGCCTCCCCCACTGCTATCTTTAGCAACAGAGTGTCCCGCTGCTTCCACACTGCTAGGCCTTTCCCTGATGCATGGAAAGATTCTGGCAGCAGGGAAAGACTCTGGCAAGGGGAGGCGGTGGGGTAAGGCTGCAGCAGTTACCAATTGCTGGAGCTTTTCCTCACTGCCTTCCCACTGCCGGAGCCTTTCACCGCCACGTGTTGGTACACACCGCAGTTGTGGGCACTGCCTGATTTTCAGTGCAATGTGTAGCTGCAGATACACCAGTGGTGTGCAGGGTAGATGTATTCTACCGGGTGCCTGGTACAGATACCGAGTCAAACTCGTCCCTGCTGTATTTACATAGACCTCACCGGTTATACAATAGGCCTGAGCTTATTGTGCGCATCTGGATCATAGCCTTTCAAAATAAATAAATATAAGACCAACTGCTTATGTAACAGTTATGTTAAGTTTTGTGCCTACCATCTCAAGGTCCCCTATTCCAATCTTGTCCTACGTCAGTAATGATTGGAAGTTACTTCCTCTCCTGGGCTAGAGTAAATTAAGTTTGGTGGTCTTAGTCCATTTCCTAATGGTCAAATGCACATATTACAAAAACTCCCATGCCCAGCAGAGACACTAAACTCCCTTCCCACTCCTGGAAATGGTCCCTCCAGAGTAGAGCAAAGGCACATTGAAGTGGGAACATCTGCACTGCCACTGTCCAAGACATGCCCCTTTTATGCACACCAAGAGGATTTCACTTCCCCAGAGCTCACAATGCAGCAGCTATGACAGGTGCTAACATTCACTTTGAGACTCAACCAGAGCAGCGCGGTTCTATGGACTTACCTGCAGCCAGGATCAACAAGGTGGCCACGAGCAGCATCTTGAACCTCTTGCAGATGAACGGAGGAAGTTTCACCTAAGAGCTCCAAGGAATCCCAGGGGTGCATGTCTATATATGTGCATCATTGGCCAAGAACAGCATTAAGCTGTCACACAAAGCCTCCACAGAGCTTATCATTTGTCTTACATCATTTCAGGAAGTTGGCCCTTTCTCCCACTGCTTTCCCAGGTAATACTATAATCCTCTTGAGAAGTACACCAAGAATTATAGGTTGTGTGTTAAATCAGGCACAAATTGTTCACCAAACATGAATTGTTTAAGTTTTTGTTGCTAGAAAAATAAAACAATATTGGATGGCGCTTAATTATGTTGACAGAAAGGATTGACCTTTGGCGTGGTTCCTTCCTTGTTTCCATGACATGCAGCAATGAGATAAGCCCTTCTGAATACACTACACACATTTGAGTCTGACCAGTAGGCATTAAATCCACTCTCTTCTGTGCTGGTTAGATCTGTGGCAGCATCCCTGAAGAAGCTGTTCTGCTGTTTTAGGATGTCAGTTCATTGCAAAGTCTGACGAGTACATTGGGCCTCAGCTCATGTCACCAGTCTGAGTGGAGCATCCTTGGGGCATGTGCATTTCATGGGCTTTTATACATGGGAAGGGAAAAAAAGCTAGTATTCGGTCACACCTTACCCACCTCTCTCCTTACTTTCCAAGGCAGGATTGTTCCCTACAGTCTACTCGCCAGGACATTGACTGGATTTTAGTTTTAAATGATTCAGGCAATGGTGCTTATACCACTTCTCTTGGGCCTAAAGGATGTCACTGCTACCAAATTATCTATCTATCACTGTGGGATATAGGTGCCATATGCTTCCTGATAGTCATTCTATATTGTCCCTTTTCCTTAATTCCATTTCTTTACTCTTAATCATATCCCTTTTGTACAGTCCTACACAATCTCCCCCTCCCTCCCCTTGGCATTTACATGCCTAGAAATATCTGCAGATGGCTGTGACAAAGCCCAGATACTTCTTAACAGCAGGCCCATGACTCCAGAACACTGTCCCAAAGGAGAACAGGAAATATGCCCTCTTTTTGCCATACCTACTGCACCCCCTGAGACACCCCTCCTGACCACAGCATTCCCTAAGGAGCCAAAAGAAGAGAAGAAAACTCAATGTCATGCTCAAAAGAGACAGCAAAGAAAGGCGGAATGGGAACCTGATATGTCACAGCTAACAGAGTCCCTAGTCACAATTAAGCTCCATCTACACAGCAAATTATGGTGTGATTGTAACATGATTAGGCAGAGCCATGCAAGCTTTAATCTATCTGGCAGGGGTAACAATAGCAGTGTAGATGTGGCAGCATGGGCCAGTTGGCCAAGTACAAATCCACCGGGGAGCCTGGGTACATGCTCAGGCTACGTCAACATCAGTCACTTCTTCTAGCAGTGTTCAGTGTATATACTCAGGTGGCCCCCCAGCACAGGTGTAAGTAGCAGTGTAGATGGTGAGGCATGGCTTAGGCAAGTAGAATACAGACATACCTGAAGGGTGTGG
>ML675730.1:222947-298059 GCA_007922155.1 Mesoclemmys tuberculata | reverse complement strand
CCTCTCCCTCCCTCCCTATCTGCCCTCCCTGGTGGGGTGAAGGACAATCCTCAGGCCTGAAGTAAGGCCGCACCAAACACTCTGTGAGAAAGTTGCCAAGGGGAAAGGACAAAAGACTTGTCCAAATTGGGAGCAGAGTTCACCTCAGGCCCCACTGATAGAGGAGACTGCTGCCAATAGGCGAGACTAAGGGGGGGGGGTCACCCTACCACAATATGTTGTAAATAATTTATACTAATTGGGGTCGATATATCCTGTTTTTGTTTTGTGTTTTGTTTGTAGATAGCTATTACACAGATTCACGAAGGTACATGGAAATACAAGATCAAGACATGCAAAATGAAGAAGAGTTGTATGTTGTTCTTGTTATTGTTTTACTGTGTGTGTTTGCTGTGCTATGTTGGTGTGAATGGGACATCAGACAGATGTTGTGGGGTGGTACCCTAACCCACTACCGTGTGGCTGGGGAAAGTGCTTTGGAGCTTAAGATAATGAGTTTTTTGTAATTTTTAAGGGCAACTCACAATTAATGTCACCAAAATGAGTACCCCCCGAGAAGAAGCTGGCCCTGATGATTTGGTTTATTTACACAAAGTAAATTGGACCAAAGAGGAACAGAGCAACACACTGTTATGGTGTCAAAATCGGTCTGAAGTAATTTACAACAAAGTCGATTTTAGCTATTACTTCATGGGGATATTCCACCTAATAAAGGGAAAGACATCTGTTACTGAATTGATGGTAAACTATCCACAATGGGTTTTAGTGAATCCCTCTGCAAGTGTAGTGCTGTACATAAACACCTATCTGAGTGTAGTTGTACATTGTGCTCCCCAAGCCAGAGAATACAATGTTGGGGACTTGGTGTTAAAAGAAAATTATAAGAGCCAAGTACTGGAGACCTAAAAGGTACACCTTGTGAAAGTACATGTAGGCAGACAAAATATTAACATATCCCACCTACATCCCCATTGTGCACCGTTTGTAACATCCCTAGTATGAGAATGGCTGCAATGGATGGACACCTGGGTAACACACAATGCTAACACACATGCATGTCCCAAGTGAGACTTTGGAGGAGATATTTTGGGAGGTATAGGAGCACCATCAGGGGTGCTGAATGCAATTCATGAAGAAGTTCTGACAAACAAGTTAAGCATTCTAGGCAGGAGCCTTGGAGCCCTATCAGATCCCATAGTACACACACATTCAGCCTTAGGATATGGAGAAAAGTTACTTGGAGTTATATTAGCACCCTGGGAAATGAACAATCAAAAAGCATGCCTGAACCTATTTAACCTCACAAAAATTATGATAAATGCTACCTCCAAAGCTTTAGGTTGCATACAAGCACAGTTTTGGGCTCAAGGAATAGGCCAAGGTCTCATCCGACAACGACTTAGTGGAGTCCTGCCTGATGAAATAAAGAAATTGATTTGGGACGATGCCACCACCCAAGAAAGGGCCTTAAGTCATTGGTGGAAAATGTTAAATTTCACAGTAGATGCCCAGGCTCAAGAGATTACAGCATATGTAGTGACAATATCTGCTGCTCGCATCGTAGACACACAGAGTAGTCCCCCTATGCCTCAATGTAAAAACTGGAGTGTTAAGGCCTATTGAACACTATGACACGGGGATTGAAAGAAGGAAATGAAACTTGATTGGTTAGTTTACAAAGCTACACATGTGAAGCCATGTTGGGATCAGAATTGGGATATATTTTTGAAGAACCACTGACACAATTTACATACCCTTGTAAGAAAGATGAATTGGTTGTATGGAATTGTGAATATGCTTTGTTACCCAATAATAGCATTAACTCTAGCATTGTGTAAATTGGACAAGGCTGTGTTTGTGTATGCACACAATGTACCCAAGTTCTGATTAATGGAATTTATAAAAAAGATGTTAATCCTGCCCTAAACAAATGTTATTGCAATGTTGCTGTATTGGGATTGTTTGATGTAGTTTATGAAGTATCAAAGAATATATTTCTCCTGACCCCAAAGTGTCAGCCACAGTACCAGATCATTATAAGTTTGGATCTTACCCAAAATACCACACTGCCAGCCAATCCTTTAGTAACTAAAACTAAAGGTTTATTATAAAAAGAAAGGAACAAACTATAAGAGAAATGTTAAAGGATTAAAGCAATCAGACAAATACAACTGATTTGAAAGTCCATATGTATCAGGTTTCTAATAGAATTGTGGAGTTTGCAGGCTTGTATAATCCCCTGTATACATCCAGTACCAGGATGTGTCTCAGTCCTTTGTTTCACAACTTAAGTTCAGTTCAGTTGTAGGTGAGTTGATCCAGAGGTAGGTAAGTGGCCGAAAATGAAGACTGAAGACAAAATGGATGTGGTACAGCTGCCTTTTATGTCCTTTGGTGTTTGCCATGCTGCTTGTGGAATTTTACAAGAATAAGATGGCATCTAGAGTCACATGAGTAAGTCCTGGTGACTCCTCAGGTATATCCCTGGCTTCTCCCCCTGGGCCCATTGAACCTGGGTCCTTAATGGGCCATTGAGCAGGCTAATGCTGCAGCCATCCTGTCTGGGCTGTGGCCCAGACACAGCACAATTTGAAATACAAATATAGCAACCATATCCATAACTTCCATTACACACATAACACATGGACATAAACATCATCATCTTACTTAGCACATTACAGCCTTTCTAACAGTACCTGGCACAGCGTATCTTATATAAATTATGATTTTGACACACTGATGTTCAATAATATAATAAATGCCCCCCTCCCCCAATCCAGCCAGTACATTCCATTTGTATCCCATTTATCCTTAAGACACTGCCTTGGTTCCAGGAGGGTTGATGATGATGGAAAGTGGGAGTGTTTGGGGGACCGCTCAGGGGAGTTGGGTCAGGATCCCTTAAAACAGCAGGTTTTGGCAGGTATAGGGGGCTGGACTGGGTCCCTGTTGGGGGGAGAAGGCTGTAGGAAGATTTCAGCAGCAGTGAGAGGAGCTGGTTCAGATTACTCTTCTTGTGGGAATTGCACAAGGGCTCAACAGCTGGGGAGCATCAGGCAATATTTTTGGAGAGAATTGCAAGTGAGCTGAAGTAGATACAAGTCTGGGGTGAGAATGTTGTTATGGAGTAAAGAATGGGCTCAATGCTAACAGCTGCATCAATATGTGGTCACAAACACTCGTCTGCAGATGAGTTATATTCAGCCAATTAGGCACATAGGACTGGAGGGCGCTGTGCTGAAGGGAATGGTGTGAGTGACTCAGTAGGGGGTACCCTCCCCACTGAGTCAGCACCGACCCCAATGGCGCAATGGAGTGCTGGGGGCACTGTGCTGTGAGAGGTTTCATGGATGATTCATGTAGAACTCTACAAAGATTAAGCAGGGGACAAGCACTAGGGCCTTGGGTCATTTCCTACTGCAGTAATTTCACTATATTTCCCAAGAAAGCCCACCTGCAGTTTCCATGGGGAAGTTATTCTTTACTTCCCCTCCTATGGTTCTTCTGTGTAATGGCACAGACTCTGACTGACTGCTCTGTTCCACCCAGCTGGATGTGTGATTCCTAGTTGAAGTAGTCCGCAATCACTGGGTTTGTAAAGTAGTTTGGAAACTTCAGGATAAAAGTAATTATAGGAATTTCAATTTTTTTTATCAACATGTGCCCCCTGAGTGAAATAATTTCACCTATCCAGGTGTCAGTGAAATACCAAGAACCTGCTGTTTGTCAAAAATTTAGAATTGTGAAATTGGGGGGGGGAGGGGAAGAAAGCTGCTGATGGTAAATAATGAGAATCTCCTAATTCAGAAGATTAAGGGCCGGATCCAAGGGTGAATGAAGTCACTGAAAAAACTTCCACCGACTTTACAGTACTTTGGATCAGGGCGTAAGTTTTTGGTTATCACGAGGAAGAGCAGAATTGATTAGTCTTAAGATTTATATGACACTCTATGAACATCCTTTTAAAGGTAAATATCATTATTTTCATTTTTCAATGAGGAAAGCAAGCAGGAATTTTAAGAGATTTGCTTGAGTCAGTGTCCGCTCATTATTTATATTCGTATATCATTGACAGGCTCCAGCCAGGATCAGGGCCCCATTATGCTAGTGCTGTACAAACACATAGCAAGAGATTGTAAACTCTTTGAGGTAGGGACCATCTACATTTCTGATTAAAACCTATTAGTCCCTTGACTGCAACCAGAGTTGGGCAGGAACTGGATTTTCTGTTTCAAGGGAAATTCCACAATTTTGATTTTCTTTCTTCCATTTCAAAACTAAACAAAACCAAAATATTTCAAAATTTCCCATAAAATGACATTTAAAAAAATTGTTTTAGGTCAATTGAAAAGTTTCGTTAATTTCGTTTCAATAAGACAACTTTTGAAATTAAAAGCCAGTTCAAAACAAAAAATCAAAATGTTCCATTTCATTTTTATCAAAACTTTTTCTCCCCCAAAATGAAATTTAGTCAAAATTGACACATTTCCACAAAACATTGGGCATTTTCTGCCAAAAAAAAGTTCTGTTGGGGAATTTCCAACCAGTTCTACCTGCAACCTCTGCCTGTCCCATTAGCTCACAGTGCCTCCTTTTGGTATTTCTAAGTACTCCCCAGCTCCAAATCCTTTGCTTGCTCCACTAGACTAGATGGTTTTTCATATTGCTACTTTTTCTGAATTCATGTTTGAATTTTCAAATAAAAGTGGCTTTTCATGGTTTTGCCTGCTGAGGAGCATTTTCAGTCCTCTGAAAGTCGTGTAACAACACCTGAGGAAAAAAATTGCATGGGTTTTCATGATTTTTTTTTAACAAAAAAAACATAGGTGGATGTACTTCTGTTTGAGGAGACCAGAATCTTGTGAGCATAGATGGTTGAGTAACCCCACAAAAAATTGCAAATATTTTTACAAAGAAATGTCATGAGTTCATGGCAGTGTGTTACACTTTCAAGTATTTGAATGGTCAGTGTTTCTTTGTGAAAATGTGTGCAGAAGCTAAAAGTTTTATGAGTTTTAGCATTAATAATCATTCATCCAAAAACTCAAAATGTGAGGGAGCTATTTGTTAGTCACTAGTTATTGTTTCTTTTAATCATTTTGCTGCTTAGAAAGTTTCCTTCAACTAGTCAGGGAGCAGAAAAAACCATTCAGAATAGACACACCTCCTGACTAGAGAAGAGTCAAAGTGACCAACACATAGGCTTCAATTTCTTTGCATAAACTACAGTGAATATTTGTGAATAAATACAGCTGCAGAAATTGCGACCAATTTGCAAACAAGTCACAAGCAGAAAAAAGTTTAAAGTCATGCAAATAAAATAATTCACAATGTATCATTTGGCCTGCTCTATGTGAGGTTAAAAATAAATTTTATTTTCTGAACTGTATGCACACCAAGATAAAAGAAAATAACTGATTTTTAATAAAGTGATCATAAGAAGAGAAAAGAGGAGGTGGTTATTGTCCATCTCTATTCAATTGCTGGAATACTACATTTGGGTCCCCTCATTACCAGAGAGAGGAAAAAAAAAAAAAAGAGAGTAGAATTCAGAGATAAGCATGAAAAATAAATGGAAAGTTGGAACAATGGATTTATATAAACGAGTTATTATATGTATAATTCAGATAAACAATAATTAAGAGGGAGAAGACTGGTGTGTAACTTAGGTCTGGTCTACATTACACACGACACCCCAGAGCAACATAGTTATACCGACCTAACCCTCTGTGTAGACAGTGCTATGTCAGCTGGGGTGGTGAGTTAACTATGCAGACGTGAGAGCTCTCCCCATGATCATAGAATATTAGAGTTGGAAGGGACCTCAGGAGGTCATCTAGTCCAACCCCCTCCTAAAAGCAGGGCTAACCTCAGCTAAATCATCCCAACCACAGCTTTGTCAAGCCGCAGCTTAAGATGGAGATTCCCCCACCTCCCTAGGTAACCCATTCCAGTGCTTCACCACCCTCCTAGTGGAGAAAAAGCTTTTCCTAATATCCAACCTAGAACTACCCCACTGCAACTTGAGACCATTGATCCTAGTTTTGTTACATACTACCACTGAGAACAGCCTAGCTCCAGCCTCCCTGGAACCCCCTTTCAGGTAGTTAAAGGCTGCTATCAAATCCCCCTCATTCTTCTCTTTTGCAGACTAAACAAACATAGTTCCCTCAGCCTCTTCTCATAAGTCTTGTGCTCCAGCCACCTAATCATTTTTGTTGCCTTCCCTTGGACTCACTCCAACTTGCCTACATCCTTTTTGTAGTGGGAGGGCCCAATCCTGGACACAATACTCCAAATGTGGCCTCACCAATGCTGAATAGAGGGAAATAATCACTTCCCTCAATCTGCTGGCAATGCTCCTACTAATGAAGCACAATATGCTATTAGCCTTCTTGGTAACCAGGACGTACTTGTGATTCATATCCAGCTTCTTATCCACTGTAACCCCCAGGTCCCTTTCTGCAGAACTGCTGCCTAGCTTGTTGGTCCCCAGTCTGTAGTTGTGTATAGGATTCTTTCATCCTAAGTGGAGGATTCTGCACTTGTCCTTTTTGAACCTCATCAGATTTCTTTTGGCCCAATCCTCCAATCTGTCTAGGTCTCTCTGTATCCTATCCCTATCTTCCAAGGTATCTACCACTGCCCCTCACTTAGTGTCATCTGCAAACCTGCTGAGGGTGTAATCTACCCCATCCTTCAGATCATTAACAAAGGTGTTGAACAAAACTGTCCCCAGGACCAAACCCTGGGGCCCTCCACTTGTGACCAGCTGCCAGCTAGACATGGAGCAATTGATCACTACCCATTGAGCCTGTTGATCTAGTCAGTTCTCTATCCATTTTTTAGTCCATTCATCCAACCCATACTACTTTAGCTTGCTGATAAGAATACTATGGGAGATAGTAACAAAAGCTTTGCTAAAGTCAAGGTATATCATGTCCACCGCTTTCCTCACATTCATAGAGCCAGTCACCTCTTCATAGAAGGCAATCAGGTTGATCAGGCATGACTTGCCCTTGGTGAATCCATGTTGACTGTCCTTGATCACCTTCCTCTCTTCCAAGTGCCTTAAAATGGTTGTACGGACAGCACGCAGAACTGAAGCAGTGGGGTCGATGTGAGTTATGAAAGTTTTTTACGTCACTTGCGTATCTTCCCTCGGCACAGTGCTGCACCGATGGGAACAGTGCTCCCCTCGATACAGCGCTGTGCCACTTTCAGAGGTGGTTTTCCTAGGTAGATTTCTGGATCGACTGAGCAGGTCTTTAATGCCTGCTCAGTTGATCCAGAGAAAAATCGATCTGACAGCAGTGAATTTGCCACCATCAGTATAGACCTAGCCTTGGTTTCCCCTCAAACTTGGCAGTAGTATGTGAGGCCTAGAGAGCTAGAAATTATCCACAGCTGTCAACTGACAAGGCATATCTGCCTAACTCTAGATTTTTATGTCACAATATTCCTAGACCCAACCATTCAAAACTCATAGGCCTCAAAAAGGAATGAGATTGGTGTAAAAAAATGAAAATGGTTTTTTTTTTTAAATTGGGATTCTTTTTCACTTCAAAGATTCATAGAGTTAGAGACCAGCAGGGATCATTGGATAATCCGTATAACACAGGCCCTTCAGTTCCATCAGTTACTCCCATATTCAGCCCAGTATAACTTGCGGTACTTATACAGTGAAATTAAGTAATCTCTCAATCTTTTTAATCAGCTAACCAAATTTCCTAAGGCATTTTCTCCAGCCTCATCATTTGTATGGCTCTTTTTTACACCCTCTCCAGTTTTGCAACATCATTTTTAAAATTTGAACAGTAGAACTCTGTACACAGTACATATGTCACTATCAGTTTCATCAATGCCATATACAGAGTTAAAATCATCTTCCTACTCACTACTCCACTCTTGACACATCCGAGGATTGCATTAGTCCTTTTTGCCATAGTGAAAGCCAGGGAACGGGCCTGCTATTGTGGGGAACTTTCTTGGCTCATACACTACCCTGGTGGAGCTGGCTAGCAAAAGGATCTGAGTCCTTGCTCCCACTCTTTACCCAGAGGCCCACCTGACCTCAAGGGCTCCCCTTCCACTCTCCTGTGTGGTGGGGTCCCTGTAACCCTGACAAGGCTGGGCCCAGGATTCCTGGGGCTCAATGCCCAATCTTGCTCTGGTCCCTTGGGCAGGGGCTAGGGTGTCCCCACTCCGGGGTATTAACTCTGCACTGAGCATTTCCCTGACCCACTAATCATTGCATATAGTTTAAAGCAATACAATTTATTAAACAAACAGCAATAAAAAAAATCAAATAAAATATAAGAAAAGAGGAGAAAGGTTAAAGGAAACACCCAACACTGCCCCCTGGCACGGGGGCACCACAAACAGCATCTCTGGTGTGTAAGAGAGGTTCACAGTCTGTGTCACATGTTGCCTGCCCACCCTGTCAATCAGACTGACCTGAGCTGGCCTCTCTTTGGTGGCCTTGGAGGCTGTCTGTTTCAGGGTCCTGCTTCCTAAAGAGATTAGTAAGCTCACCCCAGGCACAGATATACCCACTATCTTTTAAAGGTAGTGGCTTTTCAATTCTTCTCCCCTGTTTTGCAGCACAGGGACTGAGAAATGGATCTCCAACCCCACTGTACCCCCTTGTTCTGACCTCTTTACTTCACAGTGGGGTTGAGATATGTCAAAATGCACAATGCTAATAGGCAATCCCTTCTGGAAAAGATGAAGGGATGAACTGGAGCTACCACTTACTGTTAGAGAGGAGCTAATGGACAATGTGAAAATAACAAGGAAGCTTGGAATCAATGACCACAGAGTTCATGCATTTAGCACAAGAAGGAAAGCAGCAGCACTAGAGTATTAGATTCCTAGAAAGTTAAATCTAGAGAACTGAGAAAACTACTGAATAAACTGCAATGGGGAAGAAGCACTAAAATCTGCCAGTGTAAAAGAAAGACGGGAAACATCTTAGACACTCGTCCAGATCATACACACTCCCTTTAAGTGATTCACTCCAACCTGGGTAGAACTAGGGGTCAGCAGCATGCATGATATTGTCACGTTGGTTTCTGTGGAGAGTTGGTTGGGAAGGGAACATTCCCCAACCCTTCCTCCCTCCTCCTCATCCCATCCTTCAACCTGCAGAATCCACTGAAGAGTTAGTACTCCTTGAGCAGTGGGCTTTGGAAGCAGTGGAGATTGGAGAAGTATTTGACAGTGTGGCTCCAATGGAAATGCACTGTCAGAAAGGGGGAAGAAGGTACCTTCCCTAGAACTGTTTTAGAAGCACTTAATTGCATCTAATTGGGAAAGGAAACATCAGCAAAACAGAGACAGTTAAAACTCACAAAGAAGAGGAGTGCCAAAATAAATGAATAAGTATGCATATTATTATGTAAGCCCTGTGGCCTGAAGCCTTGGAGAGCAGGGAGATCACTACTGACACCTGTTGGTTAACAGGGAGGAAAGCAGCTCAGAGCTGCTTGAGAACACCTGATGGACCTAGCTTGGGCAGGGGAAGGAGTTCTGCTGCCATCTATTGGTAGGCAAGGGGAAAGAATTGAATGGACCAGGCCTTATTTGTATTTCTGTTATGTGGCAGTTTGATAAAAATTCAGTTAAGGTTTGGGTTTATGGGTAATGATACATCCCTGTCAGATAATGAAAGGCAAGAGAACCACACTACCTATGCCTAAGGTGAGGAGCCACCCTGCCCAAAGCCAGAGACTGGGATGGTTGGGTAAGAAAGCCTGGACAAAGCTATAAATAACTCAAGTGAAAAAAGAAATTAGGTCTTATTTTGTTATGGCAGCTAATCCTGGATGGCAAGGACTCTGTCTGGAGTCCTTATATGCTGCCAAGCCTTCTCTAAAGACTTTGTAAAGAAGGAGTAGAGAGAATTCTTTGCTAAAACTATAATAGAGAACAGTAGAATAGCCAAAAGACTCCAGTGAGAGCCCCTTTATGCAGCAATTAATAACAGCTGTGATTACTGCTGTTGGATTATATGGTAGGCCAGAAGCAAACCACCTAGTACTTCACATAGGGGCTGGAGACCTATCTAAACTCTGGACTTCACACACCTTGGACAACAAACAGTGAGTAGAGGGAGGTGTGTGGAGGGAAGTGGCTATTGCAGAAACAACGAGTCCTGTAGCACTTTAAAGACTAACAAGACTAACAGCCCCCAGCTAAAATCTTTCCAACACATCATTAAGTATCTACAACCTATCCTAGCAGATGATCCCTCATTCATTCAAGCCGTGGGAGGCAGGCAGGCCTATCCTTGCTTACAGACAGCCCCCCAACCTGAAGCAAATACTCACCAGCAACCATTCACCATACAACAAGACACTAACCCAGGAATCTATCCCTGCAATAAACCCCGTTGCCAGCTCTGCCTGCACATTGACTCTAGTGACACCATCACAGGTCCTAACCACATCAGCCACACCATAAGAAGCTCATTCACCTGCACATCTACTAATGTAATATATGCCATCATGTGCCAACAATGCCCTTCTGCCATGTACATTGGCCAAACAGGACCGTCCCTACTCAAAAGAATAAATGGACACAAATCAGACATAGAAAATTGAAACACCCATAAACCAGTTGGAGAGCACTTCAATTTTCCAAGACACACTGTAGCTGACTTGAAAGTTGCCATACTTCTACCAAAAAACAAACAAACAAACACAACAAAAAAAATACACTTCAGAGAGTAACTGCAGAGCTGTAACTCATATGCAAATTTGACACAATTAACCATTACAAGTCCCTATTCAGACCCAGTTTATCTCATTACAAGAATGAATTGTCACTGTTCACACATTCTTACCTTTTAATCAATGGTTGTGAACAGGCCTCATCTACTCTAACTGAATGGATTTTGCTAACACCTATACTCCCCATTGTTGTTTCTTACTCTTGGATGTATATATATACCCCCTATCTGATTTCTATTCATTACATCTGACAAGTGGGTTACAGCACATGAAAGCTCATGCCTGCAGAAATAAAAATTGTTAGTCTTTAAAGTGCTACAGGACTCTCGTTGTTTTTGCTGTATACAGACTAACACGACTACCCCTCTGGAACTTATTGCAGGAATACTTTACCTTGTTAAATGCTTACCACCTAAATGGATGCATACAGATATTGTTGATTATTATTGACTTTCCCAAGTTTATTCTATGCCCCTTTCCCCCAATGAAGTTTTCTTTGTTTGTACAACATAGACAATATTTCTCCTGCACAAGCATTGACTATCACGGGTTCTTGGGGAGGGAAGTTGGGGGAGAGAGGAGAGGGTATTTAATTTTCCCAGATTTCAGGAGGGCAGGGCTTAAGCCAGTATTGTTCATTAAGTTTTCAGATGGACCCACTAGATAATTGAACAGCTCCTTTGTCCTGTTGACAACAGCTGACAGAAGGGTTGCAATGACATTAAAACAAAATTTTAAAAAATCTACTGTAAAAGAATATTGAGGTTGCAAAGTCAAGCACTGAAAAGTTAGGAAATGCCCGCCATAAAGGTGTCCATGCCCTAACCCTTAAATTTGCCCCCCTTGTTTGTATGCATTATGACAGTCTTTAATTACTGTGATGGTATGCAGAACCCCTGGTAGCTGGGATACCACTAAGCCCTCTGTCTGACCAGCTTGGGCTCCCTCTCACACTGTGATGCTGTGGCAAGCCACAAAGCTATTGCACTTACACAGCCCTCCACATGCATGGACCATGTTCAATGAATGTTTTCCAGCCACTCACGAACTAACAATAGAGATGCTCCAGCTGGCTCCTCAGCCCAGGATGATAGGACCGTACCATCTACCCTGGTCAAAAAGCCTGACCAGTGGAGATTATTATCCAATCTGCCCTTCCCTCAGAGTGGAAGGAATGTGCACCAAGCTTTGTTACTGAGCAGTTTGTCTACGCCAGTGGTTCTCAACCTTTCCAGACTACTGTACCCGTCAGGAGTCGGATTTGTCTTGTGTACCTCAAGTTTCACCTCACTTAAAAACTACTTGCTTAAAAAAAATCAGACATAAAAATACAAAAGTGTCACAGCACGCTATTACCGAGAAATTGCTTACTTTCTCATTTTTACCATATAATTATAAAATACATTGATTACAATATTTATATTTCAGTGCAATACTGGAGCCAGTTTTTTTACTTGTGAGTCGTGTCTGAAGCCTGAGCCCCTGGCAGCAGGGCTGAAGCATGTAACTTAGCTTCATGGGGCCCTAGGCAGTTGCCCTGCTTGCCATCGCCTAATGCTGGCTCTGCACTTACAACTGCCTAAATCCATCCTGTGACCCCACCCCCAGGTTGAGAAACATTGATCTAGATATGTTGATGTACACCCAGGGAGACCTCTGGGTACCCCCTGGGGTACACATACCCCAGTTGAGAAACACTGGTCTGAACACTTCAATCTATAACACACTGGTTAAGATAAAAGATTAAACATGTTTATTAATTACAGAAAAATAGATTTTAAGTGATTATAAATGACAACCATAAAGAGATTAAAAGAAGTTACCAAACGAAATAGACATAAGATTGCAGTCTAAATTCTACACACTAAGAAACTCTTGAATTAGCAACATATCACCCTTGTTAGCTGGTACAAGCAGTTTCTTAAACAGAGGCTGGGCAACGTTCCCAGAACCCAATAAGACTCCCCTCCCCCCTTTCAAACTCCTTTTTTCTTTCTAGATGAGCCTTCAGATGTTCAGCTGAATGGGAATAGAGCCTAGTGATGAAGTCACATTCCCCTTTTTATAGTCTGTTTCAGTTTGCTAGAACAGTCAGTCCATGCATGTGACGTGGTGGCTGCTTCCCATTGGTCAAGCAACACCATTGCAAACATGATTCCTACAGGGAAGCCTTCACTGTAAGCAGTCCCCAGTAGTGGAATCTTTCCTTTATGGGCCATTAGCACATGTGGCCACTTCGTTGTTGTACCTGAAAAGCTGATTTAAGTGGTTCCCACCTCACAACATGTTCGAGTAGCATTTACCACAATATTTTATAATTTCATATACAAGGGTAGCACATACAATCCAACAGCCCTGTCTGAAAACCCATTATTCACAAAAAAAGCATGTGAGAGTTGGCAATACTGAATGCGTTGCCCAGCCTCAAACAGGAACTCTGTGCCAGAGCAAAACCCAATTTTCCAGGGTGGCATTCAACTGCTTTAACCATGAGACCATCCTTTCCTTTCCTGCAAATCCCTGCCTCATTCACTATTCACCTTCCAACTTCTGCAAGAAATGAGTACAGACAACATCTTCAGTCATTACACAACCCTAATTTATTCCTAGATTACTGTCCATCCTCTGCACTGAATGAGGCAAGAATCCTTTAGAAAAGAAATAAGAGATCATGTAATTGACTGTATCACAATGCATATGTACAAGGAGGAAGAATTAAGGTTGCTTGGGCAACCTTAAGTCCAACATTTCCTAACTTTCTAGTGCCTGACTTTGCAAACATTGTTATTTTTAAAATGAGGGTTTTTTTAAAATGTAATTTCATAAAACAAACAAACAAAACAAAAAACAGAACACCAAGCTGAGAAACAGAAATTCATCACCTGGAATAACAGTGACCCTCAAATTGGGTCATCAGCAGAGTTTGTATGTTTAGCCACAACACAGATCTCTGCTACTTGAGGTAACTGACTAACTGGTAGCAGTAGTAGACTGCGTATGTGGATCAAGCATTAGATGGGGAATGAAATATACATTTTGCCAGTAGGCTAAAGCTATTTACTGACAGCAGAAGAATGCAGATACTCAGCACTCCTTGGGTTCAATTCCAGGTCCTGAAGGGAAGCCTGCTGTACTGGTAATATGTTATTAATTATTATTATTTGTATTTTGTAGCATCTAGGAGCCCCAGTCATGGACCAGGACCCCATTGTGCTAGTCAATGTACAAACACAGAAAAAGAAGATGGCCCATGCCTTCCAAGGTCTTACAATTTCCTCTTTTGTCCACACACCCTGACCTCTGCTTCTTTCCAAGACTGTCTCTGTTCTTTTCTCCTCCTATCTTCTCTACCCCAGCTCCTGCCCCTTTCCCCCTATTTGTGCCTACATATCTGCCCCCATTCCTCCCTTCCCTCTGCCTCCTATTCAACTCTTGCCTTCTCCTTTAACCTTTCTCACTCTATTAGTCTCTACTGCCTTTTGCCTCCCACTGCTTCTCCACACCCCCTTGGTGGCTAATGTTCCTCCACCCCCCTCTGCTTTTCTCCACTTTTCAGCTCTTGCAATCTCCTCTCCCCATATTCCTCCCTGCCCCTTCCTTGCCCCATTTCATTCTAAGTCAGACTGCTTCCTCCTTCTTCTCACTGCCTCAGCACTAGCAGGAGAAACCTTGAGAGCACAGGAGAGATTGTTCCACCTGTGCTAAATTTTGGTGGCTACCATGTCCCAGAGCAGCAAATGGAGGGAAAGTCCTACTCAGAGCTCTGGGCTGGAGGTTGCTCTGTAGGGATGGCACATATACAGTCTAGTCAGTAGGTAGAAACTGCAGGGGCTAAAGCATTCTTAGTACAGACAGAATCATCAGAGAATTTAACAGCCAAACTCTAACAAGTCTCTACTGAGCACATGTAAATTCTGATTTGTCAGAGGCTCATAACTTGGCCAACTTTTTTCCCCCACAGAAAAAGCTAAAGGAACTTCCCTTGATTCTAGAGTGACTTCCCCCCTGCCAATTTTCAAGTTCCTACTCCAAAGGATGGAGGCACTAGAGCTTCTAAAATAAGTTCTTACAATCAATACTTTGAGGAAAACAACACATTTCCCTCTAATCTCACTCTTGTGAACACCTTGACAATTTTTGCTGAAACTTTCCAAAAATATTCAGCCAAATGCAGACACACAGTCTGTTAAATTTCAGTCCAAATAGTTAAAGTTTGGTAAAGTTATAAACAACTGAATACACAGTTCTACAATAGGAAATATCAGGCAACCTTAACTGCACCACCTATAACATCAAAGGCAAGCATGATAGAGTGTGCCTAACCCCACACTAGAGACAAGACAGCTAACCCTGCATTATGGGCAGAGGAAGTCCCACCCCTTAGACTGTGCTGGGCATGCTCTAACTCCTGTCTCAGTATATATGGCAGCAGTCCAGCTCCTTAAGGGCTGACTGCTGGGGATAAAAGCTCACACTATGGAACCTACACACCTGGGAAGATTAAAGACCCAGTAGTCCCAGAAAGTGCCCTGCAACCACCTGCCAGAAGGTTGGATACATTGAAAGACCTGGAGGCCCAACTGATCATTGGAGGAGATGGGGTAGGACATAGCCCAGGGAAGTGGGATAGCCCTGACACATGGGGAGGGCCAGTGTGTTGTGGGAGCATCCCCACTTACTCAATGGTAAGTACTCCCCACCACCATTAAGGCCCTGGATTGGGGCTCAGAAGAGCAGGGAGGGCCCAAGCTTGCCCCTAGCCTGGGTGCCACACACTGCTAGGTGGTGCCCCACTCCTGCAATGGGCCAAGAGGCCCCACTGTCCTCTAGAATTGGGCTATGCTGGTGACTCAGACCACTGGGCAATGGTGCCCTGACTTGGAAAGGGCCACTCACTGACTCTGGCCATTGGGCCATACTGCCTCAAAATATCTGGGTCAGTGATACCGATCCTGGCTGTTGGGCCTTACTGTCTTGCTTTCCCTGAGCAATTAAACCCCCAAAGACTGACCTGAGGGGGAAAGAGGCCTAACCTGTGCTTCCCCTTCTCCTCTCTTCCTCCCCCTCCCCCCCCGGAGAAAGCAAGCAACTGATGTACTATTGAAAACTTATTCCTACTAATGAATATGGAGAGACATGAAATTAATGACTTGGAAATACCTAAGATGACAAACCTGTTTTTAAAAATTCTTCAACAAGAAGAATAAAAAATAGAAAACCGATGAGGGAAAACCTTATTAAAATAAATTTTTTTTTAAATGAGGAAGAAGACTGCTTGGAAAATCTAAAGATCCATAAAAAGCACCCACAAATATAAATATATAAAATTTATTAAGGGAGTTAGGAAATGTATTTTCTGTAGCTTGTAGCCTAAATAATTGGTTTTGATAAGCCACAGAAGATTGGAGAAAAGGAAAGGTACCAATCTTTGAGAAAAAGAAGAACGATGGTCTTATTTCCCTATTAAAATAATTTGACAAATATTAAGAGGAAAAAATTTCTAAAGGAGAATGGAAGCCATAAGTAGCAGGGTTTATCACTGATTTTTTTTCTGGACAGATCTGAATAAGTTGTTGTTTGGATTGAAAATTGCAGTGGGTTATAACATAATTATAAAATAATAAACCGCCAAGTAGAGTACTAAGTTGAGAATAGTTGTAAACTTTTTGGAGCAGAGATAGTCTTTTTGTTATCCGTATGTTCAAAGCCTACCATAACGGGACTACTGTAATAATCATTGTTTTTATTCATGATTTAGAAGAGGGAATAAACTATGTTAATGAAATGTGTAGATAGACTCCAAATGTGAGTGGCAGCACTGATGTCTGACCAAGTAGTCAGCAATAAATGCTAATAGTTAATGATGAGTTAACTCTGAAGCCTAATAGGATCATTTTTGAATTTCAGAATAGGTCACTAATTCACTACCGATAATTTTAGTAGAAACAACTGCTACTTTGGTATTGTGGGTGTAATTTGTGAGTGAGGAAAGGGTGCTGTTACATTTTCCCCCAGCTCTGACACCTGTTAAGTCCAGAGGCTTTTTCATGTTTCACAAAAACTTTCAATAATACAAAATTTTGCATAGTGCTCATGAATAAGGACTGCCTCCGTATGGGACCCCTTTAGAACAGAGGGATGCTATCAGTATCCTGGTACTCTTCAGCGGGAAATGCTCTTAAAAGAAATTAACTCTCTGTACTCCAGAGTTCTCAGTGAGCTGAGGTGTAGCTGGACATCAGATGGGAATAAGGCATATAGGCCACAAAGAACCCACATTCCAAGTGGTTCAGGCCTTGATATGCAGAAATCAGTGGAGAACCTGAATAGCCTACATCTGGGTGGATTAGGTTCTGGTTAGCAGGGGACAGCTGGCAGCAGGGTCAAAGTGTATGTAAGCTCCCTTCCATCTCCTGGGGGAGGAGAGAGTGGAGAGACACTAGGTGGAGCTGTAAGGAGGAAGTGACGGGTCCTGAAGTGACATGAGGAAGGGGTGAAGGATGAGGATGGAAGGGTTCAGCAAAAGGGGAAGTAGAAGCATTGGTGAAGGGGCTGAAAGGACAACAATATCATGGCTGGGGAAAGGAGATAAGAAGGCTCAGCAAGGGGGAAAGGAGAGTTATGAAGACACAATGACAGCAGGAAATTGAGATATGAGATCAGACAGCAAAGGGTTAATAAGAAACAGGGAGAGCAGATAGCAAAGGGGAGATGGGGCAATGGGAGGGGAAGCAGTGATATGGGAAAGGTGACAGGGAGATAAGAGAAGACATAAGGGCAGGGACTGGGAAAGTATCTAGACATCTGACACAGAAAGGGGGGAGGAGAGAAGGAAAAGTAGGAAGAACACAGGAGAATTTTTTTTATGAATGATCATTATTACAGTCGCATGAACATTGCCCATCAACAGGGCCCTGGGTGCTGTACAAGCACACAGTGCTTTCATGGGATAATTTAGAATAAATTTAGACTTTTATTTAGTGAGTGCTCAGAGTTTTATAAACAAACGATAAGGCTCAGGCCATGCCACCAGGTGCCTATGAGACACAGTTAAAGAAGTGAATGGAAGTTGATTTTTCTGAAGAACTAGGGATCCTGCAGCACCTATTATCCTTATAGGGAGCTGCTGGGGGCACAGCACTTTCGCAAAAATCAGGCCACATATTTAGGTGCGTCAATGTGAAAACAGAAGTCTAACTTTATGCACCCACACTTTCAAATCTTGGCTTTGGGGCACAGTCAGTTTCACAGTTTCCCCTCTGTTCTCACAGCCACTGTCCCGTTTGTGAAGGGTTTTCAACACCAAGCGGAAAGAGGAAAACCTTTGTTAAACACAATGGAAAAATGTGGTCGTCAATGCCACGACTTGCCAAGCGTCAGACACAGGTGTGACATCCGACTGCTTTATTTTTTACATGGCTGGATTTCAACTCTTTGTAAGATGAGGTCACTTGCACTAAGTCCCAGATTTCTATTGGTGACAGGGAAGAAAGGGGCCTGGACCTAGTCTCCCGCTGGTGTGAGCCAGCAGGGAATCCCCTGACTTTGCACTGGTGTCAGTGCAGCGCCCCGTTGCCTCAGTGTGTGCTGGGAAGGGGACTGCATGAGGAGCAGAGCTGGGCCCTGGGCTCTGTGTCTCTGTGTCACTGTGTCTTGCCCTCAGGGGCGGGGCGGGGCGGGGAGGGGAAAGAGAGTCTCTCTCGCTCTCTAAAACTTTCCCCGCTGCCCCGCGTGGCGCGGTCCCCACGGCAGGCGGAGCCGGCTCGCGCTGGCGGCGCGGCCCTTTTAAATGCTAATGAGGCCGCCGCGGGCTCTGGGGCCGGCCCTCGCTGCCTGTCTTAAAAACTTCGGCGGGGCCATTTTGGGGGCAGTAAGACCCAGCGCGGAGCCCGAGCGACCCACCTCGAGCGCGAGACACCAGAGCCACCCGACGCGCCGCGCGCCCCCACCACCAACCGCCCCCGCAGAGACGCCATGAGCGAGGCGGCGCAGACCAGCCCCGCGGCGACGCCGGCCCCCCCGTCCCCCACCAGCGCCGCCGCCGCCGCGCCGGCCTCCCCGGCCCAGGACGCTAAGCCCAAGAGCCCCGCCAGCGCCGGCGCCCCGGTGGCCAGCGCCAGCGGAGACGCCGCCCCCGCCGCCACCACCACCACCAGCAGCGGCGGCGCCGCGGACGCGGAGAAGAAAGTTC
Organism: Mesoclemmys tuberculata; assembly: GCA_007922155.1. NCBI lineage: Eukaryota > Metazoa > Chordata > Testudines > Chelidae > Mesoclemmys > Mesoclemmys tuberculata. Next base: position 279,135 of record ML675730.1, on the reverse strand, counting down.
TGGGTGAGGAGGCCCGGCCGGGGGCGCGCGCGGGAACCTCGGCGGGGGGGGGGAAGCGCGCTCCTCTCCTCTCCTCGTGCGGCGGGGCGACCCCCGGCCCCGCCTCGTGCGGGCGCGGCGCGGTGCGGGCCGGGCCGGGCCGCGCACGTGGAGCGGGCTGGGCCCGGAGTCCCGCGTGGGCGGCGGCTGTCGTCGTGGCCCGCGGGGGGGGGGGGGGAAGCGCGCGTCCTGCGCCGCGCTGCCGGGACTGGCCGCGCTGCCCCGGCGGGGGCGGTGTCGGTGCCGCTCACGAGGACGGGGTAGAAAGTCCCCGTGTGGACGGGGCGCGCCGAGGCGGGGGCAGAGCGGTGGGACGCGCGCTGCGCGCGGCGGGGGCTTCGTCTCGTTGTCAGTCCGGAGTGGGGGGGGCGGTGGCTCACCTGTGGGGCGGGGAGGTTATTTGTGGGTTTGTTGCAGCTCGCTGGTCCCGGGCTATGAGGCAGCTGCGGCGAGCGAGGCAATATCTTCTGTTGAACCAACTTCTGCTGGCGAGGGAGAAGCGAGGTAGACCTGAAGAAGAGCTCCATGTAGCTGGTCTCTTTCACCAGCAGACACCTCCAGTAAAAGCTATTGCCTCACCCGCTGTGAGGTTTATAATTCTCAGTATCCCTCTTCTGATGGCGGTAGATGGTTTGTAAAATGGGTTTCACAGGGTGGGCGGGAACTGCTTCCCCCAGGGAGAAAAAGATCTTGGTGTTGGGAGACCTACTGCTTCCTCTCACAAATAGTTGCTGATGCCCATCATTATTTTAGGGACGCTCGTGGCCTGCTAGTTGCAGCCAGGGTATCAGGCATCAGAAGTGACCCTGTGAGGATGCATGCTCCTGTTTCACCAGACTCACCATGACCTGACACAGTTGGACACCTATTATAGACTTAAGATCAAAAGGGACCATTATAATCCTCTAGTCTGACCACCTGCTCAACACAGACCCCAGAGCCTCACCCACCCCTGCAATAGACCTCTAATAGTGTTGACTGATGTTTGTAAACACATTCCTTAAGGACGTCTGAATGTTGTAGGTGAAGGATGGGGATTCCCTAGCATCCTCATATGGGGGGCTGGCATTGGGGAAGGAGGAGGGCCTTTTGAGGATATTCGATGCGGTGGTTGCAGACCAGGAGAGAGAAGTGAGTCTAGCTGGAACTGTGGCTGCTTATAATTTCTGTGAAGAGCAGGTTGAAAAGCCAGGTCAGTCTGGTGGGTCACATACTGATATTGGTTATCCACTTCCTAGGCTTTGTTTTGCAGTATTCTGCATTTATTTTAGTGATACTATGCTGGATCTATTTTGGGGAGATGAGCAGTACTGCTGTGGAGATATGTCAGTGGTGTTCTGAGGGTATTTTAACCATACCCGAGGTAACTGGGATAATCTATCAGTATTCTGGAGTATAGTCACTCTGGCAGTATTGGGTTACAGTTCTTTTGCAATACTGTGGTGGGCAAAAATTCATCAAAACAAAAACTCTTGGATTCCATCCCCCAGGCTTTGTGCAAGTTTGATTTCTGAACTGGACTTTGTGCCTCAGGCACTCCAGGGATTTCTGATGGATATTTCAGCAGTTACATATTCTTGAATACTTCTAGTGCTGCCACCTAGTCTAATTTCTACTAGATAGAGTAACTTAAACCATCCTACAAGAAGCCCTAATGTATTTTAGCAACTGCACTGTCATGTGGTGTTTGCACCCCTCCAAAAAAACCCAAAATGAAACAAATGATGAAAGGTGGCAAAAGTGTGTGTGTGGGAGGGTGGCGGGGTCGCAGCAGCAGTGTGCTCATGCCAAGACGGTTAGTGTAATAAAACTGGGACTATGAGACTGACAAGTTGGGAAAAGGCCTTCATGCTTACAGGTGCAGAGACACTTCAGTAGGCTCCCCAAGGGAAGTGTTCAAAGTCCAGTGGCTACTGACATACAGGAACAGATTAGAAAAGATCTCTTTGGAAATGAGAATGGAAGGTCTTGTGAAATGCAAGGGGGAGAATATCATTGTGGATTCCCCCACTTCCTTTGCTTTCTGATTCATCTAGAGTAATTCTGAGCACGAGTAGCCATTGGTAGACTATAAGGAAGTATCTGAAAAGATGTAAAATCTTTTAATTGGAGCTTCAAAGTACAGTTATAATCAAAGCTTTTCCAGTCAGGAAAGGTAACTTGTGCCTTTGCTACTATTTCTTTTTCTAATGAGAGTGATAAAATCTTAAATGTGGTCTGATGTCAACACTGCTGTTGTCTACAAACCAGCCTTATTGCTAGGTTTTGTTTGGGTTTTTTGACACAGGGAATGTAAGGGTGGTGGTTTGACTGCAATGGTTGAAAGTGGTCTCTTGAGCAAATCTTTTCATTTATCTTATCTCAAACCTCCATGTTAATGACTTTGCAAATATGTATGCTTAGTTTCTGATTAAAGAGGAAACCAACTAGCCTAGTGCCACTGGAGGCATATTGTAACACATGGGGAGACCATGTTTGATGGACAAACAGAAAAGTTAGTTACCGGTACCTACCGATTATCCCTGACTCTTCAGAAACAAGTTTGATTTTTTTTCTGAATGAAGTTCCCTGGTATAACTAGTCAAATTTATGAAATTATTGGTTTCAGTCTCCTCCATATAGCTTTCCATGGACCTGTTAAAATCAGAGAATCAAATTAATTAAATTTCTAGTGAGACAGGAGTGTCACACCACAAAAATCAGTCCATGATTGGCACTGATTTATCCTTCCCCACCCTCCTCCCTTTTGGCAGACTAAGTGGAAAGGCCAGGGTACTGAACTCTCCCTAGAAATGATACCTCCATGTGGGGATGAGGTACATTTATATGGATAATGACAACTTCCATGGCTACACCTTTTTAAAATTTGTCTAATGTAAATTGTATAGACCATCATGCTTAAAGACTTAGGCCTATCATTAACTGCATAGGGTTCAATAAGTGTTCCTTGGAGGCAGTTTTTATTCCATAATCACTAAGGCTCGACTTAACTTGTGATATTGTGGATTCCTCAATAGTAGGCTTCCACCACAATTTTGACAGCAGGAGCCCTGCTGTGTGCAGGGCTGATAGTGTGAGCCCCTAGTGGTGGATCAGTGGAAAATTGCAGAAGAGTAAAACTGGACTTTTTTTTATTAACACAAATAATAAGGGCCATTATTACTTTTCCACAATTTTCCATAGCTTGTCTGCAGCTCAGCCACAATGTTTTGACAGACATCCCACAATTCACGTAAGGCCTTAATAATTTCCCATTTTGGGGTTTCTTATGTTTTCCTCTGAAGCATGTGGTACTGACTCTGCCCAGGGGGTGGGGAATGGGATGGGGATGGGCCTGGATATTCAATGGACCCCTGCTCTGATCTAGTATTCATAATAACGGTGTTCCTATAATTCTAGTTAAGGGCTTTGGCCAAATTCTCGTTCCTGCTCCCTTTCTTTTCCTTGTTCTTTGAAGCAGATATACTCAATACACATAAGTTAAATGTTAGAAATTAATGAATTTCACACAGTGAATTTTATCCTTTTAAAAATAATAAAATTCAGGGAAGTCTGTTGCTATTTTAACATGCCTGTTTGTCTGCATATTACCTTTCTGGAAAATAATACTTAAGTTCATTAAGGTAATAGATTAGATTATCCATTTGACAAGCTAGAAAAAAATTCCTTTCCAAAAAAATGTGTGTCAATCTTCAACTTCTAATAGTCTTGGAGTTTAGGTCACGTCTTTATATGTAAGAGATATGTGGTTACTAGGGTAAAGCACAGAATCATAAAATTGTTTCCTACAGGGCTCAAATTAGAAGAAACCCTCACAGATCCTGGGTTGAGACCATATGGCAGGGAGGGATGAAGAGGTTGAGGCACCCACATATGGGTGGAGACACTGCAACAGTATCTGGCAAACTTATTCAGTTGGGGGAACATCCCATGCTATAGGATCTGGTGAAACCTGTTCCTCCAAGACAGTATAGCAGGGTTCATGAGAAGGAGGGTGGATGAAGGGACAGTTATCAGAATGTTTCAAATCAGGAGCTGTAGAATTTTAGGGCTCAAGATCATGCTGAGCTCTCAGTGACTGAGGGATCATGGACAATACCACAAACCAAGAGGGTAGTTAGTGATGCTGGAAAAGACCTGTCAAGTCATATCATCTGTGTCACCTACACTCCAAATGATGCAGCATGAGGTTCTCTGTGGTATTTTTCTGGGTCCACTTCCAAATGATCCAGGGTAGTGGGACTTTCAGCACTTCCCTTAAGGAGATTAAACCACTGCCTGATAGCTCTTACTGTTGAGGGAACATTTTCTGATATCCTGCTGGAAATGCTTACCCTTTGTTCTTTTTTCATCTCTGTTCCCTATACCGTTTTTCTCTTACACCAAACCCTTACATTCAGTGGATACAGATATAACCATACCCGCTCCTTGGACAATTCTTCCTTTCTAGGCAATCAAAAGAAAGATATCAGTGAAATGGGGGACCTTTAATCAGATGGCCTGAGAGTCATCTGTGGGCCTTTAATGTTTTCCTCCTTCTCTCTGTTGCTGCACTCCTTTACCATGTCTGCTTTTTGGTAGCTGGATACTAGTGATGCCCCCAGTTTGGCAGCTGGATTTTCTGCTTGTGTGTCCTGAGCATGGGCTGTGCCAAGATACAAGCCAGGGATCACACATGGTGTTCAGTAGGCAGTAGTTTGTTGTAGAAGTGGGAAAGGTAGCTGAGAAGGGGGAGATGTGATCTAGTAGTGTGTGAGAATAGGGCTGGAAATCCGAAAACCTGGGTTCCATTGTTGACTCTGCCACTGACTTACTGTTTGACTTTAGTCAGATTGCTTACCCTCAGTCTCCATTCCATGTGTGTGAAACGGGACAATTAATTTGTCCCCACCTGGGTAAAATGCACTGAAATACTTTGCATTTACGTAGCTTTCTTTTTAGTTTGAGTGTCCCACTGACTATAATAGGGCTGTGCCACACATTGGCCTGTCTCAAATAACTCAATACGGTATTTGCAGGTGTAAAGGAAGGGGAACACACATCTTTTGCATTTGATGCAGGAAGCTACTAGATGTGTTACTAGAAGGTGATTTTTATATTCATTTACTTTAATTTTCAGCCACTAAAGTTCTTGGTACTGTCAAGTGGTTCAACGTCAGAAACGGATATGGATTTATCAACAGGTATGTTTGTTATTGATTGATTACATTTGTGCAAGCGCTGCAGTTCACTTGCTTAATCAAGCTATTCACTCTTGAGTCTGCAAAATCAGGCCAGCAATCTCACAAGAAGAGGGGTTTTCTGATATTTCCTGTTTCTGGTTGGGTTCAAAACACCACAAGACTGGCCTGTGATGCAGCATTTCAGCCCTGACATCCCCATAACCATTAAGATTCTGAGTTAAAACAAGATCATGGGTGGATATGGGAGGAAGTTATTGAATCTGTGTGTGTTTTGGTGGGCTGGTGGTGTGGGAAACAGACATGAGTTTTGAAGACAGGTTTAGTAAGGGTGTTCTTATTTCTGTCCAAACAGGGTCACTCATCCTTGTTCCAATCTCCACTAAAATTCCTCAGTGCCCCATTTTATAATTACAGATGGGGACAGACTTTATCTTTGGAACACCCTATAACTTCTGCATGTTCAAGTTCAGATCCACATCTGAATTTTGGAAATGGCCCCTCTCTCTAGTGGGTCAAACCAAAACTAGCTCTGTACCCCATGCTGAATGTTATACTCTAAGCCCACCTTCAAAGGCATGTTATCAACTCATGCGAGTTACTAAACTGTTTTCTAAATGACTTCAAGCAAAATATGGGAGAGCTAAAAACTAGTGGTACATGGCTTGCTATGAAGACACTGTGATAAACTTAGTTGACAAACTAGAGAAACTTTCTTATTTTTTAAAAGTTTTCAAATATATGTATTTTTTTTAAAATCCTGTTTCAGAAAATGTATCTAGCAAAAGAACCCATGCAAGCCTCACTTCAAGGGGTTAGATAACTCATGGAGATCAGAGAAGGGAGAGACAGTCTTTTTCACATCATAGAAGCCATTTCCAATACAGCATTGTATTTTGGTGGACTGGATGTCTGAGAAATTAGAGAATGTGGTTCTGTTCAGTACAGCCCCAGGTCAGCAGGGGCTGGCTGATTCTTTCATAAAGGGCATTGAGATTGGGGATGGAGAGGGCATCTGATTCATGTTGAGGGCTCCCTATCCCTTCTAAAGCACAGCTTCAAAGGTTGTGCAGGAGGGTAATGAATGGCTTCGAGTTAAGGAAAATAACATCAAGCCTTTCATCTGTAGGTCATTGGTTTTACATCAATTCCTTGGAGGTAGTGATTGTTTCCAGTTACATTCTCAGTGAAATGAGTTTTCTGGGGCTCAGTTCAGTGGGTTTCCACACAATAAAAACCATATCATAAGTTACACATTAATTCTTTCACAACTTTCTCTGACCCATCAGTTATCAGTCCTAGAAAGGAAGCCAAAAGGTTGAGTAGGCTGTAGAGACTGCCCTTCCTTCCTAGGAACATAGAGATTAGACCCAACAGTTCTTCTAGTTCAATATCCTGACTCTGACAATAGCCAATGCCACATGCCTCAGAGGAGGGTGCAAGAAAGCATGTAGTAGCTAATTATAGAACAACTAGCTCATGGTGGAAGTTTCTAACCCCTGTTAGTGCTTGACTTATGCCTTGAAATAAAAAGACTTCTATTCTTATACAATTCTACCATCCTGAATAAGGAGGAGCATACTTGAGAGAAGGATGGGAAGTGGGGGAGAAATCCCTCAGATTTCATGACTGTCAACTTAGCACCTTTTCACAAGCAACAGAATTAACTTCAAGTACCTGAGTGTAAACAGCATGGTGGGACTGAAATTCTTCTGGGGCAATTAAGGTTTCCCAGCTTTAGCATTTGTATATGCACCCTGGATGTGAGCTCTGATATGTCAGCCTGTATCACATGCAGAATCCTGCACTGGCTGGAGGGTTGTCTAGACAACCTAATAAGAGGGTTTGTTGTGGATGTGTTATGGTGTGTGTGTTTTTTTTTTTTTTTTGTTTGTTTTTTTGAGGGGGTGGGGTTCCATGTCTAGCTCTCCCTCTCCCAGTGAGTATTCCTAGTCCCTCCTATCCTGGGCTGTTTTCGGTTTTGGTGTAAGGGGAGCCCTGTTAACAGCTGTGCCCAGTCCTGTTGACAGTCTCATTTGACCTCTGGGATAACATGCTGGGAGCTTTAGTTGCAGGACCTGTGGGGGTGGGAGAAGAAGAAGAGAATTTAATAGTCTGGCTGCCTATGTCAGACTAAACCTTGGATATCTGCCCACAGATTACAGGGTGGTCCCTAGGGAAGGTGGAAAATCCCCTGCTGTCAGGGAAATGATACAGAGGGAATTCACTGCTAGGTCTGGATGGAGAGACAGAGTAGGTTTGTACTGCGTGTGGTAACCCAGGGGTGTGCTCCCTATGGAGACTTCAGGAGATGTATTTCCAGATTCTGTTCCTCCTTAAAAGAGGTGCATGGGCTGGTGAGTTGAACCCCTGGGATTCTCTCTAGAAAAACTACAGCCTAAATCAGATGTCCCATGACTACTTCTTTCTGAACTTTTTCCACAGAAATGACACCAAAGAAGATGTGTTTGTTCATCAGGTGAGTGAGAGACAATGGACTGTCTTTATACCTTTTATACATTGTAAAATTTATTGTCATTACTGTGTGTGTAACCAGAACAAACGCTCTTCTCCATACTATCTTTAAACACTCTTAAAGAGACTAGGGCTGAAAGGATTCATCCTGAACTGCTTCAGCTTCTCATACATAGCACTGAAAAATTTCCTTCTCTTAGCTGCTTTCATTAAGTGGAGTTAACGGGGTTGTCCTACTCTGAACTCCCCCCAGCGTCTTCTGTGTATAACAGTTACAGATTCCCCTCTCTGTTTTTCAGCTCCTGTTTTCTCTTGTCCACTGTGGTTTACGCAGGGGGCCTTTTTCCTTTCCAGCAGGGAAACTGCTCAGTTGATGTGGGGGAGGAGATATCCGGTTCAAGTGAAAGTGAAATGAACTTCCTTTCTGCTGTTTTTTCTACCTTGTTCTCCCACTCAAGTCTTTTTCTTCAGACCAGTCCTCCCACTCTTCTCTCCTCTTCATTTGCAGCCCTATTCCTTCTCTTGCCCTACTATCAAGCTGTTCTTCTGTCCCCTTGCTGTTTGTGAAGTATCCAGTTTGGGCCTTACCTAGCTTGGATGCTATCAGCTGTCACAATGTGAGACAGCTGTAACTAAGAATGACAGGTAGGAGGGAATGCACCAGGTGACTGGGCTGGGAGTGGTCACCAAACAGCCTGCTGGCACCCTTGAGGTTCCCTGAGCCATCAGCAGGTCATGCTTTTAAAGTGTTTCTCCGTGACCTGGAAAATTGAGGCTGTCTGCCATTGTAATCTGACGGCTATATGGCCAGCAGCTGTCTGCATTTACATTACACTCATTACTGTAATATCTGAGATGCACATTTGACCAGCAGGTTACGTGCGCCCCCTCTTAGGAAGCTTGTTGATCTCAGGCATTTGGGACAATTTCAAATGCTCCCTTCATGAGCTGGCATCTGGTATAGAATCTGGAACTTAAAGCACAGGCCTCTACCACTTAAAGCTAAAGGAGTTATGCCATCAGCTGTGAGAGGAGACACACACAGGTTGCATGGTTGGTTTGGGTGTAACATTGTGTATATAACCTCACTGGTGCTAAGGATGTTCCGCTTGGTGGTGTGACTGAGTCACAAGTAAAGTGACTGTTTTGGGTGATAGGAGTCAGAATTCACCTCATAATTTTAAGGAGTTTGTGAACATGTTAATGAGAGATGAAATAGCAGGGGTGTTTGTGTGTAATCCATTACTATTTATATTGCATTAGAGGCTAGTGCCTCATGTGCTAGGCACTGTACAATATCTGACTGTCCCTGTTCTAAAGACCAGACAGTCTTAAGTGTTGGGCTATAGGTAGCAGGTGGCTACTGCTAACAGAAGGGGTCAGCACGAGGGAACAGTGAGATGAAATTGGTCATGGTGAAAAAGGTGATAGCAAGTCAGATGCCTAATCACTGCCATGATGCCTATAATGATTGCCAATGGAAGTATTTTTAAGGAGAAATTTAAATAAGGAAATGAAGTGGCCCTATAGCTATTTACAATATTATGGGAGTTGGCACAAAGATGCTTGTTGAAAAGTTTTTTAAAACTTTTCAATAAAGAATGGCATTGGTAGCATTCCTGCATAAAAGATGTGAAGAATAATAGTTTGTGTTTTGATGCAGCAAAGTTTCCACCCACTCTCCCCCTCACACCTTCTGTTCGTGTTCTTGGGGAAGTGGAGATTCACAGAGCTGTGGTGAGAATCTGGCAATCCCACTTGTAGATCTAGGAGATATAGTGGGGAGATGGGGAGAGAATTCTATAACCAGACCATTCTGTCTGGTCTTAAGCTTGGTCCAGGATGAATTTCTTGAATTCACGGTCCCTTCCCTTTCTCCTGTTGTCCCACCAGCCTACCAGGAGCCCAAACTGAATGATGTTTGAAACTGAAGGACTGACCTCCTTCAGGCAATGCTAGCATGTTGGAGTTGGTATTGATTCAGTGGGAGGTGATATCCTTACTACAGTAGTCTGATTTTTTTTTTCTCCTGGTTGTATTCCCAACCAAGTAGAAACTAAACCAGCCCCATTTAATTTACAAGAGCTGGGAGGGATCTCACCACTCCTCAGGGTGATGAATTCAGTCAAGCAGATTGAGGCCTGCCTGAGTGAGAAGGAAAGGGAACAGTCAGGCAGGGAGTGGCAGTTTGAAAGGCATATCAATCACATACACAAACATCCTGCTCAGAACTGCCTCTTTCCTCTGTGGGTAGTGACTGTTTGGTCTCTGTGGACTCCTCCCCCAGCATTTAAGGAGCATGGAGGAAGGGCTGGATTACACATGTAATCTCTTTAGAATAAGGCTGACCTAGTTGAAGGGGGGCTGGGAAAGGGGGCGAGAGAGACACAGACACACACGGTGGGAGGGGGGGAGCAGGCAGATTTCATGATGGCTGTGAGGGTTAACACACTTTATTTGCTGCTATTGGATGCTATTTATATATACACAGAGCATGAAGATTAAAATGCTTCTCTGCTTTGTATTAACAGTTTCTCTCTTGCGATGGCTACAAATTATGTAGATTTTGGGGCTAGATAGACCTATTTGACCTCCTCTTGCTTGTGTTTCCCTACTCTCTTGGCCACAGTTCAATCTTTCTGTGGTGTGTTATCTAGGGCTCTGTCTGTTATGGGTTATAAATGGCTTCAGCGATGTGCCTCTACCATCCTCATTGGGAGGCAATGGCTATTCCATAATGGAATAGATGAAGAAATATTTCTTGAAACTTTCCTTCTGAAATTTTACCTAATTTCTCTAGTTGCAAACCCTTTCGCACCCTTAAGTCCCTATACCCCTTTGGTGCTTCAAAACTTAAGAATGGCCATACTAGTTCAGACCAGTGGTCCATCTAGCATATGGTATTGGCCACTGTCTGAAGACAGGATACTGGGCTTCCGAGGGAATGAACAGAATAGCAATCACTATGTGATCTATTCCCTGTCATCTACTCCCAGTTCTGGCGGTCAGAGGCTAGGAATACACACAGCATGGGTTACATCCCAGACCATCCTGGCTAATAGCCATTCATGGGCCTATCCTCCATGAACTAATCTAATTCTTTTTTGAACCTGTTCAGTTTTGGTCTTCACAATATCCCTTTCCAACAAATTCCACAGGCCGACTGCATTGTGTGAAGAACTACTTTTTTGTTTTTTGAATAAATCTGCTGCCTCTAAACTTCATTGGCTGACCTCTGATTTTTGTGTTATGTGAAAGGGTAAATAACACTTCCTTGTTCATTTTTGTCACACTACTCATGATTTGAGAGACTTATCATATCCCTCCTTATCTGTCTCTTTTCCAAGCTAAAAAGTCTTAGTCTTTTCATTCTTTACAGATATGGAAGCTGTTCCACATCCCCTAATCATTTTTGTTGCCTTTCTCTGTACCTTTTTCCAATTCTAACATCTCTTTTGAGATGGGGCGACCAGAACTGCACCCAGTATTCAAGGTGTAGGTGTACTGTGTTGTTTTCACACTACGGATGGTGGGTAATACCATTCTATGTAACTTTTATATCCACCAGGTTGCATGGATGAAATACAAAAGAATCATTTCAGCCCCAACTGAAATTCAGTTGCTTCATGGATGGAGCATGGCTATTTATTTAGCATTGCACAATACTATGATTGTATCATCAGAACACATGAAGAGTAACTTCTCAAAATAGGTTTCTCTTTGGAGAAGTAAATACTGTTGTATAAGATTTTAACTATTGAGTGACCACTCTGCCTTAATTTGTAATGCTCTCACCTCTAAGATGGAAGGGCTGTGTCAGTCTTGGTTTCAGACCTGTTGCTAGTACTGCAGAGCAGTAACAGAAAGAGTGCTGCTATGGTCGTCTTTTGGAGAAGACTTTTTTGCCTGTTCAGCAGGGTTCCTTGTGAACCATTCCTTCACTGACAGCCTGTCTTACTTTGTTTGACTGTTGAATGAATACAAAATCAGTGTTTGTCTCTGTGTAGAACAGTCTCCAAATTTATCCATATCTAATATTTGTAATATCACCATTTTATCTAAATGAAATATTAAGAATTGCCATCTTTCGATCCATCATAACACCACATTTGAAACTATTCAGTCTGTTTGTCCTCAGTCACCATAGTATCCAGACACCTCACAAATTTGAATTTATCCATCCTATACTATACCCCCGTGATCTAGGGAAGTCTAGTACTCTTTTCCACATTTGACAAATGGGGTGGTAGGCAAGGAGACACTGAATCAGATTAAATAATGTGGCCGTGGCCATGGCCATACAGAAGTCTGTATCACAACCAGGAACTGAACCCAAATCTCTAGAGTCCAAGTCCAGACTGCAAAACCATAACATCTTCAAGTAGTGTCCCGGGAGCTGCTTCACGCTAGGTGTTCATGTGTCCACGATCAGAAATTTTTACTAACAGTGCTTATCCAGGGTGTGTGCCGACCCTGTCTCACGGCACTGTTGGTGCCCTTTTTAGTGCGCGAGACCCGACCCCTTCAGTTCCTTTTCAACTGTCTGCGGTATGTGATGGAGCCCTCGGCCGTTCTCCTCAGCTCATCAAATAATTCTTTAATAGTTTGTTTCTGTACAAGTACAGCTAGCTTGCTTTTTAGTTTTACCCTTAATACTTATCCTCCCCCCAAAGGATAAGTGTGGGTTTTTTGTTTTGATTTTTTTTTTAACTTTTCAATCCTACCCTTCCTCATAGAGTAAGTTAGACAGAAGAAGCTTACTGGACTGTGTGTCATGCTGGGTTCACTGGGTTTCAAAGGATGCATCTTATGTAAGGATGCAATGTCAGCATCTGACGGACACTCACAATGCATTAGATGCCTTGGTGGGGGACACAACACTGAAATGTGTCCACTGGTTTGGGGGGGAGTTTGAAAGCCAGAGCCAGGTGTGACAGAGACCTACAGCTGAAACTTACCCTAATAGAGAAGTCACTCAGACTTGCTTCCGACCCTGCACAAGGTAACACTTTGTCATAGGAAAAGTCTAGCAGGAAACACCATTCAACCCTGCCTGGAACTGACCATGCCAAGAAAAAGGAGGTCACCCCCCACAGTGGGTAAAAGACGTGGTACCAATGAGGCTGTAGGTTCCTCACGTATACCCACTAGCATGACACTGAAGGACCCTCATCATCCCCGTCCAGAGTCAGGTAAAATTAAACAGCCCTTCTCTGAGATAGCACTGTCAAGACTAATGGTCTGTAAAAAGGCAACAACTGCCACAACGTAGTATGTGGCACCAATACATGGTATGGCACCAGCACTCGTGAGGCATCTGCACCCGTACTGATACCATCTACGGTGCCCATAACCGTGTCGGCACCCCTTTATGCCTTGGCACCAATCCCTGGTACAGAGCCAGCAGTGGCACTGGCAACACCGGCTCTGTGAAAACATATAGAGAGACAGTGACGACATGAACAAGAGGAGATATTATTAACATCTCCTCAGTCACCACTGATACCTCACCAATGCACTCCACCCATGATGAGCCCGTCTCTCCTGTCCTGTTCTTCAGTGACGATGTCGAAGGAGATATGTTCTCCTCCCAACACTCCTCAACCAATGTACAGGGAGCCAGACGCCAGCCTCAACCCAGAAATCCCACACACCCATGGTTTGAACCGCCATGGTCTTGGCCACCAATTCCCTACCATATGCAGTGGCCAGGCTGGGATACCTGGTCTAGCAATATTAGATCTTAAAGTAGACTACCAAGCCCGCACAGATGCAGATCACCAACAAGATCTCTCCCAACGGTCTTGGAACCACCTGAACTTACAGGGTTAAAGGAGGAAAGGTATGGAGCAGGAATCACCACCTGCACACAACTCATCCTCTTTTCCAAATGAGGCTATAATCCCTCCTCCTTCCACTACTGCAGCCAACTTTAAGCAGTTTCAGGAGTTGTTTAAGAGTGGCAGGTAATCTAGAAATCCTACTCCAGGAGGTTGTTGAAACACAGCATGAACTTTTGAAAATCTTGCAAAATTCAGCCTCTTTAAAAATTGCTTTCCCCCTTTGATGCCCTCATGGAATCAGACAACAACATCTGGCAAATGCCTACTGTTTCCCCCCACCTGAAAAGGGTGGACAAAAAATACTATATCTCTGCTAAGGTCATAAAATTCCTTTTTATCCTCCTGACACTGAACTCTCTTGTCGTAGAGGCAGCTAACCAAAAGGGCAAGCAACAAAAGTACAAATCAGTGCCCCAGGACAAGAATGGCAAAAGACTGGACCTATTCAGTAGAAAGGTCTACACATCAGCAACTCTGCAACCAGAAGTGGTGAATTACTCAGCACTCTTATCAAACCATGACCACGGTAATTGTACAGAGATGTCTGAATTTATTTGGATGTATTCTGGATAACAAAAGAACAGGTTCAATCCTTCATAAAGAAGGGCCGACTTGGTAGAAAGAACTGCGCTTGCAAGCTTCTCAAGGTAGGGGACACCGCAGCCAGAACCATAGCAATCGCCGTGGTGATGCACAGGGCATCATGGCTTCACCCTGCAGCTTAACCTAGGCAGCTATAAGCTACTGTAGAGGATCTCCCGTTTGACAAAGTGAATATTTTCACTGAGAAAACAGATGAAGTCAGGCATGTGATGGACTCGCAAACCACTGCTTTATACCTTTGGCATATACATGCTGGCGATGAGGAGAAAATAACACAGGTATCAGCTGTATGATTCAAGATACTAACAATACTCTCAATACAGAGGATACAATCAATCACACACCAGACAGAGACATCAATGATGTAGGTGGTTGAATCAACAGCCATCAACATTCCAGGTGGCTCCCCCAAAACCTCCATTTTGAGACCTTGGTCAAGGGCCTGCATGACCTCCCTCAATATCCAGTGCCAGCAATGACGCAGTGGCCACCCCGTTCAAGCACCGATTGTGCCCCTTCTACCACAAGTGGGTGCATATCACAATCGACAGATAGGTTTTAGAAATTGTCTGTTCAGGATGTACTGTCCCCTTTTGCCCTTCCCTATCCCTCTTACAAGAACCTTTTTACAACAAGAGGTGAACCACCTACTGCAAATAGGTGCCATGGAATACATCCCACACCAGCACTGAGGCAGAGTCTTCTATTCCCATTACTACTTAACCCAAAAGAAAACTGGAAGATGGAGACCCATCGTAGACCTCAGAACACTAAACAAGTTTGTAAAGTTGCAAAAATTCAGGATGGTCCCACTGTCTACCATAATACCAGTGCTGGAAAAGGGGGACTGGTTTACAGTCCTTGATCTTCAAGATGCATATTTTCACATACCACTACATGCTGTGTTATCCTTTTGGCTTTTCTACTGCACAAAGGGTTTTTTCCAAAATACTCACCATTGTAGCAGCATATCTACACAGGGAATGAATTGCAATATTCCCTTGTCTAGACAATTGTGTGATAAAGGTGCACAGTTGACTGCAGGCCATTCAAGCACTTCATCTCACAAAGATGCTATTCCAAAAGCTGGGACTGATGCTACAGAGCAAAGAAGCCTACTCTAGAACCCGTATAGCAACTAGAGTGTATTGGTGCTTACCTGGATGTACTCACAGCCAGAGGTTCTCTACCATGGGCCAGGTTCAATACTATAGTAAACCTGGAATCCACAATAAGGAACAGTTCAACCTTGAATGTATACATGTCTTCAAATGCTGGGACACATGGCTTCCACCACCTTTGTAATGCAGCATGCACAATTAAACATGCAAGCCCTACAGTACACAGACCACAAAAACACTCATTACACAAAACATTGGTGATGCCAAACAAAGTTAAAGAATCATTGAAATGGTGGACACAGCCCAACAATTTGACAGCAGGCATTCTGTTCACACAAGAAACACCCTCAGTCATGATCACCATGGATTCATCCTTGATGGGTTGGGGAGCACACCTACAAAAACACACTGTACAAGGAAGGTGGTTGCTAAAAGAAACAAATCTACACATAAACCTGTTAGAGCTACACGCAGGCCACAACATGTGCCTTCATTTCCTACCACTTATGATGTCAATTATCTTTATTATCTATGTGTATGTTTTACATAAATTGACGAGGAGCAAGATCCAACTCCCTGTGCACAGAAGTGATAAAACTATGGAACTGGTGTATATGCCACAACATCAGCATTTCAGCTGCTTACTTAACCTGGAATTCAGAACACCACCGCAGCCATCCTCAGCAGGCAGTTTGGTCACTGTCACAAGTGATACTTACACAATGGGACCCTGGAAAACATTTTCCAACAATGGCGTCACCCCACAATCAATTTATTTGCTACAGTGCAGAATTGCAGATGTTCCCATTTCTGCTCATGAGCAGGACTATGAAAAGGATTGATGGGGGTGCATTCCTCAACTGCAGTGCAGATCTTCTTTATGCATTCCCACCCATCCCACTGATATCCAGGACTATACAAACAATACGCAAAGACAAAGCAAGAGTAATGATAGCACCATCATGGTCCAGACAAACATGGTGTACCCTTACATGATGCAAATGTCAGTCTGCACACCAATTTCTCTCCCACTGTTGGAAAGTCTCTTATCTCAAGACAGGGTGGATTCTTCATTCAGACCTGAGGAAGCTGCACCTAACGGCCTGGCTCCTAACTCGGACAAGGAAAACTAGTATGTTCAGAACCAGTAAGGTACATCTTACGAAACAGCAGAAAACCCAATACAAGAAAAACTTACCTCCAAAGGTGGTGTAGGTTCACTTCATGATGCTAACAGAAGCAGGTCTCTGCCATAACTGCACCAATCCCAATACTACTCGACTATCTCCTGAGCCTAAAAGAGTTAGCATTATCGATTAACTCACTCAAGGTCCATCTAGCAGCCATCCCCACCTTCCATAGCCATATAGATAAGACAATCTTTGCACACCAACTGTGAAGTGTTTCTGGCATACAGAATTTATATCCACATCTACATCCCCCCACAATATCATGGGACCTTAACCTAGTCCTAAGGACCCTCATTTAAGCCATCATTTGAACCTTTGACAATGTGCTTGCTAATGTATATTTCTATTAATGTGGTATTCCTAGTGGCCATCATATCAGCATGACATGTAGATGAACTCTGAGCACTCATGGCCCATCCATCATACACAATCTTCCACAAGGATAAAGTCATCCTTAGACCTCATCCAAAATTTCTCCTCAAAATCACATCTGTATTTCATCTAAATCAACCCCATGGTAACACACAGGATGTGGGGCTGTCGAGATTGGATGTCAGGTACGCCATCGCATTCTATCTGGAAAGAACAAAGCCATTCAGAAAATCCCCCAAACTTCATATCAGTTGCAGAACGTTAGAAAAGCAAAGCCATATCCACATGCAGACTCTCAAAAAGGATTTCAGGTTGCATCTATACATGTTACACCCATTTGTGTGTATCAGCACCACAGGATCAAAATATGTTCAACCAGATTGGTCTCTACATCCACAGCTTTCTTACGTAATGTACCAATCCTAGATATATGCAGTGCAGCAGCTGCCTGAGCCTCAGCTCATACATTCACAAAATATTATACCATTGACCAAGCATCAAGAGCTGCTGCATCAACTGGACTATCAGTACTTTCCACCATATTACCTACTGACTCCAAAGTCCCTTCCGCCAACTAAGAATACTGCTCCAGGGTCACCTAGAGTGAAGCACCCACAGGGACAGTACTCAAAGAACAGAGAGTTCTTTATCTTGTGCAGTAGCTGAGGTTCTTCAAGATGTCCCCCTATGGGTGCTGCACTACCCAGCCTTCTTGCCTCTAATTTGGAGCCAAGAGCTAGAGCTTCATGGTAGAGAGGAACAGAAGGGGGTGGGCTGCGCATGCCAAAAAGGGCGCCAGTGGTGCTGCTAGACAAGATCTATGCATGCATGACCTGGATGAGCAGTGCTGGTTTAAAAAAACAAAACAAAAAACAACCTATTGAGGATGCCAACACCTAGAGTGGAGCACCCACAGGGATGCATCTCAAAGAACCTCAGTTATTGCACAAGGTGAGTAACCCTCTTTTCTTTTTTTTCCTTAATTTTGATCTAAATTGTCTCTAGGTTTAATTGTGATACATAGCTCTTATTTATAGCACCTTTCTCATGTGAACATCTCAAAGCATTTCTAAGTATACTTAATCCTGCTTCAGCACAGGAAGATGGCCTAAATGATCTCTTGGCAGTCCCTTCTAGCCCTACATTTCTGTGATGCTGCTTCAATTGAAATTTTTGGTATAAGTTCCATTGGCTTTAGTAGATGTAGGTATAGGCCCTCTAATAGATCAAAAAGCCTTTAGGTGAATATGGTCTGAATTTTGATAGTCAAACCAAGACCAAAACCAGAGGTTTTTCAGGTTTTGTTGTGAACATCTTGCACAGCTTTCCTGCATTTCCTTTGTTGACACTTTGGAGCACTACTGGATTAGAAGGGATAGTCTGGTAGAGAGATGCAGTTAATAGTGCCATCCATCATGACATTTCTGCCAAACTCCTTACTGCCTATTTCTTCTTGGCTGTCCATAGAAGAGAAATTCAAGATGCTCTCAGGGTAGTATGTCTGCCTCTGCTCTCTCTGGTCTCTGAAAGCATGTCAGGTCTTGGGCCTCCTGCCCATATCTCTCTCTCTGGACCCAATTAGATCAGACCCAGGTAAGTTACCCACGTATACCGAACACCATGCAGGTCCAGTTCGGTTTCAGGCACTTGTCTCATCCCTTGGAGACTTCTGACTAGTGATAGTGTCCAACAAAGTTCTTTCTTAATGGGGCCAGAGCATTAGAAAAGAATAGCATATGGGCCTATTTAGTCTTCTTTAATGTTATGCTTCACCACAAACAATTAAGTGAACTTCCCTCGAGTTACAGGAACAGAACTCGATTGTGTTGTTAGCAAGTTCAGATCCTCTTGTGAGTCTGAACATCTCTCAATCTAATTCTTTCTCTGACCTAACCTGTTAAAACTTCTTTTTGGGGGGATGCTGCCCACAAAGAGGGCTAGAACTATTAATACTGTTTGATCTGGCATTATTTCTTAATAATCTTTTAACTGTAAGGTGTTTGGTGATTATCAGAAATGGCATCCTCTTCTTGCCCTTGGTCCTGCTACCCAGACAGACCCCTAGGGTCAAATATCCCTTCCATTATATGATACAGAAATGCCACTCTAGTGACAGATCAATACAGCATTAAAAACATTTGTCAGATGGCACTCTTTGGTTATTTCTCCCCATGTAACTCAATGTTGAGTCCTAGCTTGCCCTTGTATGCACTATACCCTCCCTACAACTCTCCTAGCCTCAGAAGACCTGGGTTCAGTTCCTGGCTCAACAGCAGACTTCCTGTGTGACTGTGGGCAATTAACTTTATCTACTTGGTGCTGTCATTCTCTGTCTAAAAAAGAATAATACCTCCTTACTACACCTGTGTGAGGTAGAGTGTGTGCTCTGTTAAGGATTGTGGGGTGCTGAGGTACAAAGGTGCTCAGGGTTATTTAAATCATTAGATAGTGCCCTCTCTGAATAAAGCAGTGTGAGACAGTACATGAATAGTCTGAGATTGGGCAGAGGCAAGGATAGCAGCCACTCTCTCCTTGCAGCCAGCCACTAACTTGCTATCAGGGAAACTGCTCCAGGAGAGTTGGATTTCTTTTGCATTCCACCTCTTGACTTTTGATCAGGATGATGACTGTGTTTTGTCTCTTTAAAGACAGCGATCAAGAAAAACAACCCACGGAAATACCTGCGCAGTGTTGGTGATGGAGAGACTGTAGAGTTTGATGTGGTCGAGGGAGAAAAGGTGAGAGAGACAGAAAAAGATCTAGGTGGCAATGGACTACGTGAGAATACTTTTCTCCCACAGGGAGTGGATGTAGGATCATTCCTTTGTAACATTCTCCAGTGCTCTGTCCAATCTGGGGACAGATTACTCCACTGACAGAGTGTCTGGCATTTCCCTCAAGAGACTCTTGTCCAGTCTGATGAATCTTTCCAAAACGTATCACAATCTCAACTTTGAAATTGTGCCTCTTTAATTTCATCCCATTGCTCCTATGGGCCGGTGTGTTTTTTTGTTTTTTTTTTAAATTATTTGACCAGATATGTGTGTGCATCTTTTGTACCACACTGAATAATTCTCTTCCTCCTTGGTATTTGTACCCTTCAAATACTTGTAAACTCATGTTCCCTGTTAATTGTCATTTAGCTAAGCTGTAGTTGCCCAGGATTGTTTTGATTTGTATTTTGTGCTTGTGTGTGGGTTATTTGGCTGTTTTGGTTAGGGGTTTTTTGGTTTTGTTCCTATAAATATCTTCATAATTCAGTTTTTCTGGCCCCCTGATCAGTTGCTGTCCTCTGAACTCACTATAGCTTGGGAATATCTTTCTGGTCATGAAGTTGAGAATATCTGGTCTGCTTCTGCATTCTTGCCATATGTACTTTGTGAAGAAAGGAAAAATAATCAGTCAAAAAATCCTGCACTCTTTGGAGGGAAGAAAATCACCTCTTGTCTTAATTCTGTAGCTATGGAAACAGAGGTGTTTTTGATTCCCCATCTTGGATCCTTTTTCTGTGTCTGTCCACCTTCAACTTGGTTTTTGTTCTCTTGCATGTTCTTCATCACTTCTTTTCTCTGTTCCTATTTCAGGGTGCAGAAGCAGCCAATGTCACTGGTCCAGATGGAGTCCCTGTGGAAGGCAGCCGTTATGCTGCAGACAGGCGCCGTTACCGACGTGGCTATTATGGCAGACGCCGTGGACCGCCTCGTAATGTAAGTCAGGCTCATTTTTAGTTCCAGCACTTCGACTTCAACCCCAGATTCTGAGATTCCCTGCTTGAGGATTGGGGAATTCCAAGTTAAGCACTGTGTCATGATGAACCAATCCAGCTGAACTTGGAGGCAAGTGGTATGTTCCTCCTGATGTACCCAGAGGAGAAAGGTTAACCAGCCACTGTCCTCACCAATGTTACTTGTATACCATGTTGGAGCTGACACAGTACATTCAAAGCCACTTTGAGCTTCTCTGAAGGGATACCTTTCTGGTGTCTGTCTCTAGGAGGACATTTAAAAGTGGTTGTTTAGTTGTGAAGTATTTTTCCCCTTAGAAACATGCCTCTTTGCACAGCGAAGTGGTCACTCTATGCTCTTCACTCAGTCCTTTTTGGTTATATCTACACTGGCCTAAAAGGTACTGGGGTAAACAGTTGCTTTCCTTGCCCCTGACAGGGATCATGTTAAGCCCTATCCGTGCAAGGCCTTTAAGCAGTGCATCTCCTATGCCTGGGTAAAACCCATTCAGTAAAGCATTGTACAGAGTGCTATGCTTTCACTCTGTGCACCACATGGGAGATATGTTTGATGCTCCAGGCTCATCTCAAAGCCTGATAACTTGACGGGCCTTCCAAGGGTATTCAGATCAGGCTCTGTGCTGAGGTTCTCTGACACAAGATCCAAGACACATACTTGGCAGCCCTGATGCCAGAACAACCTTCTATCACGGACTGAAGATCAGAATTTCCTTGACTCTCTGTTGGCTGCAGATCCATCACTTGGCATCATTGGTGTCACTTAGATTTACAGTTGCAATATCTGCACTAAGTGCTAAGATCTCAAGCCTTGGCATTGACTCAGGAGGCAGCAACAACAAAGAAAAGAAGCCACATCCCTCTCCTTCATCCATGAGGGCATCAAAGACTCTCATGGCATTGCTGTTGCCTGTTCTTCATGCTTCTCAGTAACTAGAATAACTAATATGGATTCTTCACTGGGTCAGATGGCAGTGATGCCTTTTGACATCTTTGTGCCTGAGTTTGGGGAGGATTCACTGTCAAGGCAACAAGCCATCCTACTACTTGCTTTTTTGCTGCTTGAACTCTGCCTGTACTGACTTCTCTAGTCTCAATCCACAACAGCCTGGTGATGCCTTCAGAGATTAACCTGGAGAGTCTCCTGACTCAATTCTGGTCATCTTCTTTCACCTCAGATCAAGGCATCATGGAAGAATATCTTGCAAGGTCATCTTCAACTTACGTGGCCCTATGTACAGGGCTCCATGAAAGCCTTGCTGGAGTTGAGACCAACCTCTGCACTGGCACCAGTACCCTTTCCAACACGTTCTTTTCCCTCTGCACGAATGCCTATTCATCTGCCACTGACACAGCCTGTCTTTGCTCTCACTGATAGCAGTAGGAGACTCCTTGGATCTATCCACGTCTGTGGAGTAGGATGAAACTTTCAGAGGAACTGTTCAAGTCCCTTTTGTAGGCATGTATGGATGGTATCTCATCAGAAGAACAAATTAGTGCTTCCTCCATTTCCCTCCTTATTAACAGATACTGTTTCAGTAACTAGTGGGGAAAATGGCAAATGTTCTCCAGCTGCAAACAGGAAATGGCACTGGCGATATTATGTCCCCTGTTCATCATATTACAAATGCAAACCAGGGAGGGAGAAGTCTACAGCTATGGCCAAGAGTATCTGACTCTATATTCTCCTCTCAGTTTTTACCATAATGTTGCTTGGCAAACTCCATGCTGGTACCTGCAGCACAGGAAAGAAGGGTCAGCAAGGTGCCCCCACTCTGACCTCTGACATTGTAAGCTGAATGTTTTGCCAGATGTTCCTACTTATTCGTCTTACTAGGAGTTGGGGTGGCTAACTGTTAAGCCATGTGTCCCATTACAATTAAACCCTGTGGATGTCATGAGCCACGTTCTAGATTCTTTTTGCCAGAGGAACGGTCACTGGTCACTGAAGGTCATATGCTTGCTAGGTGCTCCCTAAGAGCAGCATCTGATACCTTGCACAGAAATGCAAGAACGGTGGCCATTGGAGTGTACGCCTTTTGAGGGCCTGTGCTGCTTTAATGACCAAACAGATGAAGCCCTAGAGAACATTAAGGCCTGTGCCTGCTCCTGATGGCTAATGTTTCTCTTCCTCAATCCTGAAAGTAGGAAGGGGCAGACCTCCTCTAAGTCTGGTTCCCTCACCACACAAAAGCAGGAGACCCCAAAGGTGATATGAGCCACTCCTAAACATGCTACTGGCAAATGACTTCAGCAGTACAGAAGCAGGTTTCCTTGCCACATTGACCTCAAAACAAAAGTTTTGCCAGTGTCGTTGAGAGATGGTTTTTCTGCATATAAAAGCCTGGGCTGGCGTTAGGGGGGTGGCAAGCAGGTGCCCTATGCCACAGGGGGACCTGCAAAGCTAAATTGCTCAGGCTTTGGCTTCAGCCCTAGGTGACAGGGTCCAAGACCTTGGGCTTCAGCCCCCTGCGGTGCAGCTTCAGCTTTCTGCCCTAGGCTCCAGTGAGTCTAATGCTGACTCTGCTTGGTGAGCCCCCTGAAACCTGCTCACAGCCCCCCAGGAGGCCCCATACCCCCTGATTAAGAACCACTGAAGTAGCAGATAAAGCAGAACCAGTTGACGTAATCCATTTAGATTTTCAAAAGGTCTTTGATACGATCTCCTACAAGAGGCTACTAAAGAAACTATCATGGGGTGAGAGCAAAGAATTGTCATGGATCAAAAACTGGCTGGCAGGAGAGGCAAAGTAGAAATAGATGGTCAACTTTCCTCATGGCAAAAGGTTTGTATGGTGACTCAAGCTTCTGTACTAGTTTTAGTGTTTAACAATGGAAAGGGCAGTGAGGTAGGGAAATTTGCAGGTAACAGTTATTTAGGTTAGTCAGAATCAGAGAGGACTGTGAGGAACTACATAGTAGACTTGGCCAGTGTAGGTAAATGGGCAACATGAGAGCAAATAAGCATTTAACTATTCTACTCAAGAAAAGGGCCTGGACATCCTTGTAGACAGCTCAATGTAGACCTCTGCTCGTTATACAGTTGCAGTCAAAGGAGAACAAGATGCATAAGGAATGGCATATAATGCTACTACATGAATCTGTGATACACTTTTATCTGGAGTTGTAGTTTTGCTGGCCCTGGCACTAGCTGCTGCAGTTTCAGTCAAGAGGGATATTGGGGCATGCAGCTGTGATGGAGCAGCATAGAATGCTGTCCTCGGAAAAGAGACAGGCAGTGAGAGAGAGAGAGAGAGAAAGAGAGAGCAGGGTGAGAGCTTGGAATCCCCTGGAGGGGAAGGAGTTGGAAGGCAATTTAAAGAAGGAGACAAAAAGAAGCAGTGCTGGAGTAAAAGGGATTTGCCAGAAGAAGCTGGGGGCTGAAGCACAGTGTGCAGTGAGTCTGGCCGTAAGGTGCATACCCTCATATGAATGATGAGGTTGACCATTGGGACACTGATGGAGAGGATACAGTTTGGGTGCCTTGGAAATGCGTGTGGCTGTCCAGGTAAGGAACTGTTTATGGTCACACCTGTAGGAAAGAGATGTGGTTATTGAAATGTCAAAGCAAAGGAACATCGCAAGCCAGAGATGTGTGAAGGTGGGATGACTGCAAAGCCTAGCTTCAACCCAGTTAAGGAGAGGAGAAGTTGATTTTTTCTCTTTTGGTGACAGTGTGGTGGTTACAAACTTATTTTGTTGTGATGGTAATTTAGTTATTTTTATAAGCAGGTATTTGTTACTTTATATTTCTATTACATTACTGTTCTTACCAAATTTCTGGTGGTTTTCCCTTTTTAAAATTACAAAAAGTTTACATTTTAAGATTCTCCCTTAGATTAAATGAAACTTGGATAAATGGTATGTTCCTGCAAAGGTAGAGGAATTAATTTGTGCCTTTTTTTTTTTCCTGCTTTATAATCTCTAGCCAGGAGAAATAGCCTGGAGGAATATATTAAAATGTTTTGTCTTCCCTACTCCTGCACAATTTTTTTTATATTAGAAATTTAGGTCTTTTCTCCCCCCGCCCTCCCCTGAAAAAAAAACAAAAACAAACACAAACACACAAAAAACTTTTAAATGATTAAAGAATTGGTAGGATTATGGCATCCAGATTTCTCAGTTACAAAAGGGACTGAAGGGAAAAGATTTATTTTGGGGAGATAGTTTGAAAACACAAATACACTTGTTTCTTAACCCTGCTAAATAATGTCTATGTACTCTTTACTTTTTTGAAGACGGAGTTACAATGTCATAAACCTGGTGTAACAGAGTGGAGAATCAAGGTGTGAACTGCTTGTCAGGAGGAAAGAAAAACCTGAGAGAGCAGATCTTTGTGAAAATCAGACTTGTAATTGCAGGCTATGAAGGCTACCACTCCTATTCACTGGTCCTTGTATTAGTGCTCTAGCAAAAACACAGAAAGACATGTCTTGATTGTCTTGATGTTTCAAAGCATAAAAAAGTTAAAATTCATTTTGGAGAAACAAAAACCAGTAGGAAAAAAGGAGACCTCTTTACATGTCACTTCTAGATTATGGAGAAGAGGTAGCAAGTATTTTTAATGAATTTTGCAATGAACTTCATTGACAGTAGGAAAGAACATTGAGATTGTCAACTCTTGGCGCTGAGTGGGTAGGGTACCTCTAGCCTATGGTATGCTTGTAAAGCTCCATATAAACTTAGTGCTGTGTATATAACTATGGTCAATCGTGTACAAGCCACAGAAGTAAACAGACAACACAACATGCTGGGAGACCTAGATGAAGGTTCTACTATAGAACTTTCTTTTATTTCTTTGCCATTTAGCATGGTGTCACGAACACCTTTATCAAGGCCCCAATGTGTTCAGCTTGAAACTACAGCAAAGCCCTGGATTTCATGTCATATTAGTGCTCGAGCTAGAAATTCTTTAGAAGCTGCATTTAAACGAAAAGGGAAAATTTTACTGAATTAAATACTAAAATGAAAACCTTAGAGCATCTTCATCAGAAACACTACAGCAGTGCAGCAGCATCAGTGCAGCTGTGCTGGTGCATGTTTGTAATGTAGACCTGCCTGAAGTGTGGTAAAGGAGATTTCCTGTAGTTTAAATGGTACAGGCCTATATTGTTCAAGGTGAAGAACCCAGGTTCTAGTCTTGACTCCTCAGAACTGTGGGGGGAGAGTGAATTTTTTTCATAGTAACTCTGTCTGCAGCACACACATCTCTTACAATGGGTTGGGGGCGGGGCTGCTGTTCTGCATTGAGCTTTACAGCACAAGTGAGTCTTCAGGAGGAATTAAGGTGTATGCATGCTAGGATAGGGAGTACAAAATGGCCTGTGGCTAGCATGCAAAAAGGCACAAAGACTAGAATAGGCAAATACGTAAAGGGAATGATGAGATGTATTTGCTCCCAATCATGGCCCTTAGTACTTCTCTCTCCCTACAACTAATTCCTCTGACTTGATCTTCACACTATGCCCCTCCCCACTCTAGTTGTTCCTTAACTAGGCTGCATGTTATCTTTCCACCTTCCCTCTTAAATCAGACCTTCCAGCCCCATCATCATTCTTGTTCTTTTTAATCCTAATTCCCTTCATTGTGACTGCATCTTTCTGGCATTGTGGTGCCTGGAGCTGCATGTTGCTGTCCAGGTGCATTTGCACTGGAGTCACAGAAAGGGACTGCTTTTTCTTCCTGATAAGATGCTTAAGTGTGTACAATCTGTAATTGCATTGGTTTTATGTAGGTGAGGCACTGGTTAGACATCTGCCCCCTCCCTCTCCTCCTCCTGGTTCTGATTCTGTGTTTCTTTGCTTCGCCAGTACCCGGGTGAGGAGGAGGAGGAGGGGAGCGGGAGCAGTGAAGGATTCGATCCTCCCATCAGCGACGGGCATATCCCGGGGTCGCGGAACCAGCTGCGACGCCCACAATATCGGCAGCGCTTCTTCCCACCTTACCGCGTGGGACAGACCTTTGACCGCCGCTCACGGGTCTATTCCCATGCTGCTGATGGCACGCAGGTAAAACAGCACCTGGAAACTATGATTACCGCCCTGCCCTGTTCTGCTCTGTTCTCTTCTCCCTTGCTGCTCCATCTACCTCTATATCTGTGAACTTGCTTCTCAGTGGAGTGATTCATACACAGTTGTGACGGGACTTCCAGGTTGGTCTTTTGTTGGTGCACTTCCATCCTCATTAAACAATATAATTATCCCTCAAAAAAAAGAATGTGTAGCCAAGACACATTACTGTGTGACATCCAGATGGTAACTATAGGGCTCAGGAGGCCTGAGGCATCAAGATTCTGCTTTATTTATTTATTTATTTATTTATTTGATGGCGTGGTTGAGAAACCCAGATCTCTCCCACCCACACCAATGACCTGTGGAGTTCACTGGAGCCACGGGACACTTGCTGCTTTTTCTATGCACTTATATCCTTAATAATTCAGTAGTTCCCCAACTTTTTCATTTTGTTGACCAGCCAGTAACTCTCGATCCTTCCCACCATGCTTTTTGCAAAATTCTGAAAGCTGTCTCCTCTTGTGATCATCTGATGGTAAATGGATCTTACTTTGAGGGAAACCATTGATCTAGATCGGTGTCTCTTCACTCAGTCTGTGCCCAGACACCATCTACCCCATGAAAGATAGGGGAAGAGAACTGACCAATAGAATCAGTGCTCTAAAGCCAAATGGTTTTATCTGTTGTTTCCTGGTGCATCTGTGCAATCCTGTTCCACAGGAGTAATGATGTAAGCAAATCTCTGTAACCAGACACATACACATCTGTCTCTATCGGCTTAAATTGTAAACCTTTGTATCATAAAATAAAATACTGGGATAGACATATTACCAAGAAGCTGGAAAGAAGGGCTGTAAAGAAAGATTAAAATAACTAAATATGTATGGCTTTGTCAGATCATGATTAAGGGGGATTATGATAACTTGCCTTCAAGTATTTGAAGGATGAAAATGCCAAGTAGGGAAAGGAACAATCCTGGTTTGCTGGCATAATGGATAAGATGACTTAAAGATTTTAAAAAAAGAAAAAAAATCCTATTAATTTCCTTGGCATGTGTTTTGAATTAATTGGTTTGATGAAAACAGTTTGGCTGGTCTAGAGATACTGGGACAGTTTTAACTGGGTTTAGGTGGCCTGCATCCAATAAACTTGAATTGGTTTGATTTCATTGTTTTGAAATGATTTGAAATAGGGACTGCAAGAGTTGGATTGTAGGATTGGGCCCTCAAATCTAAAATAATTCTTCCAAATTAGTCTAGTGTAATCTGCATCAAATTCCCCATAGTATGTATTGGCTTTACTTCATTAGGTGGCAAGAGATACAGTTTGGACTAGATTTGGAATGGTTTTGATTGTGTAGGATTTGGATAATACTGGTATATGTTGCAACAGTCTTGTCAAGGTGGATGTTCCTTTCAGGTGACTTAGCAGAGCCAGAGAGCGGTCTTCAACCAAGAAAGGTTCAGGCCAAAGATACGTCTAGTGTCCCAAAAGTGTTTAGAAGTAACATTCTTCCATCCAATACAAGAGCATGTGGTGCTCTGGATTGGGGTACTCACGAGCATGTATCAGAAGGAATTTTGGTGAGATTTCTGCCTTTCTATGGAGCAATGAGTAGGAATTCCTTAAGTGGTTTCCTCTGAGGAAAGGGAGAGGCACTGTGGACTCTCTTTTTTTTTTTTCTTTGTCAGAGTGAGAGCCTTCTGATCATGTTCTTCCTTCTTTGGTACCTAGGAATTGCTATACATACCACTGGTCCATCTACCCTGGTATCTTGCTCCTGACAGTCCAGCTCACTGATCCATATACTCCAATATTAGATATTCCTTCAATTTCAAAAAAGTAAAAATCCCTGTAATGCACTTGACTAATTGTATAATGTTTTCAAAGCTTCTTGTCCCCTGTAGCTGACTATTTTGCACCTTGAAGTATCATCTGTTTTCAGTACCTTTAATGGATAGTATTACACTGTGTCCTTTTTTAAAATCCAGCAATATTTGTTGACATCGTGCAGCAATAAGTTCCACAGGTCAGTCATATACAACATGAAGAGGTGTGGCCTTTTCATTTGTTCTAAATTTACTGGCTGTTTAATTCACAGAATTATAAAAGATTAGGGTTGGAAGGCACCTCTGGAGGTCATCTACTCCAACCTTCTGCTCAAAGCAGGACTGACCCCTAACTAAATCATCCTAGCCAGGACTTTGTCAAGCTGCACCTTCAAATCTCTAAGGATTGAGATTCCACCACCTCCTAGATAACCCATTCCAGTGCTTCACCACACTCCTAGTGAACTTTTTTCCCTAACAGCCAACCTAGACCTCCCCCACTATACCTTGAGACCATTGCTTCTTGTTCTGTCATCTGCTACCACTAGAACAGCCTAGCTCCATCCTCCCTGGAACCCCCTTTCAGGTAGCTAAAGACTGCTATAAAATCCCCCGTCATTCTTCTCTCTTGCAGACTAAACAAGCCTCGTTCCCTTAGCCTCTCCTCATAAGTCTTGTGCTCCAGCCTTCTAATCATTTTTGTTGCCCTCTGCTGGACTCCTTCCAATTTGTATACATCCTTCCTGTAGTGGGGGGGACCCACAACTAGACAAACACTCCAAATGTGGCCTCACCAGTATTGAATGGAAGGAAATATCCCTTCCCTCGATCTGCTGGAAATGCTTCTGCTAATGCAGCCCAATATGTTGTTAGCCTTCTTGGCGACAAGGGCATAATATTGACTTATATTCAGCTTCTTGTCCACTCTAAGCCCCAGGTCCTCTTCTGCAGAACTGCTGCCTAGCCAGTCAGTCCCCAGTCTGTAGCTGTGCATAGGATTCTTTCATCCTAGGTGCAGGATTCTGCACTTGTCCTTGTTGAATCTCATCAGATTTTTTGGGGGGCAATCCTCCAATTTGTCTAGGGCACTCTGTATTCTGTACCTACCTTTCAGAGTATCTACCACTCATCCCAGCTGCAAACTTACTGAGGGTGCAATCCATCCCATCCTCTAGATCATTAATGAAGATGTTGAATAAAACCAGCCCCAGCACTGACCGAGCGGCACTCTGCTTGTTACCGGATGCCAACTAGACATTGAGCCGTTGATCACTACCCATTGAGCCCGATGTACCCAGCTTTTTATCCATCTTATTATCCATTCATCCAACCCATACTTCTGACTTTCTCACATTTCCCTTTTTGTTTTCATATCGTGTCCTGTGATCAGAAGAAGAAAGAGAAATTGACTTTCATTCCAACCCTCTGTAGTTTAGAAATCCTCCATCCGCTCCCTGCAAACTCATAATCCTTTTGTTTGGTCTTAGGGAGGTGAAGGGGAAATCAAGGATGGGGTCCCAGAAGGAGCACAGCTTCATCAGCAAGTCCATCGGAATCCTACCTATCGCCCACGTTATCGCAGGTTTGTACCATCCACCCTCCCCTATCAACACCACCATAACAATGCCTATATAGGCCCTAATATCATTTGCTACTTGGTCCCCAGAACTCGAAATACTTGACTAAGATTTTTATGTAAAAAGCATTCTACCCATTTTACAGAGGGGAAGCTGAGGGAGGGGTGATGTGACTTGTCTAAAGTTGTGGGGGGCAGGGAGGGAGGTGTGTGTGAGCGTGAGTGAGAATTACAGAGCCAGGCATAGGACTAGGGCAGGGGTCGGCAACCTTTACTATCAAAAGAGCCATTTTGCCCCCTCTTCTGGAGCCGCAAAACATAGCTTATCGCGGCTGACGAGCCGCGGGTTGCCGACCCCTGGACTAGGGTATGTGATTTCTCTGTCCCCTTCCCTACTCTTTGCTGTCTTGACAATTGGCAACATCCTGAAATTTGTCACATGTTCTCCTGTACGTCTACACTGCACCAAAAAAACCCCAAACCAACAGCAGCATGTCTTGGAACCTGGGCCAACTGAATTGGGCTTGTGGTGCACATGCTGTGAAGCTTAAAAAAAGCAATGTAGGCATTCCCACTGAGGCTGGAGCCTGGGTTCTGAGACCCTCCACCTTGCTGGGTTTCAGAGCTTGGGCTCCAGCCTGAGCGGTTTGGCTAGGTTTGAGGGAGGACCTCAAGATTGTCTGCATGGGGAAATAGCTGTTCTACAAGTTTTCTTGTGTAGACACTTATTCCACACTGAGTGCCTTCATATGATTTAGCTTAATCCACTTCCAAGTGTCTTAAATTAATCCACTTTCCAAGAAGACTTAAGCTAAACTGCACAAAGGCACTGTTAGTATGGAATAGGAGCCTGGAATAGCGATTGTGCTTTAAATTCACACTTCATCTTATTCCACAATGTCTTCCCTAAAGTTTGTCGAATGCTCATGATAATCCTGGCTACGGGGGCAGAGGTAAAGGAAAGTTATTGCAGAGTTATTCCTGTCAGAGAAAATGTGATGCTTTTTAAAAGGGGACTCACAAGACTGCTTTTGGGTGGGGTCAGAGAATTTCCAGCTTCTCTTCTTCCCTCCCTCCCCCCCTCGAAAAAGAGTGATTAGGTAACTGGGATAAAAATAACAGTGACAGCTCAGATGGATTTCACATGAGCATAGGTGCCTTCCAAGAGCAAGTTCATAGACTCCTGTTGGGTTATGGGTTTTCCATCTCCTCCAGTGGCCCATGTAGGATTGTTCTCTTCACTCAACAGGAAATTCTCCACTCCTAATGTTAAATGACTCAAAGAATGGAGCTTCCACCATGTCTGTTGAGGAGATTATGCCACAACCTAATTACACATCACCATTAGGAATCTCTGACCTCTGGTTTCATGAGTAGGACTGGTGTGACCAAACATGTTTAGGTAAAATAAAGACCTGCCTAAACGTTCATCCAAGGCTTGAACCTGGAAACCACCAAACTTTTTGAGACTTGGCCCCACTTCTAATGAACTAAGCCCTGCCAGTATGAAAGGACCATTCGGATGCTTGTGATGAATGGGTCACATTTATCACAAAGGGGGCATGAATGATGAGTGTGAAATAAGCTGTGAACTGTATTCATCTGGAGTAAGGTCAGATCTTCTGATCCACTGTAATAATTCATTCTGCAAACTCTCAGCACAAATCACATACTCGTCCTGTTAGAACTAGGACTAGTCATTGTCCTTCAGCTCCAGAAACACAAGCCTTGCACACATGAATAAGTCCCATATCCTTTCTGTGTGCGCCTCCTGTGACATCACTTTTGTACATTTGAAGCCAGTGAATTACATACTGTTTTCTCTGAGAGGTCAGTGAGCAGGACTTTGCCCTGCTGTAAATCCAGAGTGATTGAGGCGTTGCTGTTAGACCTTCATTTCTGGAAAGCTGAATTGGCCCATGGTTCTTATGGTGAGTGTCAGGATGGCTTAAGCCACATAACTAATGGAAACTGGATGGTGAACAGTAAGTTTTGGTCACCATTTTCAACTGTATCGACTTAACACTCTCCAAACCAAAAGTGTTCTGCTGGAGTAGGTAAGCCTGCATGGAGTTGGGGTGGGTATCTTGTCCTTTGTTACTACAAGGAGACGGACCGGATGAATTTATGGATCTGCAGCACCTCTGATTCACAAAGGAACCCAGTTTGTCTGGTCTGCTAGAGTTCAAAGGGAACTTGCTTGAGATGGCTTTTATCACCTGGGGAGGTTCTATGGGTAGCAATTACTAAGTTTTTTTCCTGTTTTCTCTATATCTCTACCTCTTCAGGGGGCCCCCACGTCCACGCCCTGCACCAGTGGTCGGAGAGGCTGAAAACAAGGAGAATCAGCATGAGGCCAATGCTATGAGTCAGCAGCCATCCCGTCGTGGTTACCGGCGCCCATATAATTATCGGCGCCGACCCCGCCCACCTAGTGCTCCATCCCAAGATGGCAAAGAGGTGAGTGCATCCCTGGCAATAGAGAGAGGTAAATTGAGTTCTGGGACTGGTGCTGCTGACACACACCTAAGACAGCTGTGTAGCCATTAGCTTCCTTCACTTGCTGCCCATGTGCCTAACCCTATGCTGAAAGGCAGGAGCAGGGGATATCATAGTTGAGTGTTGAAGCTGCCAAAAGAGGTGCTGAATGTGAGGGTGGTTGTATCATCACCTGTCCCTTTAGAAACTTGCTCAAGAACAAACAACTCATTTCACACAGCTGTCAGATGGGAATAATTCTTGGCCATTCCTGAACTGGAACCAGTACCCTTGAGGAAATGGAACTCTATTGCCTTTCCCCACTCACTCTGAGCCATCCATCTCTCTTCAAATAAGATGCCATTTTCGAGCCAGTGCCCTGGAGGTGAAGGCTCCAAATCCCATTCTTTGATAGTTTTGAACCAGTCCATCCCAGTGACCTAGTTGCAGAGTCCAGCAAGAAGCTTAGCAATGAAAGGCTCGGAGTTTCATTCCCTAATCCACATGAAACAACTGGTTTCCCTCCATGCTGGAGCTGAATTGGAAGTAGTGTTCTAAAGGCAAAACTCTACTATGGTCAGTGTTTGAGGATTCATTTTTGGGTGGGTTTCCAAGCCTCAGTTATTGATTCCAATACTAAATAGCAGGGGCTGGAAATAATCCTTTGCCTACTCCATGTGTTTTTGTTCTTTCAGACCAAGGTGGCCGAAACACCTACCGAGAACCCTGCTCCAGTGACCGAGCAGAGCAGTGCTGAATAATGTCCGGCTCCCGAGGCACCTTTAATATCTATCAGGTAAGGAAAATGTGAAAATCCAGAGTTTGAGTGACTATAGCCTGGTAATTTTTGTGAGCCACTACCATCTTAATTCCCCCTTTGCACATTGACTGGGCGCTCTATCTCCAGGACAGGCTCACAAAAATCACCTGACAACATCCTCTCAGCCACTGTAGCTAGAAGAAGTTGGGTTTATGTGGTGGGGCCCTGGGATCCTGATCCATATCAGTGGGTATTCCTGAAGCGCAAGCAGCCTTATCTGTGTTTGCTGCCTCATCTTTCCCTCTGTCTCCTCTGTAGCTCTCTGTGTCCATATGGCAGTCTCTCTGGAAACAAAGTGTCTGCAGAAAGCTTTGCCTTTGGGTGTTGGGGTCCTACTTTTTTCTTAAAACATGTAATAAATAAGATGTAATAGTACCACCTGATGGCCAGTCTGGAGAATGTCAGGCAAATTCTCTTATCATGCTAAATAGCACAATTATATTCCATAATACAGAAATGATTCTGAAGTCTTCAGCAGTTCCCTTAGTTGTGTATGCATGATCTCTTCCCTCAATCCCAGCTGCATTTCCACGTGGAGATTTCCTTTTCTTGAAATTTGAAGTCCAGCCAGCTCTGTTGTGGGATCCCTCCCTCCATGGTCCTATCCAACCCACACTTGGGAGGAAGATCTAGGACTCAGGTGTGGGTGGAAGATGATATCAGGAATAGGGGTGAAGAACATGGCTGGGAGAGAGGTTTCATCCAAGAATACAATCATCAGGAATCTTGAAGATTTTTCTGGGGCTTAGCCTTGGGGCCAAATTTAAAACCTGGCATAACTCCATTGATATCAAAGGAGTTGCATCAGAGATGGAGTAGGTCCCCTGGTCTTTAAAGGCCTGCATCATAATTGCATAGCATGACATCATGCTTTTCTTTCTGTCCACACAAGGAATATCAGACTGTTTTATGACAATGTTGGGACGCTACTGTGTTAATCACACTATTCCAGTAAAGTCAGTTTTCCATCAGACAGCTCTTAGATCAGAGGTCCCCAAACTCATAGACTCATAGGTCAGAAGGGACCAATATGATCATCTAGTCTGACCTCCCGCACAAGGCAGGCCACAAAACCCTACCCATACACATTTATAACAACCCCGAACCCATGACTGAGTTATTGAAATCCTCAAAAATGAGATTTGAAGACCTCAAGCTGCAGGGAATCCACCAGCAAGCGACCCATGCCGCAGAGGAAGGCGAAAAACCTCCATGGCCCCTGCCAATCCGCCCCGGAGGAAAATTCCTTCCCGACCCCAAATATGGCGATCAGCTAAACCCTGAGCATGTGGGCAAGACTCACCAGCCAGCACCCAAAAAAGATTTCTCTGCAGTAACTCAGTTCCCATCCCATCCAGCATTCCCACAGACCATTGAGCAGACTTATCTGCCGATAATCCAAAATCAATTGCTCAAATTAAACTATCCCATCATAACATCCCCTCCATATACTTATCAAGCTTAGTCTTAAAGCCAGATAAGTCATTTGCCCCCACTACTTCCCTCGGAAGGCTATTCCAGAACTTCACTCCCCTAATGGTCAGAAACCTTCGTCTAATTTCTAGTCTAAATTTCCTAATATCCAATTTGTACCCATTCGTCCTCGTGCCTATATTAGTACTAAACTTAAATAATTCCTCTCCCTCCCTAACGTTAATCCCCCTGATATATTTATATAGAGCAAGCATATCCCCCCGGAGCCTTCTTTTGGCCAGGCTAAACAAGCCAAGCTCTTTGAGTCTCCTTTCATAATGCAGATTTTCCATTCCTCGGATCTTCCTAGTAGCCCGTCTCTGAACCTGTTCCAGTTTGAATTCATCCTTCTTAAACATGGGACACCAGAACTGCACACAATATTCCAGGTGGGGTCTCACCAGCGCCGTATATAACGGCACTAACACCTCCTTCTCCTTGCTGGAAATACCTCGCCTGATGCATCCTAAAACCGCATTTGCTTTTTTAACAGCCATATCACATTGGCGGCTCATAGTCATCCTGTTATCAACCAATACCCCAAGGTCCTTCTCCTCCTCCGTCGTTTCCAACTGATGCATCCCCAACGTATATGTAAAATTCTTATTATTAATCCCTAAGTGCAAACTGTGGGGTGTGCCCTCTTAGGGGTGTGTGGAGGAACCTTTGGGGGAGTGTGGCAGGGCATGGACCAGCCCTTCACAGGGGTGGAGAGGAAGCGCCCCCTGGCTGTGGCTTTTGCAGAGGCGTGGACCAGGTAAGAGAGGGGGTGTGACCGATGCATATTAGAGTTTCAACTGTATCTTGGCAACTAGGTCATGAGACATGCAGCGAAGACAAATTGTGCCTGAGCTGTGTCCAAGCAACAGCATTTTTCACAAAACTGTGTGTCCGTGGTGTTTTGTGCCTATACTTGCTTCATTGCCTCACTGTATTTGTGTCATGTGCACTCTGGGAATAGCTGGTACTGTCTCATAGCACCTCAGCAGGGGATAGAGTGCCTGGCGGAATGCACGTAGAACAGCATCAGCAGATTGGAGTGCAGTGCACTCCAGGATGGCCATCTCCTCAAAATCTTGGGGGAAGGTGGACCAGCCAATGAGTTATGCAGGCATTGTTGGAAAGTGGAGGTCCTGTCTACCTTGCAAAATAAGTGGGTTTTTTTTTTTTGTTAACTGGTTACAGTAAACTATGTGCCAGACAAGGTTGCTGAAAAGGACAGCACACTGTCACTGGTCACTGCTACGACTAGTGTGTGGATAAAAGTTGTGCTTAGAGCCAACAGTCTTAAAGCTTTATTGTTTTCATATCACATTCCTTGCTGTGGTAGCTACAAACTTAGTGCAGAAAAGACTAAAAGTTAACTAACTTTTAATGTAGACAAAGTCTAGGAGTTAATGGAGGGAGAAGTATTTGAAGTAAAAATGAAACAGGTGATTTCTTTATTTAACTTTTCTACAGGTGTCCTAAAGTGTAAATACAAAAATAACACCAAAGAAAGATCCAAGCAATAAAATGAAAAGAAGCGATGAAAACAGTGAAGATTAGAAACATCGGAACTTAAGAGAAATTAAAAAAAAAAATACCAGCAGCTGAGATCCAGGAACGCCTACAACCGACGCATGGATAGAAAGAGAGCGAGAGTCAGAGCAACCTCCCCAGCTTCCACGGCAACTGCGGGGTTTTTTAAATTTCACCATTTCGCTATTAAATATATTTTTCCCCCCTCCAGTTTTTCTTTTGGTACTAAACTGTGAAAAGAGGAGGTGGGGGGAGGGGAAAAAATCAACCAAAGATGAAATTTTAAGTCAAAAGCTTTTTTTACTGGATGCTGGTGCTACTAAAACCTCCCAGATGTGATGAGGGGTTTTGTTTGTTTGGGTTTTTTTTGTGCCAGTCCTGCTTAATTTCAGGACACGGGGAGGAGAAATTTCCGCTTTCCTTTATAAGATCTATATGAAAATGTGCAGTGTGGGTGATGTTCCTCACAAATAAAAGTGATTTAACTTCCAAAAAACAAACAAATGAGAGGTAAAAGTGTCTCTTCTTACTTTTAAAACATCCTGAAAGTACTAAACTTTGATCTTTCAGCCCTTAAATACGAAAATGATAGCTGTCATGAATACACTTCATTTGCTTACAGTGCTCAAAAGCATGTACAGAAATTCAGACATGCTTGTGTTATGCCCACTTTGTGCCAACACAGCCAGTGTACAGTGGTCCCAAAGCTGCTATAATACCTCCTTCCTGGGACTCTCCTGGTGCAGTCATAGAACAAACATAACCGATGGTGTATCCCTTCTTCGTGTGATTGCACAAATGCATTTCACTCGTGTGCATGTGCCCCACATTCAGTTGTCAGAAATTTTTCCCTCAGTGGTATCTGTCAGGGCAGCTCGAACTCCCTCTGCTGTGTGCCACTGTATGCTGGTAGAAAGGGTCTAGCCTCCCCATATCCCCCTTAGTTCCTTGCTGCTCATGATGGCCATTGGAATTGCTTGCCATGCTTTGGTAAGTGCTCTGGTTTGCCGAAAATCGTATTGTAAATAATTTTCTGGTTTTATAGTAGATTAGTACTTAGGAGTGTAGATAGGCTTAGTTTCTTTTTCAGTCCCTTGTTTGAGATTTCTATTTCTCAGTGCCAAGGGATGCTTCAGTCACTTGGCTTCAAACTCAGTGTTTCTTGTGTTTGGCTGATGCCCATGTGCAATCCACAATCAAGCTGCTTGAAATGTTTAGAGGAAGCCCATATTCTGGATCATTGCCTTAAATCAAGGGGAAAAGCTTGTTTGTCACAGATGACACTGTGGCAATGTTTTACCTCAACAGGCAGGGAGGAGTTTGCTCTTACCTCTTTTGTACAATGGTAATGCAAAAGTCAAAGCCTCTTACTTTCCCGTGCTCCAGAAAGCTGGAAATCCACCTAAGGAGATCATTTGAGTCACCAGAAGTTGTCTCTACCTGCCCAAATGTAGGCAGGTGTATTTTCCTGCAATGGGGGATGCCTAAATAGACCTTATGACCAAAACCAACAGGAAATGCCCTCAGTGTTGCTTTCTACAAAGTCACAGTCCCAGTTCTCCTAAGAGACTTTCCTTCTACCCTGATCAAACAAACTGCTGAACTTTTCCCCTAATCCCAGTCCTACATAGTGTTGCTAAAGGTCAAATGGGACCCTGCCCATGTTATACTAACAGTTCCAGCAGCACTAGTTCTCCCCTGTACTGGATCTGTTGGAGGGGCTCCAATTTTGCTTCCATTGGGCCTGGACCTCCTAAAATCATAGTCAGCTGCGGCTGAAAGCTGCAGGTACTTCATTTAACAGCTTACATCCTCCATGGCTAAAGCCTAGAGAGGAGTCTTGCTTAGGGCAAATTTGCGGTGTCTCAGTAGCTAATAGAAAGCCCTCCACCAGCTCTACTTATATGTTGAAGTTGAAGCATTTTTCCATCTGGTCTAGTCAATCTGGAGTTTCACCAATGTAGGCCTCCATCTCGCTTATCCTGGACTATTACCTCTAAAACAGCGATTGGCAATTACTGCTTTCAAGGTCCATGGGGCAGCAGTATTGACTTTCCATCTTTATAAACAACCGTTCATGTCTTTTTCTAACAATATGACAGATTTGTGTTTTGAAGGGCCTGGAAAGGTACCTTTAACTAAGGGAACTTGTCTCCCATTCCCCTGGGACTTGATCTTAGTTTTATCAGGGCTCATGGGACAAACCACTGTTTGAACTTCTAGCAACATGCTCCTTGCTGTACCTATCAGTGAAGGTAACTTTCTTAGTAACCATCACTTTGGCTAGGAGGGTGGCTGAGCTGTGTATTCTGACATCCAAACCACCTTTATATAATCTTTAAGGCTGTATCTGAGATTCCATTCTCATGTGGTTTCCAATTTTCATATTAACCGGTTGATTTACTTATGTATGTTTTATCCAAACTCTCATACCAGTAGAGAAAGGCACCACCAGCACGCCCTGTATCTTAGAAAAGCTTTAGCATTCTGCATAGACCAGACTAAACAGGTCCGTTTGTTGATCCAACTATTGGTGGTCATTGCAGACCAGGAGAGTGAAATGGACATGTGCAATACATCTTGAATAACAATGGTTACATAATGTTAGTAACCATTTTTTTTTTTTTAACCACAAGAGCCCTTGCTTCCAGGAGCATGCTGTTAGTGGGAGGGAGAAACCGGGACACCTCTGTGCTCCATCTATTCCATCAGGCTTTAGCTGTAGTCTGGCATTAAGGGCCTAAATTTACAAGCTTAGAGTCACTCAGGAGAGGGTCTTACAACTGCAAAGGTCTCTGAAACAAGCCTCCATTCCAGAACAGCATGACAGGTTCTGTTAGCCCTACAGGAACTCTTCATTTGAAATCAGTATGAGAGTCCTGACTGTAGGGGCCTGGGAGAGGAAAGTTCTCATTCTGCTGTGAGTTGGTTGCTGAATTTCCTTTAGCACCGCTATACAGCATGTGCTGAGCCTGCTGCTAATGCTCCCAAAAAAGCTGCCTGATCACTGTCTGCCTGCAGCCACACTCTGCCACGCTCCCACCCAGTGCCCATCCCAATTGCCTGAGTCTTCTTACAAGTGCTGTGATTCCACTCCTAACTGCCAGGCTCATCTAGGAAGTTGAACCGCCCTGTCCCTCAAACTACCACTTTGCCCTCTCCTGGCCATTTAACTCTGGTGAGTTTCTACCCTACTTTCCCTCCTTCCCAAACTATTTTCACATACTTTTCTCTGCCTGCTTTCATAGGCGCACCTTCCTTTCACTAGCTTCCCAACCTTTCCACTTCCCTTCTGTGGAATGCTGCAAATAGAGAAGGGTTTAAAGGGTTAAAGTCTTACATGTGCCATCTGCACATCTATGTGATTAAGTTGCAAGGAGCATTTGGGAGGGGGTTATTGTCCATTTCTCCTTCTCTGGTTTCCTTGCTGTTACGGATGCAACTCTATTGTGCAGATAGCTTAATAATTAAAAATCCTATCAGGTTCTGTGGGGACCCACTTCCTTGGGTTAACCACCTCCCAGCACACATTTCTGATACAATGAGATGCACGGTGTCAGACAAGAGCGCTGAGCTCCAAGGCATCTTGCTTCCAGCTCTAGTGCCGGTAAGTTATAGCATTTATATTTTTCTCTGCCCTGCTTGCTCCTTCTGTCGTTTCCTGTATGTGTAAATGTGATGGAATCTACAATGGAACGGAAAAGCCACCTACCCTTTGCTGATTGCAATGGGAAATTCCCTGCTCACTTTTGAGATTAATTATTAAGTCTCACGTTGAGACCTCCTAAGAAGGAAAACTGCAAGCTCAGTGCAGGGAGGAGCTGGAACTCTCATCCCATCCTGCCCATGGCTTTCCCAGTTTACCACAGTGCTGACCTGTAGCACTTAGTGCTCTTCAATTATACTGAGACACTCACACCCCTAGCTCTGTCAGTGCTCCCTCATGCTGACCTGCAGAATCTCATATCTCGGGGGGGAAATGCACCTTAATCTTTGACTTGTATGCCTCATGACACTGCTGCCTGGGGACTGCATTTACATCTCTGTTTAGTGTGGTGTTGCTTGCATTTCTTTGCATGCTAGGGCCAGAGTCTTGCATTAATTAAGAAAATGAACATGCTTACTGATTTTAAAAAAGTTTTCTAAAATCTCATTTTAGGGGCTGATCCTATGAGATGCCGAATGTCCTCAACTTCCATCAACCTCAATGGGAGTTTGCTTTGTAGCTCATAGGGTCATGTCCTTAAACCTTTGTGCCTCAGTTTCTTCAACTGTAAAATAAAAACACTTATTTTCAAAAGACACCAATAATGTTGAATGCCTGAAATCTTGGGCTTCCCATGTGAGACCCACATAACTTGCAAAATTGGCTGTAACTTTTCCAAGATCATATAGTGAGTCAGTGACAAAACCAGGAACGGATCCCAGATATTTGAATGTCTGGTTCCCCAATCTAATTGTGACTGACTCAATTGTAGAGGTATCATTTTCATGGTGTTTCAAGTGGCAGTTTCAAGTGGACCTATCTCCACTTTAGGATCCCTGTTGCTGAATGAGACACAGGCTAAGTCACTTGCCCAAGGTCACATAGTCAGTCCATGGTACAGCAGGGAAATTAATGTGGGTCTCTTACATCCCAGGCCACTGCCCCAATCACTAGGTCATCCTTCCTCCAAATCTAGCTAGTAGATTCTTCTAAATGACTCATAAGCCTTTGTGCTTTATCACCTTTTAGCCAAGGATTAAAAAGTGCTTTTGAGCCAGTGATGAGCTTGGCCCTGATTCAGCAATACACTTAAGCATGTTCTTAAATTTTAAACTTGAGAATCATCCCCTTGAAACCAACAGGATGAAACCAATTGGTAGGGGATGTAGAAGTGGGTGCCAACCTAGGCAGGTAGAGTTCAGGATCCTGACAAAAGGAAGAAAGAACAGCAGAATACGAACCCTGGACTTCAGAAAATCAGCTTTGACTCCCTCAGGGAGTTGATGGGCAGGATCCCCTGGGAGCCTAAGATGAGTGGGAAGGGAGTCCAAGACAGCTGGCTGTATTTTAAAGAAACCTTATTGAGGGGCAGGAACAAACTATCCCAGTGTGCAGAAAGAACAACAAATATGGCAGGTGGCCAGCTTGGCTTAGCAAAGAAATATTTGGTAATCCTAAGAACAAAAAGGAAGCTTACAAGAAATGGAAGCTTGGTGAAATGACTAGGGAGGAGTATAAAGATACTGCTCGAGCCTGCAGGACTGAAATCAGAAAGGCCAAAGAACAATTGGAGTTGCAGCTACCCAGGGACGTGAAGGATAACAAGAAGGGTTTCTATAGGTATGTTAGCAACAAGAAGAAGGTCAAAGGAAGTGTGGGCCCCTTACTGAAGGGGTGAGGCAACCTAGTGACATGATGGGAGGTCCTCCACCATATCTTTCGTATCTGCTGCCAAGAAAGATGACCACAGCCAAGCATTCCTCCTCAAGGAGACTGCAGATGCCAAAGCTCTAGCAGAAGAATCTGGAAGGAGCACTGAATGATTCCCCAAGGGCATGCTTTGCCACTTTCTGTTATGAGAGAAGAGCATTAGCCCATTTCTGTTTGTCCTCTGGCAAGTACTGCACAAAAACAGTCATCTTTTTCACAGGTGAAAATGATAGCGGGTCATTACAGCCTGATAATTAGCCACTTGAATATCCCGAGAAAAGGAAAAAAAAACCCTTTCACCCCAGTCGATCAATTTTTCTCTCCTCTTTATCTGTTGGAGTAGACCAGATCTAAATTTGTTTCTAGCAGCCACCACTGGGTGTGAAAATATGAAACCCTTCCTACCGCACCTGGTAAAGTTTGTCTGCCTTCTTTAATACAGACTGACAGGAAGCAAGAGTTGGCCAAATAGCCTTAGCAGGCTGCAAAAGTCCATCCAAAATAGGAACTGACCTTCTTATTCCTGGAGTTAGCTCCCACAATGTCAAATACAGGATATATGGCAGAAAAGCCCACTGGTAGTTCACTACTCTGTGTCAGCAACTCATTGCACCTACCACATGTTTCGTCAAAAAGTGACTTGTAAGGCATCAAATGAAAGCCAGTGACACACTGATCATTTGTGAAATGTGTTGTTAACGCTATACAAAGAGTTATGGATACTTACTGATATTATGCTTTAAAGTCTGTAATAAGGCAGAGTGGACAAACAGGTCTTCTGCCAGATAAAAGCATGCCTATTCAATGGTCTCAGTCTCTAACATAGATTAAGCATTGTGAAGACAAAAACAATGGGAGTTACATTTGCATATTAGGTCAACAGGAAGAAATGTTGACAGGAGGATGTAAAATCCACAGGGGATCACCTTGGCTCTAGAAATAAAGACAATAAGCTTTGAAAAATATAAGGAAAAGCAGGACATTTTGTTATCTATTTCACTAAGGGACATCCTTGGTAGTGTGCAGTGGTTTGTGATGTTCTGGTTCCTTGTTTAACTGAAAATCAGCAAGCTATGCAGAAAAGCTTAAATGAGAAACTACTTCAAAGAAGGGTTATAGCCAGTTAAGTTAAATTTCAGTCTCTAGAAAGCATGTTATACTTCTGTTTTATTTGTAAGCATTTCTGTTTCTGTTATTCTTATGCAATACTCACTTGAATCTGTGAATCTCTGCTCTTTGTTAATAAACTTTATATTTGTTTTCACTATAAATAGATTACAGTGATAGTGTATGTTGTTATAAAAGATCTGATCCTGAATTGTAGCTTTTCAGCGATATATACACTGTGTCTTTGGAAACAATGGTGTTGGTAATTACAGCCTCTTCAGTGATGGGCTGGACACTAAAGGGAGATGCTTCTGAGGTATCCGAGGACTGCAGTACACCAAGCTTTACCCTGCAAGGTGAAGTGAAAGCTGGCAAAGCTTCTGAAGATAGTGTTTGGGTGGTTAACAAAGAGCTGATGTCCAGTTTAGCACCAGCAAGTCTTCTGCT
The DNA here is from genome assembly GCA_007922155.1 of Mesoclemmys tuberculata. Taxonomy (NCBI): domain Eukaryota; kingdom Metazoa; phylum Chordata; order Testudines; family Chelidae; genus Mesoclemmys; species Mesoclemmys tuberculata. The sequence continues at coordinate 235,892 of ML675730.1, read as the reverse complement.
GAGACAGGGGTGTAACAAGGTGACTCACAGTCCTAGGAACCCTCAGAAAGCATCAAAGGCTGAGAGGTCTCCTCCACAGCCATTGAAGGTAAATTCAATGTGGCTACCATACAATTCACAAAGTCATGAAACTGTAGTGCATCCTCAGAAAGGAAGATGCTGAAGCCACACTCACATTCTCTTGAGATGGCAAGTCTGCACTGAGATCTGTGTCCAGTTGCTCTTGTTCAAAAAGAGGAGTCAATACCTTTTCCTCTTCTTTAGAGAGTGTATCTGGTACCACTGTCTGTGCCAACAGATCCAGAGGTGCTGGATCTGAGAGTTGATGTGCCCCCAAATCCTGATCAGAGGAAACTGCACTTCTCTAGCTATGAGGATAATCAAAAAAACTGTTGTGGCTGAATTCCTTAGGGCCACAAAGACCATGGCTGCCAGCCACTCAGGAGGAAGAAGATGGACATCAGCCACTACTGTTATTATCTTTGGCTCCAATGATAGCTCCAGAACTGGAATGGAGGATGGGCCCGCACCACAGAGCTGGAAACTATCGGAGAAACACTCTGCTGCCCAACCGTGGGCTTTGAAGATTTGGATTTTGACATTGGAACCATAGTGGCTACATCTGTATTAGATGGATCCAGTAAGTCTGGCAAGTGGGATCTGGCACTGCTCACAGTGGCCATCTACTTACATGGCTTTTTCTTCTTTGGCACCAGTGCAACTGGAACCAACATAGTTTTCGGTTCCTTGATAGGCCAAGGGTTTTTTTCTATCTCTGGTGCCTTCAAAGCATTGACAATTTTTATCAGATGATTGGAACCTGGCACCAATAACGATCCTGATGACTTCAAGCTTTTCTTACTTGAAGATGCCACTGGAGCCAAATCTGGCCTCTTAGTCTTCAGCTCCAATGAACCTCTGGAACTGACTGGTTTAGTAGCCAGAGCTTCTTTCAGCAACAGAGACTGAAGACTGGTCTGCCTATTCTTATGAGCTCAGGGAGTGAAAGTTCTCAAATGGAGCAACTGGAGGGAAAGTGTTCTTTGCCCAGATACTTAAGACACCTCACATGCTTGTCTGATGCTGGGAAAACAAATAGGCACAAACTCTTAAAGTCTGACTTTTTCTTCTGTAGATCCACCATAACATTACGGAAGTAATCTTAACAACTATACACTTTATCTGTACTATAACACTATCTATACTACTATACCTATAATAAAAATAAGACTAAATGTCACTTACAATAGAGAAAACCCCAGTTCTAAGGGACTGGAACAATTCATTTCTGCCTGCCATGGAACTGAGGCAGGAGAGTGCAGTGCCCCTTTATATAGCCTCGTCCTCAGAACATTCAGATATGTAGGGGAAAGGGGGGAGCAGGTGCACTCCAGGAGGCGCTGCTTGGAGGAGATTCTATCATCAAGTGACACCAGGAGGTGCAGTACTCAAAGTGAGAATATGCAGAGACACTTCAAGAACTTAATCATCTTGTCCATGTCATTTTCACTGCAGATGGTCAAGCACTGGAGTAGCACAGGAGTTTATTCAAGTGTACTATTAAGGTGTACATTGGTGTATTAACAGCATACCAGTAAGTGAGAGGAGAATCAGAGCCATCTTATCTATTGTGAGAAGGATGCTAGTGTCTTAGATGTCACTCTGAGATGTTCCCAGAAGAAACAACAAACAGGAAGAGGAAACTTTGTCCAGCTTTAATGTGTCTCCTTCACTGATTCAGAGGTCTCCACCATATTTCCTGACTATTGTCATAGTATATGTAGTCCCCAGTGCTTACTAAGATTTTATGTGGACTGATGACTAGCCAGTCTTAGCTCCAGTAGGATAAATCAACTCATGAAGGTTAGTGACGGGCAGTTTTGTACAAAGGGATTCCCTAAAGGGTTGGGGCTTAAGCCACAAGCTCTATCCTGTGGCCAAGAGTAAAAGGCTTAAAGGTCAATTGATGTATATTCTTGTGGGTTCTGTCATTAGTGTTTAGTGTGCTGCTTTTATTGAAATTGTATGTGTGTGTGTGTGCACATATGCATGTGTTAAGCCTGTGTCACTTTCATTTTTCTTTTGTCTCCAGAATTCTTAAGTGTTTTTTACCCCATCTGTGGAGTGGCTCATTGCCTGCCCTTAACTAAAAGTAAATACTTGATCCTTTAGAAAAAATAGCTCATTTTACATTAAAAAAGGTCTTGATCAATACAATAATTATCTATAAATATGCTATGTCTATGCCAAGCTGCAAATATCCAGCAATTTCCAGTCTCTAGGACACTCTCTGGAATGCAGGATGACGATTTTAGGGGTCACTGCAATGAATGTTGGAGTCACTGTCCTATGAAATCACTTACTTTTATTTACTCTGTGTTTCCTAAGGGATGCTGTTCTGCTTGAACTCATTTAGTCTGACCTGCATTGGCCAGACGCAGTAGATAACCCTTGAGGAGCTACCACCAGTATTCAAGCCTTGCATAAATCCAACAGAAATGATACCTAATGTGTGATTTATATTGTTGTGTGTGGCAGATCAGGAATGTGTGTTTCTTCCACTTCTCCTAGATACTGAATAGAGTGAAAAGTGAAAAAGGTTATAGAGGTGAGTCCAGCATGCCTAAAACACAAAGACAAGAAAAGAATTTTGAATTTGTAAAATACTTCCTTTTTAAAATTGTGAATTTAGCAATGATGGGGTATGTAATATATAGCTATTGGGTGTGGGCAAGACAAGCAAGGCAAGGCTTAGGGGGAAAAAATCAACAGCTAAATGGTCTTAAGCCAGTCAATGGCTTCCGAGTCAGCAGTGCTCAGTTTGGAAATAACTCTGTGACGCCCAACAGAAAAAGTGCAATCATCCAGCATGTGTGCAGCATCCTCCACAGCACCACAAATGCACAGTGGAGTGTCCTGGGTGGACCGTCCTGCGCCAGGCCTGGTTCATCTTGGCACAGTAAACCATGCCACACCTGAACCTGTTAAGATGGCTCCAGAGGTAGGGTGGGAGCTCAAAGTCAGGTAGCTGTTCATCCATCCTGGAGACAATATGGGAGTGCCTGGTACTGGCAGAGGCTCTCCCCCATTCTTCCCACCACAGTGAGCTGATGATTTTATCAGCTGGATGGAATGTGCAGCACTGTCCAGATAGGATTTCTGCTATGTAATCAGTGGCAGGGCATATATCCTTGAGCAGTGGCAAGTGTGGCATTTGCTGTACCTTGATGATCAGTTTGTTGCCTGTATTCTGATGCTGGATGTTAGGTGGAGGAATATTGGCTAAGCTTGGTAACCTTACAAGTTTTGCTGGCTTCAATGTACCTGTAATAATTCTCATGGTTTGATTAAGCTGTGTGCCTCCTAGTCTAGCGTGGGCAGAATTTAACCAAAATGGGGTACACTATTCACTGAGTAGCAGAAAGTGAGCCACAGCCTATACAGTATTTGCATGTTGGCTCACCAGATGGACCTTACCAATTTGTTCAGGAGACAATTTCTGGTTTTGATCTTCTGAGCTACTTTAATGAGATGGTGTGTTTGTACATGAGTGTGTGATTTAGGTGTGACAAAGCAGGGTACAATCCAGACTAATGAGTAGCTGTGTCACCCCTGCCCTGTAACCTGGGGTGCCCTTTACAGTGCTTTGCTGCTGCAGCCTCCAACCCGGACTGCTCACAGACAGCCTCCAGAATGTAAATTACTCACAGCTATGTCAGTGTGTGCTGAAGCCAGCCAGCCACATGTTGGCTCTCACCAGCCTTAAAAATTACTACCAGGTGATCCCTGCAGACTCCCAGTCCCAGATTTTTTCCCAGAATGTAAAGGCAAATTAAGGCAAGCCCACATACCTTCCTCAGTTTAGGACAGACCTGACTTCTGCCTGGACAGAGCTGTAGGGTTTGGAACATATGTTAATAACATCATACAGGGGAATTTTTTAACTTCACATAAAATGTGCCACGCATACTTTATCAGGACAATACTGATGAGGAAATAATGAGTTTTCAAATGATACCTTACAAGGTATATTTTGTACAAATATTACAATAGCATGCAGGGTGTGAATACAGGGGTGTATTCTGTCACATTAGGGTGACCACAGAGACTTTGCCTTTGGATCACGTGCCCACTGCTGATCATTCATAAAGACGTTAAGCTCAAATTGGTTCCGAGCATGGTGTAAATGGAAGCATGTTGACATGTAATGTTTGATGTAATGGGTTTCAGTCTCTTTTTCTTGCAACAGACATCTATGATAGCCATATCACTGTTCAGTTTGTCCCTTGAGCCAGGCAAGTATTGTTAGCATACATGAACTATCTGGGTTTTTGGTAGATCATTGGTGAATATATTAAATAAAGTTGGTGCCAATACTGAGATTTGTGGGATTCCATTCTTCTTGAATCTCCACGTGCTGGTTTTGTGAGTCAGCACCACCTGAAAATGTCTACCTCAGTGCATCAGTTCAGTAATTGAATGGCAGCCCTTAAAGAAGAAACTTTTTATGTATCCACAGAATGAGCAGAGAAAAGGCAATGTTAGTACAAGCATCATACATACGTTGCCTCGACCAAAGTAACTCGCTCCTACCCTGGAAAAGAGATTTCCACTAGACATAAGCGTTGTTCAGCTTGTGGTCCAGTCATCCCTTAATGCATCTACTAAGAGTGGCAGTGCTGGTCATGGTTTCTGTAATGTGGACGTTATCCTCGTTAGAAAACTGTACTGAGACTATGAAATCATTTCATTCAAATTACTGAATGGACATCCGGTGACAATGGTGTTGGTTCTCTAACCATCCTTGGATTGTCTGGATTAGAACTGATAAGCAAGAGCTGAAAGACACTTTTGCTGAATAGAAAAAATGCACTAAAAGTGAGACTGCTGAACTTCAGACACATCCTGTGCCTGTGACCTGAACTGGATTAGAACCAATCCCCAACTGTATAGATGAAAGGTTCTGTACTATCTGCCAACTGCCTAGTTGTCTACATGAAATGAGTGAGTGAATTTTAGTTTGGTTCCAAGTATCTGTCCAGGAGTCCATGTAAAATAAATAAATGAATCACAATCATAATCGACACAAAGTGACCTGCTCACTAGTCTTAGCAAAGAGGCTAAGGAATGAAGGGGCCAAAGAAGCTGGACTCCATCTCCTTCCTATAGGTGGTCCCTCCAAGTCAGAATTTTGGCATTTTGGTGGGCAGCGCTGGAGAAAGTGGCACTGCTTGCAGCCCTTACAGCTGTAGTTGTTCTGTAACAGGAACCTTTCCCAAATAGTTATAGTAACCATCTTTAGATAATTGACACATATGGCCAAATGCACCCCTAGTACAACCCTCACTTCAGTGGAGTTCACTAGGTGTTAACTCAGCCCACAAAGTCAAACTGCCCATTTTTAGCTGCAGATTCTTGGCATTTGGCTTCATCTTTTCAGCAGAGAGTACTTCAGTTTCAAGAGGTGTCAGACCAGTAACTTTGGTCAGTTAAAATGCCAGTTTATGTACCAGAGAGAAAAAGCTTGTTTCTCTCACCAACAGAAATCCAATAAAAGATATAACCTTACCCATCTTGTGTCTCTAATATCCTGGGACAGTTATGAGTACAACTACACGGCATACAATTTATGTACTGGTTTTTGGTCACTAGATGGTGCTGTTGCTTCACATCCTGATCACTGAAAAATTGCGGCATCCCCATACTGGCAGGAAACCAGTGTATTTGAATGTGGGTTATCTGGTTTCCGTTGCAACCGCATGGTGCCCAGAAAAGTAGAAAATCTACACAGGTGGTGAGAATCATGAAAGAAATAAAACCCTACGATCTCCACAACAAGCTAGTTAAGTCTCTTATTCTAAAAATCTGACTATCCTGCTATATAGGATTATGAGGAATGTAGGATTTGCCATAAGCACCAGTCCAACTTCAGGATTGAAAACACCATGGGTTTAGAATTCATCTACCCTGATATATTAAGTTCTATCATGCCAGTGGTCTGCCTAGTCCAGCTGTGATAATATTTTCCAGAAAGTCATGGCTAAATCCATTGGATTATACCCTGCCTGAGTATAACTAATACTGAAAATTAGGGTTGCAAGGGACCTCATCTAGTCCAACCCCTGCTCAAAGCAGGACCAACCCCAACTAAATCATCCCAGCCAGAGTTTTATGAAGCCAGGCCTTAAAAAACAATGATGAGATTCCACCCCACCCTCTCCCCATAGGTAACCCATTCCAGTGCTTAACCACCTTCCTAGGGAAAAAGTGTTTCCTAATATCCAACTTAGATCTCCCCCACTGCAACTTGAGACAATTGCTCCTTGTTCTGTTACCTGCCACCAATGAAAACAGCCTAGCTCCATCCTCCTTGGAACTCCCCTTCAGGTAGTTAAAGGCTACTATCAAATCCCCCCCATCCACTCTTCTCTTCTGCAGACTAAACAAGCCTAGTTCTTTCAGCCTCTCCTCATAAGTCATGTGCCTCAAGCCCTCTAGTAATTTTTGTTACCCTCCGCTGGACTCTCTCCAATTTGTCCACATCCTTTCTGAAGTGGGGGCCCAAAACTGGACAAAAATACTCCAGATGTGCCTGAATAGAGGGGAATAATCACTTCTCTCGATCTGCTGGCAATACTCCGATTAATGCAGCCCAATATGCAGTTAGCCTTCTTGGCAACAAGGACACCCTGTTGACTTATATCCACCTTCTTGTCCACTTTCACCCCCAGGTCCTTGGCTAAGTCAGTCCTTAGTCTGTAGCAGTGCAGTACTCTCTCCTAATGTTGGTCCAGAAGGGAGGTGACCTCAAAGCCTGGCACTTGCCATGCTACTCTAAATGGCTGATCAGTGATTCCTTCTTTCTTTCATCTGCCTGCTTGGATTCGACCCTGGAGAAACCCCAGGTGGGGAGATCTGAATGGTATTGTTCCTTCCCCCAGCTAACTCAGTACGTTACCTAGTACCAAGAGAGAACCCTGGAGAAGTCTGGCCTTTCAGGGCCTTGCTGGTGGAAGAGCTAGGGAGTTCTGAGCTGTTACGGTGCCCCTTCGCGATAGCGCACCGTCCTGCTTCCTAGCGTTAGATGAGGAGGAACTGAAGATGTCTGTGTCTGCATCTGAAGAACTGCACCAGATTGTCAGGTGCAGACAGTACATTTTTTACTATAGTAATAAAACTGAAACAATTCAACACAGTCCTCATCAAGCACTATACAATTCTCACAGTATAACAACACATCCAACTTCTTTTCAACAAGGAAAAGATTACAATAGCTTTCTTATTGGGATAATTTTGAGAAACATGCCATAGAAAAGCTGAAAAAGTCAAAGAAATACTATGAAATAACTTATGGATATGTGAGCATAAAAATGCAACATTGCCATAGACTATTAGTCCATCTCCTCTGCAATCCCATATTGAACAATTTTGGGTCAATCTGGAATTCTATTTGTTCTTTCAACTGGAGAAATCACTCTTTATTTTGCTCCCTAAAGCTTGTTCTAGTGCAAAACTAACTGCTGTATTCCACTCCAGAAGCATCTGTTTTTCAGTGGAGGACAAAGAGATCCCTACATCTACAATCTTAAATCAGATTGGCATCCTTCAGGAAGAAAGACACTAAAAAAGAGATCAGTTTTATATGTGATAAATATAATGAATATAATTAAAATACTATGCCTAAAATTATAGGATAAGAATAGATACAAATAGATGCTTTTGTTTTCAACAATACATGTATTTGGCAGAACACATTAGTATATATAGCCACATCAATTATTCTTAATAAACTAAAAGATAATCTATTTCTAAGGCATTTGTAGATCTTCCATGACTAAAAAAATGAGTCTGAAATGATCTCCTAAATGTTGCAATTTCACCAACAGGTCTGAGGGCAGTTTATTCCTGTTTTTGTTCCGTGCCTTTAGTTTCCTTAAGCATCTCTTGCCAGTTCTTTTCCATCTCTTCTTTGCAGTTCAGGAATGCATCTTCCAGTCGCCTCATGGAGTTGGCCAAGTCTGGGTTTGTACGCATAACCACCATATCATATGCCATCCAGGTTGCCTGCACTACAACAACCCAACCAACAGATATTAGAAATTCCGCAACGTTGGGATGGCAGGGGAACAACTGATATTCAGGGGAACAGTAGTGGGAATGAATGGTTACCAGTTCTAATCCATAGCTGAGTGATCCTACAACATAATAAATTGGGCTGAGTGGGAACTGGTTTTTTTCTGTTCATGGAAAAATCTTCAATTTTGAATTTTTTTCCATTCCAAAATAGAGTGAAAACTAAACAAAACAAAAAAAGAAATTTCTCATGAAATGCAATTAAATTTTTTTGTCAATCAAAATGTTTTTTTTACAATTTTAATTTTTTTACTTTACATTATATCAAATTTCGAATATGGAAATGAAATGTCATTTTCAAATGGAAAAGTATACAATTCTAGTCTGAAAAGGTAGAAATGGAATGTTTCAATCTTGCCAAACATTTTTCAAATTTTCTTTTGAAACAAAATTTCATTGAAATCAACAGTTTCTGCAAACTTTTTGCTTTTAATGGATTGGTATTTTATGACTGAAAACAGTTCAGCTAGAAAATTCCAGCTAGCTCTAATAATAACCAAAGCGCGCATTCAGCTAGTGCTCACAAGTAGCCCTGCAGTAACAAATCAGTGTGCACAATCCCATCTTTCCTAATCAATCCCACAGTACCCAACTAATGTGAACAGCTCCACGTGCCTAAGCAGCCTACACTAACAAACTCCTGTGAGTAATCCTACAATAAGCAGTTAAGCACTCACCATTAATATCACAGTAAATCAGTGCAAACTGCCCATCACCTCACAAGCAATCCTACAATGAGAAACAATTCACACCCACCAATGCTCATGAGCATATCAATAAAACTTCATAGCTACTTTTGTACAGACTGTCTCAAAATTCTATGGAGTTAAAATGTTGGCAGCCATTAGAAGCATTTGTACACTAATGTTCCTAGTTTTGCTACCATTTGTGCTGCAGCAGTCATAAAATTGAAGGAAACTTCTAGTATGTAGACAAGGCCTCGGAATCTGATGCTGATACTCAAATTCACAAATCTGAAATTCGCTTTCCACAAATATTATTTAAAACCCACTTAAAATTGCTGATTCTGTAAACATCCCTTTCAATAAATTAATTCACTGGAATATCTGTAGAAAATGGGCACGATCGATGGAAACATACTATGGGCAAATTTGATTATAAATGCACATGAACATTTGCTGAAAGATTTTTTATTTTATTTTTTGCAGTATTTCTCCAGCTTTAATAGTCAATGGAGTTTGAGGACTAGGGATGGGGAAATGTGTGATCTTGCCTTTTTGCAGCATTCTGCACATACTGAAAAATTGATAGCTGTGATTTAGGGAAGCTACACAGTAACTAACAAAATAGCATACTCAGTCCTGTGCTCAGTAACAACCTTGTGATAACAAATCAGCATTTGCCTTAAGGACTCTATTAACAAACTTGTCTGGTACTCATACATGAGTACCAACATTTTTCCAAACTGAATCTCATTTTATGTTCTAATTATGTTTTTAGGCTCTGTAAATTCCTTTGTATTATTTTCTGATCTCACTACCAACTCCTCCCACTTTAGCATAATCTGTGAATTTCATTTTTGAGATGAGCTATTAATGCCTTCCAGATTACTAATTGTGTTAAATATGACCAGCCTGCCTCTTTCTGCTGACATTTATACCATATTTGTAATCACTGTAGTATCTAAGGACTTCAGATACTGGTTCCCCTCAAGACATATCCCTCAGTGTAATATGTTGTGGTCATTAGTAGACCTCAATCACATTAATAAATTAGTAAATCTGACTCTTTCTCTTATATTTCTACTCTACAGAGAAGTTTGGAGGCTACTTTCCTCTACCCTTACCTGTTTAGTATTATTATTTCTATGTAGTACTGTAATTCCTTCATCCTCTAGCAGCAAAATCTATATCCTCCCCAGAAATAAAACACACCTGATAGCTTCTCCATTTCTTCCAGCAGTTTTTCTAAATCCCTGTTCAGGTCCTCCAGCATTTTTACCATGTTGTCATAGTTTCTTTCCCGAGGTTCAGATTTGGCCATCTACAAGAAAAGCAAGAGTGGGGCAATCTGGAAACTGGGGAGTAAGGAAATAAAACTTTTTCCTACCAAGCAAAAAATAACATTTTAAACTGTGTCTCTAAAAAAATATGTAAAACTAAATATATTCATATCCTAGATTCAACTGATAAATTTATTTACAGCCTGGATGATGCTGTATGGCTAATGTGTTGCCTAGCACTTTCAATTTCCTTTGAAATCAATAAAAGTTTTGGACACAAAGATCAACAGCCTGCAGACTCAAGCCTTTCGTGAACTTTATAGGTAGGTCACTGTACTAAAACAGACCATTAGCAGATCCTTTTTAATCTTCTGCTTTGGTCCTTCATTCACCTGCTCTGGCAGTGCCCAATAACTGATGCTTCACTGAAAGTTGTAATATCTCCCCACTACACCAAAACTGAACTTGTGTGTTGAAAGTTAGGCACCTATATAGCATATCTGGGCACCCACATAGATAGCATGATTTTTAGAGCTGTCGAGCCTCCACAATTAATTGACCTCAGCAGAAGTTGCAGGAACTAAACACCTGAAAACCAGGCCACTTGTTTAGGTGCTGAAATACAGATTTAGATACCCGACTTTAAGCAATCAAGTTTCAAAATGTTTTATTAGTCAGTTGCGACCCCAGGGACTTTCAATTACTTTGATCTCCTATTGTGACAAGGAGCAGAGCCCAAAACATTGGCATCAGAGCTACAGATAGTTCAAAGGTTGTGTGTTTTGTTGGTGGGGTGTTTTAGTTTGGTTTTTTTTGAGGGGGCTAATTTCTCAGTTACATGTGGTGGGCATATTTTTCTAGCTTTTATTTTTAGTAACTGTTGTCAGTAAGGAAGTCCATTGGATTTAAAAGCATTTTAAAGAAAAACTAAGATTTCCAGCCTAAGCCCAGATGCCTGATGCTAAAGGGAGCCCCCCCCCGCACAGTTCATGAGGCAGCCTGGAGAGTGACAGTCCCTTCATCCCAAAGGCCTGCTGGGACCAGAAACAGAGCCCAGGCCCTGGCCTGTCCCTGTCTACACACATTCGGTCTGACACCGCTTTTGAGACTCCCAGAGATGCAGGGTACATTGGACCCCAACCCTGCAACACAGACAGAGCCCGCCCCGCGCGGGGCTCCAGCAGGGGGCGGGGCTAAGCAGGCCCCCTCCTCCTCCGTGACCCCCGCGCCGCGCGAGGTGTTTTATTACAGCCCAGTTTAAACGGCCGCGAGCGCCTCTTTCCCAACCGCCGCCCACGCCAACCGTCTTCCTCCCCTCCCCCCCGAAGAGCGCGCGCCGCTCAAATCCACACTGCAGCTCCGGGCGCGCCCGACAGAAAAAACAGCTCTGCCGCGCCGCGCGCGCCCGACAGGCGGGCAACTCCTCCCTCCCCCGCCTCTCGCGCGCCTGGCTTATTCCGTCCTGCCCCTCCCACGTGCTTCCATCCTGGGCCCTGCCTGCGATCACGTTTCTCTCCTGCCTCTCGAACGGAGGACAGGAAATAAAACAAGCGGGCGTGAACGAGAAACGAAAAAGGGAGGGTCCTATTCACCGCCCTCTGTTCTCCCTCCCTTGCCCTATCGCACGTCCACAATAAAGGGTACGTTTCACGGGTAAAATGGAATAGAAAAAGTGATCGGAAGGGCAAATACTGGGGCGCTGGGCTAATAATTAGGGTTTTGGTGTGAATTAAATGTGGGGGGAGGGTTAGGATTTGCGCTGATTTGATAGTCTTGCGCCACATTGATTTAAACTCAAGTTTTATTTTTCTCTTTAACATCTAGTTAGCTGGATCTGATAAAAGAGCCCCCCCCAGGTACACCCCCTAAAAATCTACCCCTGCCCCCCAAAAGGGCAGATGGAAGCACTAGCGGGTGTAAATGTGCTCTACACAGGAAAACACCAGGAGCTATACAAAAAGGTCCATGGGCCCTCAGCTGCAAGGCCCCCACTATATTAGCCCACTGACCCATCTCCCCTCGCTTCCTGCCTCCTGCCCTAAACGACAGTAGAAAACCATGTCTTCAGTTCACCCACTGCAGTGCCTCACCTCATGCCACATACAAGGTTATCAAGCCCCTGGTCATTTAGTTTGATGACTGACTTTGCTGTAGCAGATCAAATCACTGGTCTTTTGCGTACTTCTTGCCATGCTGTAGCTACCAAACCATTAATCCAGCTAATCTTGTGTCCTGACTCCTGCTATACCACATCATCAAATCTTTGGTCCACCTAGTTGTCTCTTATCCCCTACCTATCACTGGAAACCGCTACCTACACTGGGAAACTGAAAAGTCTGAGATATTCCGCTTCTCTGACACCCCATTTCCTGTTTCTTGCTCCCATTCCACACACACATCTGTTTCCAGGTCCAGTTAAAAACAACTGACACTGAATAATTTTAAATTTGTAATTGTTTTAAATTAAAAGAATAATCTATCCCCAATTTTAAGTGAATTCTGACAAGAGGGAGGTTGGAGGCTTAATAAATCAAGACATATTTACCCTGCATACTGCCTGGAAAAGACACCTCTTTCAACAATTTAGTTCATGTTACTTTCATGGCTGCTGCAGCTCCATAACTTGGGCACTGATAACTCTGGTTGCAACAAAAGTCCAATGATTTTGGAAATCATGCTGAGAACCTAAAAAATGTCTGAAATACTAAGTCTCAGGCCAAAACCTTGAGGTTACTCATAGACTCATAGACTCATAGGTCAGAAGGGACCAATATGATCATCTAGTCTGACCTCCCGCACAAGGCAGGCCACAAAACCCTACCCATACACATTTATAACAACCCCGAACC
>ML675730.1:175597-218793 GCA_007922155.1 Mesoclemmys tuberculata | reverse complement strand
GCACATACACACCCTTCCAGCATCCTACCAAATAGCTTCTTCCAGTACACACACTCCTTTCCAGCATTCCCCCATTTACCCTTCCCCAGTACACACTCACACACCTCCAGCACCCCCCACTACCGCTCCCCCCTCCCTGCAGTGTCCTTTATTGGGGAACTAGAAATATGGTGACCCGAGGGGTCGCGCTGTTCTCATGGCCTTGGTTTCTGGAGATGGGGACGAGTCCGCCCTGTCAGCTTTAGCCACCTGCCCCCAGCACCTGGGCTGAGCACCAGGCTCACACAGCCGAGCTCAGAGTTTCGGCTGTTGACTGCAGGCCCTGCAGCCATGGGGCTGGAGCAGGACAGCCCAGGGGAGCAAGGGGCAGTTTTGCTCTGTGTGGAGGGAGTGTGGGGAGAGTGACCTGGCTGCAATGGCAGGCTCCTCGATGGTAAGCGGGGTATGACCAAGCTTCTGAGAGCCTGGGGGGATGAGTAATGCAGGAAGTGCCTCAGGGAGCATCTCAAGGCATCCAGGCTCCATGGGCAAGAGACATCTCCAGGGGGTGTCACTGGTTGGTACCAGGCTCCTTCAGGGCAGAGGCTAGAGTGTGTCAGGGGTGCAATTCGGAGCTCTGTCCCTGCCCTGCCTGGGGAGTGCCTGGCCGTGTAGGGGTGTCCCGGCTCGGGGAGCAACACAGAGAAGGCTGCTGGGCAGCAAACTAGCACTCCAGCTCCCACAGCACGGAGAGCCAGGAGCCCACGCAGGCTGAGTGGCTCCCACCAGCTTCCGATCTGCTGGCCCCTTACAGAAGGCAATGGTTTTCAAACTGTGTGGCGCATCCCCCTAGGGAGGTGTGCCCTACAATTTTGTGCTAAATGGAATCCAGAAATCTGGGGGGACACGTGACCCCACATGCCTTCCATGTTGCCTCTAGGGACACAAATATGCTTGCTCGCCCAGGTTAGATTGCATGATCTATCATGTATTTTATTTTAGGAAAATCTGATGCTGCAGAGAGTGTCAATTGACAGCTCTGGAGATTTATATCTTCTGTTCACCCCGCAAATGAATACAGTGCAGGCAGTGAGACTGCAACCTTCATCCCCCAGTCCCCACACACCATCCCCTACTAATGTTCATGAACCCTAACATGGAAATTTATTTTCCAGAGGTCATATGATGTCTCTGCTGAGATAAGAGAACTCATTTGTGCCAGGCGCAATGATGAGGAGGTTTGTTGTTTTTGCTTTTAGTGTGGCCATGTGTCCAATTAGGAACTGGTCTGAGAGGCCCAACATATTTCATACCACTCTCCCAATGGCTCGTTAGATGACAACATCTAATCACTATCAGTTGACATACAGACTGGAACCAGTAACCTACGGGCAAAAGATACTGCATCCTGTTTCCTAATCTAATCTAATCTAATCTAATCCCCCTCATACTGGTTTTGAACAGTTTCCTGAAACTGATCACCTATTTCAGGTAAGAGGTAACGTTCGTGGGTTTCAGGTCTCATTCTAATTACCAGCTGACAAGTATCCATTTTACAAAAAAATCACTACCACAACCAGCCCCTTGGTTGGCAGTCTCAGGGGAGAGGTCACTGCCTGAAAGAGATACAAAGAAATCCCCTGTCAGCCTTTGAGTGCTCCACCTGGGGCAGAGACAAGGCACCTCATCAGTATTGCATGTGGGAATGATAGTGAGAAAACACAGGTAGCTTGCACTGTCACTTTACTGCATTTATTCTTGTAAAATATTAGGGGACTTCAGTTGCCAATGGATTTCAGTCTGATATTTTTCACAAGAAGGAAATATACTTTAAAAATGTTGGTTTAGAAGTTTGTTTCTCACATATAGGGATCAGCATAAACATGGAATGGTATTTTGGTAGCATACTAGATTGGAGTTCTCCTCTCTGCCCCATGATAGCTATCAGTAAGAGGCAAATGCTGATATTCATTTTTAGAGTAGAGTGAAGGAGAAATGCATTCCTGAAGTCTTAAAATTCCACATACGTGATAGAGGCAGGGAGTGTCTTCTTTACAAGAATTTAATGCTATTAAGTGGAATTTGCTCTGCGGGGCCGGAAATCCTCAGACAGATGGAATTTTTAAGCTCCACAACTGTAACTGATAGTAAACGGAAAGAAATTGGGCAAAGGACATTTCAGGCTGGATATCAGAAAAGATTTAGTAACAATGGAATCTATTTTGACAGGGAAGTGTAGTGGAGAGTCTTATGATTTGTGAGGGCCAAAACTATAACTGGGGTGAAAAAAGAATTAAATATATTCATGGAGGATACGTCCATTAATGGCGATTAGCCAAGATAGTCAGGGATGCAACCTCATGCTCAGACTGTCCCTAAATCTCTGACTGCCAGAAGCTGGGACTGGACAACAGGATATGATCACTCAATAATTGCTCTGTTCTGTTCCTTCCCTCTGAAGTGTCTGGCACTTGTTCATTAGTCTGATCCAGTATGGCCATTCTTACGTTCTTATGGATCATTTAAACCAAATCTAGACAAAGCACTGGAGAATATACTGAATAATCTTTCATTGGCTGAAATAGATAGAATGCACAAGATACATAATAAGTATTTCCATCTTTAAATTTCTATAAGGAGAAACGTCATACTCTTTTCTTTATCTTCCAGGTAATTCTGCTCCCTCTCTTTAGACATTTCTAATCAGTAAAAGGTGAGAGGGTGAAATGGAGACAATGACAACAGCAAAGTTTCCAAGAAAAATGTAAATGTTAAAACACCAAGTGTACTGTTATCTTCAATCCAGATTCAAAAAAGGTTTGCTGTGGTCCTAGTTGGATTTCATGAAGGAGGACAATGGCTCAGGAGAACTGTGGGAGTGAGAGATCGAGTCTTTCACTTTTAAGTCATCTATTCTAATTCTGACTCACTTCTTGAAGAAACAGCTGGCTCATGGAGATCAGGGAGTGGGTGTAGAACCTTTCACCTTTAAGACACTGCCTTCCATCTGGCCCCCCGTTGTGGAGGCTCATCAGCGTAGGGCATTTGTTTTAATCCAGCATCAAACTGGGCTGTGGGAGTGGGCCAGGAACCTGTCACCTCTAAATTACTAGTTCCACTCTGGTTGCAAGGGAAATGAATACCTCACTGGGATTTAGGAATGGGATGTAGACATTTCACTTCCATGGCATTGGTTCCACTCCAATTCCATGTTGCTAGATACTTTAAATTGTTGTTCATATCCTTTTGAAATAATTTGGGGGGAAGAAAATGGTTGTTGTTAGCATTTGTAATGTGGACAGTTAGCCATTAGGAGCTGCAATATCAAAACTGGCATTCTCGTTGGTAGTCTGATCAGAGAGGCCCAGGACTGAAATGGCCCAGTGACTGAATTTCCTCTCATCTCTATAAGTGTATCGACAGGGATGGTGCATGTCTGTGTAGTTTGCATTGTCACAGCTTGTGCTGTAGCTGTTCTGAAATCAATGCACAACTTGAGTTGGCAGGGCTGTCAAGTCAGTACCTTTCACCAGAGCTAAAAATACCTACTTTTAAAAAAAAGTATTTAAACAATGCTGTGTTTTCTTTGTGACGTAGAGAGAGAGAGAGGCTTTCTCCCAGCAGAAATGTTTGTTGAACCAAACAGGAAGAGGGGCAGAGGAGTGGAACAGGGAGGGCCACCATATCCTGAGATCTGAACTCTGAACCATACAAACACCTCCTTCAACCAGTCTGACTGGAAGAGCACAGGAAGTAGATTTAAAGGGGGAAATCTATAACAATAGCAGCAGCAACTTCTCAAAAGCAGGTTTAGACTATGAACCTCTCATCTCTCCCATCGTTCTTGCTAGAGTCAGGTGGTAGAAGAAATGGGATAGGAAGAAGAGAAGGAGGTTGTCTATTAATAGAAGCAGGACTCGAACATGCTCCCCATGGTTTTCCCTAAAGAATGTAACGATAGGTCTCACCTCACAGACGCTTAGCCCTGATTAAATAGGGAACTGACCCTTAGAATTCATCTGCTCTTTCTACCACCTTCCAGTAGGGAACAGGGTGTATAAAAGAGTTGCTGGTGTCTTCGCAGAAGAAACACCCCTCAGATTCAACTCACCAGCTCTTGCACCAATATTAAGAAGGAATAGCACCTGGGGTCTGCATTGGTGCAGTTATATCGATGTCTGTAACTGGGGCAGATCTTCAATGCAGTTCACTGGCTCCCAGTGAACAAGAATCATCATAAAAAACACTTTAACTGACACTATTTTTTCCTTTGCTGCCAGTCTTATTAAAAAGACAAAGCAATGATGGACTAGAGACCCAACAACTCTCTCTCTTACTTCCCACAAGCAGGCAGTACAGTGAAAGGCTAAGGTACAATGGCTGGGGAAGGTGCAGGGAACACTGTCAGCACCTGTGCTGTTTCTCTTCCGTGGATAAATGAACTCTCTCAGTCTCCAGGGTTGTCACCGCTAAAATCTACCCAAAAGAAAATCATAGGCACAGAACCAAACTGTTAATAGGGAAAAGGTTTATTCTCCCCCAAGTGATTGGTTGTGATCATATCAGCATGTATATCTCTCCAGAGCCACCTGCAGCATGTCATTGGCTGGGATATGGACTCTGTCTCAACATCAGGTGATATGCAATTTCCCATTGTAGTGTAACCACCACCCACGTTTTTTAAATAGCTCAGCAAATATTCCGTACACAGTTGAATAACCTGATAACATGATATGAACTGCACTGGACGGTTTTACAGTGGCAGCTGAGGTTCTGTGGCTGGAATAGGTGTGGGTGCTGCAGATCAGGACTGAGGTGCGCTGACGGAGCTAGGTGTGTGACACAAGACTTGAACAGCAGGCAGTGCTGCTAGTTAGTAATCAGAAATGAGACGCATTGATAGTGCTTTGCGAAAGCCCGAAGAACTGAAATAGCTGGATTGGCAGATCATGGTTGAGGGGCATTGACATAGCTGTGTGGGGAGCCCAGGACTGGAATAGCAGTGGGGCTGCAGGGTAGGACTGAGGTGAAGAGGCAGGTCTACATGTGAAGAAAACTTGCACTCCTCTGACTATATGGCCAGCCTACCCAATGCTCTCAGTCTTTGTCTAACTCTCCGAGTCATTAATTCACCCCAAAGGGAGAAAAAAAAAGAAAATAAATATTTGGAAAAATCTCTGCATATTGTCCCTCAGTATCTGTTCTACCTGATCTCATCTTCCTGATGTCTGGAGCCTTTAGCCTCTTGGGTTTTCTTATACAGATTCATTATTCTGTGCATCAGTTCTTTTTGAAAAAACACAGCAGAAGTATGACTTTTGGAGTTTTCTTGTTCCCCAGTTTTTCTTTTTCATTCTTTCTCTATGCTTCTGTTCCTCTGTGTTTGTGTCTGCCTCTCTTTCTCTTTCTTGCTCTCTATGTTCTGAGGACCCCATCCCAGGGACTCTCTCTGGCCTTTGCTGTCAAAGCTGCAGGGGGTATTTGTATGTGGAGGAGCCAGGCAGACTTGTTTTACGAGTGTGTGTGTGTACCAGTCAGCCGGTGTGTTAGAAATACTATCACATGATCTCCCTGGGGAGACAGCTGAGAAGACTTTGAGGAGCAAAGAAGGGAAGTTGGGCAGGTCCAGGGTAGGAAAATCACTGGGGAGAACTAGTCCCGGGAAACACAACATAGCCGTCAGCGCTGGTGTGAGACGCCAAGGATAAACTGGAAAACAGCAGCAGATTGGAACTTCAGGAAAAGACTACAATGTCAGTAGAAGGGGTGTAACTCAGGTAGGCAAGAGAAAACTGCTGAAAGGTTATAGATGACGTATATTTAAATATTTGAAAGAAATTTTACTCATATGTCACCTACTCTATGATGTGGCTCTTTAGCAATTCAGTTATTTGTACTGAGAATACCTGCTTTTGTAAATGCCAGTGATAATGGTGATGTTGGGGTAGCGGGGTGGGAGTAGGGAAGAAATGAGGGGTTTAGGGGATATGCATCTCAGTTCTTTTTAAGTTAAATGGCTTCTAGGGGAATTTTTGGGTAAAGAGGAAGATTTTTGCATAAAATTAAGGTCTGTCCATCAGAAACAAGGAGTTGAAAACGCTAGTGTAGAAAGATGCTGTACACATTGTATATAAGTTCTGTGTTAAGTATGTATGATACATATCTATGGATCTGATTCTGATCTAATTTACATTAGCTTTACATCATATATATCTGGTTCAGGGTAGAAAGCATGCCCATTTTATGACGAGTTGCATTGAATTCTCAGAACTTGCTCTTCAATGCAGTCTGAGGTGCCGCATAATAGAATGGAAGCACCTTGCAATGAGAGGTGAGGGATGAAGCGGATAATACTTCTTGCTCCATGGACTACAGGCTTTTTGGAAGCCTAGCAGCATTTTCCCTCTTTCTCTTGAAAACTTCTTTTTTTCTTGGACGCTCAGCACAGAGTTTTTCTGAGAGCCCTGGTCACCTCCAAAATGTAACCTTTTAAAAATCTATTTACACTGCCCTCCACAACTCCTCTTCCCTTCCTAACAATTTATTTGCTTCTATTTTCACAATAACCTCACACCACCAATTCATTTATTATGAGAAGAGTTAAGTATGAATTCTAATTTTATGTTCCTGCCATTGTTAGTTCAATGAGAAAATGCTTTGTAAGAAGGCACTGAAATTCGAAAATGAACTGAATTGAAGTGTCACTTTTATTTTACTCCTTGGCATTCTGCGGGAAGAATGGGCTGTTGGTATAGTTATTACATATCATTTCTTATTTTTATTACACTGTCTGCTACTGGGCTATGGCTGGTCCAGAGCAGGTGTGAGGGAAAGTGGATGGGATTCACAATGGTGGAATGGATAAGAAACCTCAGTTCCAGGAAGATGAACTATTTGTGGATATGAACAGACATAGGCATAGAGACTCAGACCAAATGTTATGGGTTAAAGAGAAGAAAACAAGAGCCACCTCTGACAGACAAGGCAGGGCCAGACAGAAGGACAAGGGGCTGAAGCAGGACTATTTCTGAAAGGAGAGGGAAATGAGAATGGAGGGCAGACAATTCCAAAGAGAAGTTTTCACTGTGTACAAAAGGTTCAAGAAGAGATGACAGAACAGCTTACCTAACAATTTACCTGTGACTGCACTAGCTGCCAGTGCAACAGTTAATTAGAGCGATATTACAAATGGGACTGCTCCTTATTCTCCAGCTCCCTCACATCTGTACTCAGGATGTTACATCCCTTCACATAACAGAGACAAAGTAGACTGGAATCCCAGATTTGGCCTATACTACAAATGTATGCTGGTTTAACTTTGTCACTCAGAGATGTGGTAAATCCCCACCCTGAGTGATTAAGTTGTCCTGAATGAAATCCTGTCTTCTCCCATTGACATAGCTACCGCTTCTCGGGGAGGCAGAGTGCCTAAGCTGATGGGAGAAGCTCAATGAGACACACTGTATGAAACTGTAAAATATATCTCGGTTGCCTATGCTTGTATAAATACGCTACTCAGGTTTGATGGGGAATGCTTGTTTGCGTATAATAAATTAGATTCTTGGAAAAACCCTTCACTTGTAAGTTGTCGATCAATATCTGTTCTCAGATACTGCTAGAACATCCTTTGCTGCCTTGCTGCAGCTGGCTCAAGGGCCTCGGAGCTGCTTTTCATAAGCATCAGGAGCAGTCATAGAATCATAGAATATTAGAGTTGGAAGGGATCTCAGGAGGTCATCTAGTCCAACCCCTGCTCAAAGCACGACCGACCCCAACGAAATCATCCCAGGCTGGGCTTTGTCAGCTTTCCTACTGAGCAAAGAACAAGAGATGAATTCATTCTGGTCTCTGCTTTTGAGGAAAGGACTAGTAAGTAGCATTGGTACCCTGAGAATCAGGTATTTTCCCTGGCATTAAAACCGTTTTTATGGGTGATCACTGGAGCTCTGGCTTTCGGTCTATTCCATATTTGTAAATCTCTATATAAAGTCACATTTTTATGTCTACACACACTATCCGGAATAGTATTTAGTTCCAGAAATACCCTTGTATTGTTATTAGAGAGAGGGTGTCTTGTATTTAATTTATCTTTTGAAACATTTGTGAGAACATGGTGCTGGTGCAAACTGACATCCCTGGAGACTGAAGTGCTGTGTTTATTCATGATACAGCATATGCAGTGGCATGCAAGTTTCCTTACTCTGCCTCCACTGCCTTAACCCTGATCTTGGAGGGACCATTTTTAAGGCACCGAGTAGGTTAGTCTTAAGAGTCTGTTCAGTGTTTGGTCTCTCTGCTGATAGTGTCAGCAAGAGGCCAGTTAGTATGTGTTGTAATCCTATATTTGTGATGTGAACGCTTGAAATAGCAAGAACTGGACTGAGACCTACCAAATCATTTCATACAAACCACTCAAAAGCTATCTGATGGTAACAACTTTCTGTCAATACTGGACTGAGCTGAGCTGGATTCGGTATGGCTACCTAAAAGTGCAAGTTCTATATACAGGTAGCAATTCTGCTAAGCCAAGCAGTCCCTCAGGAACTCATTTACTTAAACTCTTTTTAAACACAATGTAAGTTGAGCACTTCATGCCTCTAGGGACAGTTTCATGCTTGTTACGCAATTAATTAGCAAAGAGCGTATTGAGAAAGGAACTGGGAATTGGGAAATGTTCAATTCCATATAATCTTTTCTGTTCCTATGCCTGTAAAAGAGGGAGAATAATCTTACCTACTGCACAGGGGGTTTTGTGATCAATCAGTTAATATTCATGCTGCGTTTCAAAGCTAGGATCATAAACAGGGATTGCCCATGTAAAGTGCCAACTGCTACTAGAATTAATTTATGCTTTACATTGAAAATAACGCTGAAAGGGGTTTCAGAAGTTTATTGTAATTTTTGTTTTAATTGGAATGGTGTCCTGGATTTCACCCCCCCCGCCCCCTTGGTTCAGTTTTACTGGAGGGGCTGTTGTGTGAATGGACTTGCCTAAACTAGCCCTTTTACTGAAAAACATTCTTTCCATTGCTAACAGCAGTGCAGTTCCACCAAAAGGCACAACAGCGGGAGTGCCAGTGCAAATAAGGAACTGGTTGCTGCTGGCTATTTTGCCACCAGCTTGTGAAGACCTGCTCTGAGCTTGGGTGGACAACATAGTAATTAAAATGGCAACTTCCTGTATTAATGCTCCTGCCACAGCAATCACTGATGGAGTTCCCCAGTGTTAGCAACACTGGGATTTTTTTTCAGAGAAAGGGCTGATGTAGATACAGCCTTTGTGTCTAACATGCTTGTGTGAATTTGGCTCTGAGCACCTGTACAACCTTACCTATGTGTAGGTATAGGTCCGTGTGCACACGCATGTCTCTGGGTGTGCGTATGTGTATGTGTGAGAGTCTGTTCATATACATTTATGTAAGTGTGAATGTGCCCTTTTCTGTGTGGATCAGTATGAAGCATGAAGGCATGTCCGAATCGGGGACCACATGCATGTATTTATTTGTGTGAGTGCTGGTGTGTAACTGGGAATGAAGTGCCGAAGATTGTACCAATTAGTGACTGTCCATGTTTATGTCTATGACAACGTATACGTATTCTGTCTGAGGTGGATTTACTTGGATTGCTTGCTTACAAGGTAGGGCTGAAACGTTTGGGCTGATCTTATTGACTTTTCAGTACCAATTGTCCTTCTGGTTGACTTTGTTCAATGATTTGCTCACTTTGGAGCCACTCCCTGAGAACAGGTGAATCTGCTTTTGTGCTGAGCAGGAAGAGAATAAAAATGAAATACAACTCTAGCTGGGAATTTCCAAACTGCTGCTTATAGACTCATAGGCTTTAGGACAGAAGGGACCATTATGTTGATCTAGTCTGATCTCAGCACATTGCAAGCCCCAATTGTATCTCCCTCTGTCTCTTCCCATCTCTTTTCCTATGCAGTGTCAAACACCCACCTGTCAATGTATCCCCAAAACTGCTCTGTTGAGTGTTTCCTGTACCAAGTGCTATAAAGCTTATTTGTGTCTGCAAGGACACAGTACAGTACTAACAATTGTGTTGAAATGCAGCAGCCTTCCACAGTCTGCTCTAAATCATGCAAGGACTTGCAGGATTAAGGGCCTAGCAGCTGTGTAATGGTCTGTATGAAATGACTTAGTGGGTTCTCAAGGCCAGGCTTCTGATCATGAGTTTTGTGAACAGTGTCCCACTGCTGCAATACAAGTAGAGTGAATGAATTTACACACTTTTCTGTCCGCTGTCATCATTCACCACAGTAATTCTTTCAAACAATTTAGATATAATGGGCCAGATCCCCAACTGGTGTAAATCAGTGCAACTCCGTTGGAGTTATGCCACTTTGCACCAGTTGAGAATCTGGCCCCATGTGTGCAAGACCGGGTCTAGCTGCAAAGAGAGGGAGGCACACACATTTGTCTTTCTCATTTGACTCAAATTGTATCAGTGTCAGGGCTGTGATCAAGGCTGTCATGAATACTATCCCACTGCTATGTTGTGACCCGCTCCAAGAGCACTGATCGAATTACTGATCTCCATTTTCTGCCACCCACTGACATTCACTGTAGTCATTTTCACTCTTTTTTCTCTCTCTCTATCTCCTTGTATGTTCAATCTCAAAGAAAGAAAGGAAATTTAGAATGGCAACAGGAGCCCTTCAATGCACATATACATTCTCCCATGAACACACAGGAAAACACTTATATTCCTATAAAAACACTTGCATAGGCATAAGTTTCCTCTGAATATTGGTGCGAATAGATGCTTGCACAAATATTCACAGTAAGCAAATAAGAATGGGTGATATCGTGGTGGGTTTCTGTTATGGACCACCAGACCGAGAGGATGAGGTAGAGGAGACTTTCTTTAGACAACTAAGGAAATTTTCCAGATCACAAGACCTGATGCTCATGGGGAACTTCAATCACCCTAACACCTGCTGGAGGAGCAATACAGCAGTACACAGACAATCCAGAAAGTTTTTGGAGAGTGTTGGGGACAACTTCCTGGTGCAAGTGCTGGAGGAACCAACTCGGGGCCGTGCACCTCTTGACCTGCTGCTCACAAAGAGGGAAGAATTGGTAGGGGAAGTAGAAGTGGATGGCAACCTGGACAGCAGTGACCATGAGATGGTCGAGTTCAAGATCCTGACAAAAGGAAGAAAGGAGAACAGCAGGATATGGACCCTGGATCTCAGAAAAGCAGACTTTGACTCCCTCAGGGAACTGATGGGCAGAAACCCCTGGGAGGTTAATCTGAGTGGGAAAGAAGTCCAAGAGAGCTGGCTGTATTTTAAAAAAAACTTATTGACAGTTCAGCAACAAATCATCCCGATGTGCAGAAATAATAGTAAATATGGCAGGTGACCAGCTTGGCTTAACAAAGAAGTGTTCTGTGAGATTAAACACAAAAAGGAAGCTTAAAAGAAATGGAAACTTGGTCAGATGACTAGAGAGTATAAAAATGCTTCTTGAGTATGCAGGAGTGAAATCGGAAAGGCCAAAGCTCAACTGGAGTTGCAGGTACCAAGAGACGTGACGGGTAACCAGAAGGGTTTCTACAGGTATGTTAGTAAGAAGAAGGTCAGGGAAAGTGTGGGCCCATTACTGAATGGGAGAGGCAACCTAGTGTAAGGCTTGAGGTTGTTTTTAGCTAACAAGTTATAGGTCGAAACTCATTTAAATGGCTAACAAGCATACCTGAGACTCCAGGACAATGGTTAGTGTAAGCATCCAATGGCTCAGGAAGCCAGATGTCCTCTTAGTGATTCTAATTCCAATGAGAACAGCACATTTGCTTTTAGAATTTCTGTCTCACCTGACACCTATCTGTCAGGACCCCCCCTTTCTTCCTTCACTGTACCCCCGCCCCGATTGTAGCCCTAGGATCCTTGATGTAAGTTGAGTGATTAAAGCATCTCTGCATATATGTAATGACCATTATCTCTGTTGTTCTCTCCGGATGGAACAATGTCTGTATTTGTAAGTGAATAGATAAAAAATTTAAAACTTACTATGTAATCAGTAAGAAAGCATATATAATTGACTGTAACACCATGAAGTTGAAACTGATTTCTCAGACTTCCTGGTATCGTGAATAAACCTCTTCAGTATTGTCTGTGCTGCCTGATTCTTGGAGAAAGAATCCTTCATGCTTTACACTAGTGATAGATGTTGTGGAAAAAGCTGAAGTACTCAAAGCTTTTTTTGCCTCTGTCTTCACAGACGAGGTCAGCTCCCAGACTGCTGCATTGGGCAGCACAGAATGGGGAGGAGGTGAGAAGCCCTCAGTGCTGAAAGAACAGGTTTAAGACTATTTAGAAAGGCTGGACATGCACAAGTCCATGGGTCCAGATGCAATGTATCCAAGGGTGCTGAAGGATTGCAGAGCCATTGGCCATTACCTTTGAAAACTTGTGATGATTGGTGGAGGTCCCAGACAATTGGAAAAAGGCAAATATAGTGCCCATCTTCAAAAAAGGGAAGAAAGAAGATCCTGGGAACCACAGACCAGTCATCCTCACTTTAGTCCTCAGAAAAATCATGGAACAGGTCCAGAAGGAATGCATTTTGAGACACTTGGAAGAGAGGAAGGTGATCAGGAACAGTCAGCATGGATTCACCAAGGGCAAGTCATGCGTGACCAACCTGATTGGCTTCTATGATGAGATGACTGGTTCTCTGGGTGTAGGGAAAGCAGTGGACGTGATATATATTGACTTTAGCAAAGCTTCTGATATGGTCTCTTCAAATATTCTTGCCAACAAGTTAAAGAAGCATAGATTGGATGAATGGACTATAAAATGGATAGAGAGCTGGCTAGATCATTGGGCTCAACGGGTAGCGATCAACAGCTCAATGTCTAGTTGGAAGCCGGTAACAAGCGGAGTGTTCCAGGGGATCGGTCCTGGGACCAGTTTTGTTCAACATCTTCATTAATGATCTGGAAGATGGAATTGATTGCACCTGCAGCAAGTTTGCAGATGACACTAAGCTGAGGGGAGTGATAGATATGCTGGTGGTAGGGATAGCATACAGAGTGACCTAGACAAATTGGAGGATTGGGACAAAAGAAATCTGATGGGGTTCAACAAGGGTAAGTGTGGAGTCCTGCACTTAGGATGGAAGAATCCCATGCACTGCTACAGACTGGGGACTGACTGGCTAGGCAGCAGTTCTGCAGAAAAGGACCTGGCGGGTAACAGTGGACAAGAAGCTGGATATAAGTCAATAGTGTGCCCTTATTGCCAAGAAGGCTAACAGCATATTGGGCTGCATTAGTAGGACCATTGCCAGCAGATTGAGGGAAGTGATTATTCCCCTCTATTTGGCACTGGTGAGGCCACATTTGGAGTGTCCATTTTGGGGACTGCTCTACAGGAAGGATGTGGATAAATTGGAGAGAGTCCAGCAGAGGGAACAAAAACAATTAGGGGGCTGCAGCACATGATTTATGAGAGGCTGAGGGAACTAGGCTTGTTTAGCGTGCAGAATAGAAGAATGAGGGGGGATTTGATAGCAGTCTTTAAGTACCTGAAGGGGGTTCCAGGGAGGATTGAGCTAGGCTGTTCTCAGTGGTAGTAGATGACAGAGCTAGGAGCAATAGTCTCAAGTTGTAGTGGGGGAGGAGGTCTAGGTTGGATATTAGGAAAAGCCTTTTCTCCACTAGGAAGGTGGTGAGGCACTGGAATGTGTTACCTAAAGAGGTGGTGGATTGGCCATCATTAGAGGTTTTTAAGGTGTGGCTTGATAAAGCCCTGGCTAGGATGATTTAGTTAGGGTTGATCCTGCTTTGAGCAGTGGGTTGGACTGGAGGATCTCCTGAGGTCCCTTCCAAACCTCATCTTCTATGATTTTATGGCGTGAACATGGTCAAATTGAACTTAAATTAGAATTGAACAGAATCTTTTATAGTGTTGCCATGCAGGCCGAAACCTAAGCATTTCTCATGACTATGCTAAAGAAGTGTCAAGCAAGAGTCCTCAGGAAGTTTTGCAAAGTCAGGCTGAGAGAGACAATAGAGAATTTTTAGCAAGCAGATTTTATATTGCTTATAGAGCATACAATATATCCTAAAGTTATAACTTATTTTTTCCAGCTGTTTAAATTTTTTTATATTTTATGATTAACTGTGTTTACAAAAACTGTGTGTTTAACTCTGATTTTAACTGAAACCACAAGAAAAGAGTATATGGAAACCATAGCATATCTCACAGGTGCATAGGACATATTAGTTACAAAGGTAACGTTGTTTAATTGGTTAAAACCATTGTTTTATTCCCACACTAAACTCTGCAGTTAAAAGGTTACACTATTGTGATATTTTGTTATGCTGGCAATTTAGAGCAAATGGAATATATAAACCATTGATAACAAGATTGACCTTTGTTAGTGATTGAATGCTACCAGTCATGTCATTTTCCACAAATTGCAATTTGGGATAAACATCTTGTCTACAAAAGTCCATTGAAAGTGCTGAAATGCAGATCAGTGTGGGTTGGGAAGCCTGGTACTGCAGATTGGTCAATTAGCCGTTTCAGTTTGTGCTGTTTGATCTTAGCTGTCTGGTCTTTGATTAATAAACCAAATGTGAGTTTGACCTATTGATGTCTCAATCAATAAATGATCAAAAGGACCCATTATTCACAAGAGAAACTCTTTTCATTATTCACTCTATGTGTAGGAATTACAGCTACGTTGTCTTGCAAGGTTCATAATATCCTATGCCAATTGACTCATAGACTTACATGTTTTATAGTTTTGCCAGTAAGCTGACACATACCTGGAAATGTTTACTGATATTGGCATTGGAGCTGTCGCAAATTTGTTAATGAGAATTATTGACATGGTAAATAGTCACATGCCAGTATTTCACAAATGTATACACGATAGCCCTGTTTTTGGAATTCAGGTGATTCAATTTAAAAATAGATAGAATGTGAAATATGTACAATTAAAAAAAAACCAGAGTTGGGCCTAAGCAATTATGAATAATAATATAACTAGCCAGATGATGTCGCTGTTGCACAGTTGATATTGTGAAGTTACAGGTAGGGTGTCACATGTTATTTGATGGTTCAAATATTTGTAAATTGATCTTTTAAAAGCGTGAATATGGAGCCAAACCACTATGATAAACTGAATTATTGGTATAAAACTGTACCCCGTCTTATTGTACAGAATTGCAGCTGTTTTTGGCACACCTAGATGCTACACAGCATCATGGCCAGACTCACCAGTACCTTCTAGTGGCTTTATGCATCTCCAGTAATACAAAACAGCTGTAAATCTGTATTAATAGGATGATTAAACAGCTGCTTTGCAATGCCAGCGAGCACAAAGCAACAGGTGTATTGGTGACTCTAGTCCTATGTATGCAAGGGTGCACACCTGGTTCTTATAGAGATTTCCATGAATAAAGCAGCATTGTACATAATTACAGGTGTAAAGGGCCTCACCTAGGGAGTGTGTGGAATTACAGGTGTAAAGGTGCATATTTGCGCATTGTGCAGAATGTCAGGTGTAAGTGTTCTCCAGTGGACATTAGAGAGAATTACAGGTTTAATGTATCACATTTATGAAGCTTCCTTATAGACTCGACTATGTCTGTAATATGGAATCAGTACTATAGACCTTAATAAGAAGGCTGCTGTTTCCTAATATATGTTCGTGGCTCAATAACATAGACCCTGGCAAGTGCTCTGGTCAGGAGTGACAGGTAGAATAGTGTGGCATGTTGCATGTGTGTCTGATGTTTTATAGGTCTGGAGATAAAAGACTGAATTATTCTGGCATCCCAAATAATCTTAAAATATAAGTAAACTAATGGCTTTTAACTTGTGCATGCGTGCCAGCCTGAGGAATGAGAGGTACCCGAGTCTCCCATATGGCATTGCAGAACAAACCTAGTCTTAATAACTGTTATCTGCTTTTGTACTGAGATACCATCACCAGAAATTGATTCTGGTTATGCCATATTAGTCCATTAACGCCTAGGTTTTCATGGCTCTCCAAGCCTTGGATTCTCTGAGCTTTTCCTCCCACTAATCTGAGTGTGGATTTGAACTGATGACAAAGGAGGTGAATAGCATAGCTTCTCACCCACTTTCCCAACAACCATCTGATCCTGCCAGTGTTTTTATGGTGACGTTCTTCATATCTGTGCAGTGGGAAATTCCAGTGGTGAAGGACATGCTCACAGCGAGCTGATCATGGCAGGGGATGTAAGGAGACTCAGACGCATGCTACTGGAATGTAACAGCAGTGACAAGTTG
Organism: Mesoclemmys tuberculata; assembly: GCA_007922155.1. Taxonomy (NCBI): domain Eukaryota; kingdom Metazoa; phylum Chordata; order Testudines; family Chelidae; genus Mesoclemmys; species Mesoclemmys tuberculata. The sequence goes on along the minus strand of ML675730.1, from coordinate 202,523 downwards.
TGTGGTAAGATTCAAGGCCACTGTCTCCTTTCCTTTTATTTGTATGTCTTCAGGTCTCAAAAACTGAGCAGCAGGACCTGGTCAAGCTCAAATTTGTCCAGCAGGACAAGGAAGTGGGGCAGCTAGAACCCAGTTGTTCCCTGCTCGCCTGGAGAGCTGGGTAGCTGGACCCCACTCTGGGCTGGGAGCTTGTGGAAGATGAGAAGCCCGGGCAGCTTTGCTTGCTCCCCAGTTGAGAGCTGGGGTGAGAAGCTCAGGTAGCTTCAGACTCCCACTCCAGCTGGGAGCTGGGACACCTAGCACTGCCTCCAGCTGTGAGTTGGAGCAAGACACTCAGCAGCTTCGCGTCCCCCCCACACCACCCCCCAGCAGGCAGCCGTGTCAATTTCAGGGCTCATAGAAATTGACATGGAGCCGTGAAGTTGACAAAGATGCTTTGTGGGGCAGCTGAACCCTGCTCCCGGAGAGTGAGAAACCCCTAGGCAGCTGCTTCTGGCTCCCAGCAGATAACTGGGAGGGGAGAAGCCCCAGTAGGGAGTGGAAGTGGGAACAGCCCTCCTGGAGCCCAGAAGGCAGCTGGGCTTCTGGCAGGGGGCTGCCAGAGGAGCTGAGAGAGGGCTCTCAGCTCTCCACACTGCCCCTCTTAGGTCAGTGGAGGCACACCTGTTGAGGACACACACCACACACCCTTAGGGGAGTCTCTTCTTGCTGAATCACTACTGAAGTCAGTACTCCTACAGGAGGTTAAGGGAATCATCTTTTGATTGCGACATGTAGATGGGGTCTTGACCCCCTGTGGTCTCTAAAGATCCCATGATACCCAATAGTGTTAGGTACCAAGCCATCAGCCTTTGTTAATGTCATCGAGAGTTGAAGGTGCTTATCACCTTACATGAGAATGGCAGCATCCCAGAGTGATGTGACCAAAGGGAGTAAGAATGTTAACCCCAACACTCTGGCCAAATTCCAAATCAGTTAATTTACCCTTCCTCCCTAAAATCCTACTCTTGTGTTTTAATGGGAGAAGTCATTCACTTCACCTCAATTACACTGTTGTACAGCATTGCTGACACACAATGGCTGCCAGGCTCCACCCCAGAACCAGCTGCATTTCATTAATGAGTGATCCCTAAATGTACTGGCTAACACTTTCAGTCTTCATACATAGCTGTGTGGTGGGGAGGCATGACCTCACCCTAGTAAGGAGGAAGCTAATGAGCTCTTTGGCCACATACCTGCAAGGCTTGCTCTGCATGAACGGGGAATCTTAAAAATTAATTATTACCCAATTATAACCCAATCTAAGGGTTGGTGACTGGAAAAAACTCCTGTGCCTCAGAGACAGCTGATAACAGGAATAGATTAGTGAACAGGGAGGCAGTTATTGGCCCAATTGCCTGTGGGACTGTCTGGATCAGGTACAGAGTGGGTGCTTGCCAAAAAGGAGTGGGGGGCTAGGGAAGGACTCTGACCCTGATCAGGACAATAAAATGTCTGCAGGCAAACTGGGCCCAAGAGGGATGACAGAGAGATTTGCCCAAGGGACAGAACATCTTGTGTTTTCATTTTCTTTATTTTGGTCTTCGCTGCCCCTGGAGAGGGAGGAAGGGGTGTGTGTGTTATTATGTTTTTAGAGAGATTCTTGTATACCCCAAGCAAGGATAAGAATCTGTGAGTGTCATAGGAAAGAAGCAACCCAAACTGTGGTTGGGGGGCGATTAAAGGAGACCCCATCCACCACAAGGCACCTAAAGACGCGGCCTGATATTCAGAGGTGCAGAACTTCCTTTGACTTCAGTGGGAGTCTTAAGTACTCAGCACCTCTGGAAATCAGGCTAAGAGTTGGTAAGGTGCTTAGATACTATTGCAACGAGCACAGCAGGGATAGATTGCTCCTTCATGTTGAAAATTGCTAGCATGGACTATTGCTACGGAGTCGTACGAACTCGGTGGAGCATGAGAGTGTTGTGTGCACCGTGATCCCGCTGAGCAGTAATGGTCACGCCTGGTTTCCCATTTTCTCTTTCCTTTGGCAGTGGTGCGTGAGTACCAGACTGAAGTCATCATCATCCCAGTCCTCTTGGTGGGCGTCTTTGTTATCCTGTTAGGCGTGATCCTTTGGCTCCGCTATCAAAGCTGGAGGTCGAAGCAACAGCAACTACCCAGACACCAAGGTAATGAAGGGGAGACAGTTGAGTTCAACTGCAAGTCTCTCATTCCCACCCCCAGGGCTCTCAGGGACTAGGAGAACTGAAGAGTCTGAGCTTGCCATTCAGTGGCTTGTCTACTTTAGGAAAACTGTCTACATTAAGAAAACTAGAACCTCTAGTTCGCCACTGGTAGCTCCACCAGTGGTAGCAATGACGGAGGTTGTAATGTTGAGAGAATTCAGGTGCTTAGATCATTGTGTCTAACTCTGCTGTGAGCAGAGGTAGAGGACATAGTGGGAAAATCACTTGAGACCTGTTGATGCTATATCCTCCACTCTTGCTACTACAAATAGAGCTACACCCATGGAGAATTGTGGATCACAATTTCCCAACATAGACCAGCCCATTATGGTTTCAAGCTGCAGTCTTTCACTTCTTTCAGGGCTGGGCAGAGCGCCACCTAGGGGTTAATGCTCTACACTACAGGGGGCCCAGGTTCAGGTCCCATGGTGTCCTATGGCTAGGAGCACTGTGAGATTGGATTGGCTGACATATGCACCCTGTGTGAGAGTCACAGGTTTGATTCCCAGGTATAGTGGCCAATTCCCAGGATTCCATTCAATTGTGACTGGCAGCACTACAGAATTGGAGTGCATTGCAAAGTCGTTAAAGCAAGAAACCAAGATCTGAGCTTGTTTTATATCCAAGCACAAAGAGCTGAACAAGTACTACCAGTCGAAAGTTAATTGGTATTTATTAATTGATATATATTAAGGGAATTTAGAAAGAACAAAAGTAAAGTTTCTAAGGACACAGTATGTCTCTTCTTTGTAACAATCTGTTGCAATTCTGACAACAAAATGGCTTCTGCATCTATGCCTAGGCAGAGTTCTTAGATGTATAAAAATTCAATACCCAGAAAACAAGGGTTTCGTAGTTACATACAGCAGAAATTTCAGGTCTCAGTTTCTCCTACCTCTCAGTCAGGTGACGTGGGAGTCTTGGGGAACCAAAGTCCTGTGCCTCCTTGTTGGCTGACCTAACTGAGACCAAATGAAACTTCCCCACCCATTATTCTAAAAAACATAATAGAGTGTGAGCCAAAAGGAACAGTTCATGGCCATAGGCAAAATGTAAAAGAAGAAAGTTCTTTTATCTCATGTGGCTTTTATTTTTGCAAACAGCAGTTGCCCCACTGCCAGCAAAGGACAAGAACCAGCAGGAGCCCAGTGAGTCAGGGAACACCTACATCCAGATGAGTGAGACAACTGTGGAGAGTCTACTAAGATCTGCAGCCTTGACTCTGAAGGAGCTGGAGATACCACGAGACAGACTCACACCAGGGTCCTTGGAGCTGATACACAATGGCACTTTTGGAGGCATCTACAGAGCAGAACTGAGGACTGGGAACCCTGGGAAGACTAAGACAGTCATCCTAAAAGCCTTACAGGGTAACACAGGAGGCAGGAGAGCTCCATTTGTATACACTTCTCTGTTACCTGCATGTGTGTATCCACTAGAAATTCCCCATTCTCTAGCTTTGAGTCCCTTTTGTCTTTCTTGATGGTTGCCCCTTTCTGTGCTCTGAGCTACCCCAATCTCCTGTGTGCATCCCACAGTGATTCCTATCTCTCTTCCTCTCAATCTCTCTCTATGGCTTTGACGTCACTACAGAATTTGATAACATTTGAACATGCCTGTAAAGATGTGAGACGACAAGATGTTGATCACGATATTGCATTCACTGTAGAAAATCGCAAGTAGTGTTCATCGTCGTGTCAGATAGTCATGGCTAAGTTTGGTTTAGCAGGATTTAGTCACAACCAGACTAGGCACGTTAAAGGAGGTTGCATTGCATGTTGAGAATATTTAGTAGGGTTTTTGCTCTTCTTTGCCTCCTTGTGGTGATAGTGTCTTTTTCTCTGGTACTTTCAGATTCTGCCGGACCCAGTGAGGTGAAGGATTTCCTGGGAAGGATTAAGTTCCATCAGTCCCTTGGTCGTCATGATAACGTGGTTGAATTGATAGGATGTTGTATAGACCAGCTACCCCTTTATATAATCCTGGAGGATGTGTCTCATGGGGACCTCCTGAACTTCCTGTGGACCTGCCGCAGGGTGAGTCTGAGGAAGTTAATGACCAGACCAATTATCATGACCTCTGTGTGTTTCTTACCTACATATATTTGAGAAGATACCATATCATGGGTGGTTCTTTTAATCCATCCCTCTACAGGCTTCTCTAATCATCCCTCCGTTCATGATACAACTCTTGCTTATTTTTGTATATATATTTCCACCTAGCCATTCCCACCCATCCCATTCCCCCTTCCTTGCCACTTACCCACCAGCTATCCCCACTCCATCACTCACTTACCCCACCAACCACTCACTCCTACTCATCCACCTCCTCAGCATCTTCCATGTATCTGCATCAGCCCTTCAGTTACCTAACACTGTTCACATCTTTACCTCTTCCATGTTTGCGTTGGATGCAGTACCTGAGCATTATAAATGTTCATAAAGAATAACAATCTCAATCAGGGCAAAAAATGCCAGTGTGCCATTGGGGTGCACATGAAGAGTGATGCCTAGAGTAGGATGGGAGGGTTAGATGGATTTGCTGAAGCCAAAATCTCGTTAGAAAGAAGCAGCATTCCCCCTCTTTTTTTCTGCTGTGCCATTTTTAATGTGCTTTCTGCTTCTCTTTCTCTAGGATGTAATGACCATAGATGGTATCCCCTATGACCTCACAGAGAGGCAGGTATATAAAGTCGGACAGCAGGTTGCAGCTGCTTTGGTAAGTCTCAAAGCTGCATTTATATATTTCCTTCTCGATTCATTTATCACAGTATGGAGAGACAAAGAAAGAGAAAGAGAAACCCACTCTAACATCAGAGGCTGACCTGGAGGAACCTCATTTTTTCAAATTTGGAATCTACTAAAATATCATCTGTGCTCGATTTAAATAGGAAGCAAAAAAAATTTTTAGTTCCTTCTAGATCTGATAAGACACTATTACTGCCTGTTTCTATTAATCCTTGAAACAGGCCAGGAATTACTTTCATTCAAGAATCTGTAGTAGCACAAGCTGACATTTAATTAAAAAAACTAGTTTAAAAATGGAAGTTCCCAAGAAACACAGGAGCTTTTTTTAAAAATAAAAATGGAGGAGGATGGTATTGTGGCTAAGGCACTGGATTAAAACTCATAACATCAGGGTTCAATGGCCAGCTTTGTCACAAATTTAGACAAGTAACTTAATTTCTGTCTGTATCAGTTCCCTGTCTATAAAATGGGGACAACAGTATGTCTCTGTTTAGACTGTAAGTCTACCCTCTGGGGCAGGGGTGTCTCTTACTATGTGTTTGTACAGTGCCTAGCACAGGGAGGAGCTGATCTTGGTTGATGCCTTTAGGCCCTAGTGGAATACAAATATTTCACCCGACTAGAAAAAGATTTGTGAATCTCAGAAATACAATAACAGTGCTGTACAGAATATTATTAGAGAAACCCCAAATGCCCTTCTCTTTGTCCATCTTTATTCAGGAGACATTCTTTAATTTCATGAATGAAGGTGTTGTAGCAAAGAATGAGGAAACAAAGACAAAAGAAACAGGGAAATGATAGGAGGACAATGGGTTTCCCCATTGGTGGATTTTCCCTTTCAGCAGGATTGGATTCCCTCACTGGATGGATTCACCTTCCCACTTCTCCTTAGTTAGAGTGGATGTTCCCTCACAGTGGAAGAGGAAGATCTCTCGATCAGTGAATTTCACTCTTTTGGCAGATTTTCTCACCCAGTGGTAGTGGGTATCTCCTGACTGGTGGATTTTCCCTTCAATAGGAGTAAGGACCGCTATTGGTGGATTTTTCCACCACCTTTGGTGGATTAGGTGTTGCCCCTACTGGTATATACTCACCATAAGTGGCTGCTTTCAGTGGTGGTAGGTGAAGTGAGTTTCCTTGGGAATATTGCATGGAAGGCCAAAGGGCTGAGGGAAGGATGATAGGTCTTTGCATGATGTTGGACCTTCTTGGTCTAACCACTAAGGATATGCCTCTGGTAAAAGCTCCTCACTGTATTATGCAGGTGTGCCGGCTACACTCACCTCATGGTTGGCTGCCAGGGGCCCAGATCACTGTGGTGCATGCACCCATTGGTGGGGGCAAAGGGCATAAATTAATTGAATTTTTTAGTCAGTTAAAAAGAAAAACCACTGACTCTTCCCCTTTTTCAAACTTGCCAGGATTTTCTCCAGCAGAAGAAGCTGTTCCATGGCGATGTGGCAGCCAGAAATGTCCTGATCCAGTATGACTTCACTGCCAAGGTCTGTGGGCTGGGCCTGGCCTATGAAACCCACATCTATGGCACCAACTATGTCACGCAGGTTGTACCACTTAAGTGGCAGGCACCAGAGCGGCTACTAAAGAAACCTCCCAGCATCAAGGCAGACATGTACGGTTTGGTCTGGGATGAAACTATATCTGTCTGTCAGACCTTACCTGTCACTTTCAGTTCCTCACACAACACTGTGTTCTCTGCTGTAGAGCTCACCCTTGCTTCCAGCATTGTGCTTCTCCTGGCAGCTCACCCCTTCTTCCCTTTGCTCACCTCCCAAACTCACACTTACATTGTTATCACATATTTAAATTACTACCTTGCTTTTTTCAACTGGTTTCAAGCTAAAGATGGGAAGAACAGCTGCCAGTGAAACTGACATTATGTTTTCTTGCAGATGGTCCTTTGGAATCTTACTCTATGAGATGATCACATTAGGTAAGGAGAAAAAATAAAATCCTAGGGAAAGGAGGTGGTGTCGTGGGACAGCTCAGGCTAAATCTCAAACTTGAATGCTTACAATTAGGCATTTAAATAACCAACTTGATTTCTTTCAAAGGTGTGGATCATCTACTACTCCTTTTGGATTTCCTTTCAGTGGGATTTACCTCAGAAAACTTATTTAGGAGCACAAATATAGATTCAAGTGCCCAACCTTACACACCCAAGGTTGAAAATTTTGACTTATGGGCCTGAATTACATTGACAGTATGGCTGCAGAAAAAAGATGGGCTACAATCTACTGCTGCCGCATGTAACATCAGAACCAAGAGAGTGTGGCAAATGGCCATCGTGTCTTTTTTGTCAGATGGTCACCTCTCTTTTCTAGGAACTGGACTTAGACCTCTACAACTCATTTCACAGGGACAACAGAACAGCCTTCAGATGAGAAAACTTTCTGCATCTACTCACCTAGCATCAGAAAACTTAAAAAAGAGAGGCTCTGTACCCTAATCCACACTCCTCCTGAGGTATCCAGTCCCCCTAGTTAGTCTGGAAGTATTGCCAAAGATTCCATATCCCACTCTTTAAACTCTGTGCTATCCCATCCCGACAGATTCCATTTAAGATTTTAAGCACATTTTTGGAGGGGCCTTTCAAGCAGTTCTATTTATATCCCCAAATAAGGATGAAACTTAAGTTAAATCTAAAAATGTGCATCTCTTTTTGTGGCCTGAAAAACAAAGGAAAGAGAGAGAGAGAGATGAAAGACCAAAAAATAAAGAATTTAAGGGATTAAAAAACTGCAGTTCATGTGTGTGGCCACAGTGTGTCACCCTTATTCCTCACCACCTTTTCCCTATTCCATCTGGTCCCTTTATGCTGCACAATTCCACACTGTGGTTTAGGGCTGTCACTTTTGAGGTGCAAAAAAACAGGGACATCCGAACCATTTCATCTGGGACAGCAACCTTAAAGGAATGATCCTGGGAAAACCTGGACACATGCCCAGCATAATATAGCTACAGAGGTTACCTTTACTCTGTGCTGTTACCCTGTCCAGCCTCCAGGTGTGTTAACCTTTCATGGCTCATCACTCAGCATGTCTCTGAGAGGACAGAAGAGTTGGCATTACACCCTCTCTGGTTCATTTGTGATTGGAAAGGGTAGAGGAGCTGGAAACTGGAAATCATTTTTCCTGATAGTTTTAACTTTTGTTGTTCGTTTTTCCTTTCCAGGGGCTCCACCGTTTCCTGAGGTGCCACCTTCTGATATCCTGCAACACCTTCAGAGATGGAAAGTCATGAACAGACCCTCCACCTGCCAGCCAACTATGTAAGAGGCTTCCTCTTCCCATCTTATCTGAGTGGTGGGGCTCATATTTTGCTTCCATCCCAGAGCTGCATAGAGAAGCTCTTACAGCAGCGATGCACCCCCCTTGCTATTCACAGAATTTGTCGCACCACCTTCCACTGCTTGTAATCTGAAGTAATCCCTTACTTTTTTGTTGCTACTGGTGGCAGTGCTGCTTTTAGAGCTGGGTGGCTGGAAGCAACAGCTGCTGGCTGGTGTGTTCATGTTGTCTGCAGTGAGGGAAGACTATTTTATTAATCCTGCTCCCATACTGCCCTGCAATACCCACTCTGTTTTTATCCTGCTCCTGCTATTATGGCAGTGTGTTCTGTGGGACCCACAGGATCCCAGTTTCTTTTTCCCCTCTCACAGAGCTTCTTGCACTCCACCAAGAGGGGCTCACTTGTTTGTGCCCGACTGTTTTACAGTATTTACAAACACCCACAGAGATCACACATTGTCCTTTCTACTGCTTACTAAGGGGTTTCTTCTTTTTTTCAGTCTCAGTCTATATCTGTAATATTGCGTACACCCCTCCATCACTTCAGTACCAGAAAGATATTGACAGACTGGAGAGGAATTCAGCGAAGTACAGGAAAGATTAAAATAGATAGGTTAGGAACCAATAGGAAGGGGATAGATAAAACAGAAAATATCATAATTCCACTATATAAATCCATGGTATGTCCACACCTTGAATTCTGTGTGCAGTTCTGGTCATCCCTGCTCTGAAAAGATATATTAGAACTGGAAAAATTACAGAGAAAGGCAACAGAAATGATATGGGGTATGGGACGGCTTCCATATGAGAAGAGATTAAAAAGACTGAGACTGTTCAACTTGGAAAAGAGACCACTAAGGAGGGATATAATAGAGGTCTAGAATCATGAATGGTATGAAGTGTAATTTACCCCTTCACATAACACAAAAACCAAGGGTGACCTGAAGAAATTAATAGGCAGCAGGTTTATAACAAACACAGTGAAGTACTTCTTCACACAGTGCACAGTCAAACTGTGGAACTCATGGCCAGGGGATGTTGTGAAGGCCAAAAGTATAACTGGGGTCAAAAAAGAATTAGATATGTTCATCCATGGCTATTAGCGATGTTGATCAGAGATGCAACCCTATGCTCTGGGTGTCCTTAAACCTCTGACTGCTAAAAGATGGGATTGAGCAAGAGGAGATGGATCACTTGATAATTGCCTTGTTTTGTTCATTCCTTTTGAAGCACCTGGCATTGGCCTGTCAGAAGAAAAGCTACTGGGCTAGATGGACCATTGGTTTTACCCAGTATGGCCATTCTTATGTTCTTAGGTTCTCTATCCCGAGTAGATAGAACTGGCTAGATTATTAGTAGGATGTAAATAATAAGGCAGAGACATTATTTATTTTGCTACTGATAAAAGAGAGTGTTGCAAGGGCTAACTGGATGAAAGTGAGTAAAGGGAAAGTTGAGGCTGGATATCAGGGAACATTAAATAACAGCGAGGGACTGTGGGACCGATTTTTAAAAATGATACTTAGATGCCTAACTCCCATACATTTCAATGGGAGTTAGGTACCTAAATATCTTTAAAAATCAGGCCCTATGAGACTGTAGAATAGTCTTTCCTAAGGAAATGGAAGAAGCCAGTCATTTGGGACACTTAAAACTAGGACTTGAAAAAAGCCTGGAGAATAGACTAGGTAACAATCATCTATTCGCTAGGGAGATGTGGGAGGATGGACAGGATATGCTTTAATAGAACCCTTAAAACTTTGGAACCCTACTTATGAAACTTTGAATATCCCAAAATCTCTTTCCTTCTCTTGCAGTTTCTTCTTGCCACTTTGATCTCCCATCTGTCCTGTTGTGCTGTCATTCTATCTGGTCTACCCCATTTGAACCTGGTTTTCTTGACTCTCAGAAATGAGAGGAAACGTCCAAGCAGTGATCGGTTCTTCCAAATGGTACAGGAGCCCCTTGATGATAACTTGTCCCTTCCCTGCTGGAAATAAGGGAGTTCTCCCTTAAAGGATTAATGATTCATAATACCAAGTCTCCTAGTGGTACAGAACCTCCTATGCTGACATCAGTCCTGAACAAAAGAGCCCTTGGGTATTCCACAAGGAGTCCTAGTAGCTCTCTCAATAAGGAAGGCAATGGTAAGACTTAAAGAACATAGCCCCTCACCCCCATTCCATTCTCACCATTAGGTGAACTCATACTAGCAAGTGTGCAGATTTCACAGGTCCTTTATGCTAGCTGGGCATGCATGTTAGAGCAAGGTGTGGATTCCAGAGTTTTTAGGGAGGGGTTGAGATTACTTTGCAGCATAATTTTGTCCTAGTGTCTCATTCCTGTCTTCTCACCACTGCAGGTATGGTATCATGAAGGCCTGCTGGCAGTGGAACGCAACGGACCGGCCCTCTCCCGCGCAGCTGATCCAGCGCCTGCAAACGGCAGCCAAGAGCAGCAATGACCAAGTGGTGTTGCAGGTCCCTGAGCTGGTGGTGCCTGACCTATACGCAGATGTGGCTGGCGTCGATTTGGGGAGTCTCACCAGGGACTACACTGTGCTCTGAAGCGTGCCTCCGTGTACTGGGCAGGACTGGATCTCTGACTTCGCCCCTCTCTGGGGATGCAAGGGACTGACCCCCCGGCACTCAGACTGGACTGTGTGTTGGAGGGGTGCCTCTAATTTTTTTAAAATGCAGAATATACTTAAGAGGATGGGAAGTTCTGAAATACACACTAGGATCTGGAGGGGACTCCCAGCTGGCCAAGTCCAATCCATGATGACATTGGATGGAGTTGAACAAGGATAGGATGGGACCCACAGAGTGCACTTAGGGGTATCCTATCCTAGGCCCTGTACAAGGGCTACTGTTTCAAAGGGGCCTGGATTGGAACCCTGTGGAGTAGGGTGGGTCTCGGTTCCCCTACTCTCCTCTCACCCCAATAGCTACCTGAGCTATAACTGCTAGGTGAGGAGTTCCTTGGACTCTCACCAGTGGGCAACACTTCCCTGAGTTATAGCAAGGCAGCCTTTTGACTTTTGCCTTTGGGCAACGCTACCCCAAACTGTAGCTGCTAGCCAAGGCAACCTTTGTACCTTTGCCATTAGCAGTTACACCTCGGAATACCATCATTAGGTGGTAATGCTGGTCTGGAACACACAGCCAACCCACGACAAGGACTAGCAACAAGAATTTTTTGCTATAAGCTGGGGACTTATCAGTTGGAAGTGACAGAGGAGGAGAAAGACCCACGTGTATTGGTTGATCACAGAATAACTAAGAGCCACCAATGTGATGCAGCTGTGAAAAAGGCTAATGCAGTCCTAGGATGAATCAGGTGAGGTACTTCCAGTAGAGATAGTGTAGTGTTAGTACCTTTATACATGGGTCTGGTGAGACCTCATCTGGAATACTGTGTGCAGTTCTGGTCTCCTATGTTTAAGAAAAATGAATTCAAACTGAAACAGTGAAAAGGCTACTTGGATGTTCAGAGGAATGGAAAACCTCTCCTTACAAGAGGAGACTCAAGGAGCATGGCTTGTTTAACCTAACCAACAAAGGCTGATGGGAGATATGATGGGTCTTTATCAATACATCAGAGGGATAAATACCAAGGAGGGAGAGGAGTTATTTAAGTTAAGTGCCAATGTGGACATAAGAACAAATGGATATAAACTGGCCTTCAACAAGTTTAAGCTTGAAATGAGATGAAAGTTTCTGACTATCAGAGGAATGAAGAGCTAGAACAGCATTCCAGGGGGTGCCATGAGGGCCAAAAATCTAACTGGCTTCAAGACTGAGCTTGACAAGTTTATGGAGGGGTTGGTATGATGAGATTGCCTACAATGGCATGTAGCCAACCGGTGATGGGACACTAGATGGGAGGGCTCAGTTACTGCAGAGAATTCTTTCCCAAGTGTCTGTCTGCTGGGTCTTGGCCACATGCTCAGGATTCACCTGACCATCATATTTGGGGCCAGGAAGGAATTTTGCCCTGGGTCAGATTGGCAGAGACCCTGGGATTTTTAGCATTCTTTTGCAGCATGGGTCACTTACAGGTTTAAACTAGTGTAAATGGTGAACTCTCAGTAATTTGAAGTCTTTAAACTATGATTTGAGGACTTCAATGACTCAGCCAGAGCTTAGGGGTCTATGACAGGAGTGGGCGGGTGAGGTTTTGTGGCCTGCAATGTACAGGCAGTGAGACTAGATGATCAAGATAGTCCCTTTTGACCTTAAAGTCTATGAGTCTATTCATTTTGAGCCCATGGCTATATTCATTGAAATCAGTGTTTGGGGTTTTTTTTTTTTTTGCATTGACTTCTTGGTTTTCTTAATGGCTCTTCATTGTAGCACAGCAGTGTGATTAAGGCTCAGAGCGTTTGCTGCCCCCAGACACATCTCCTCCTCTTCGTATAGTCTAACTGCAGTCGGAGGGCCTGATTTTCCTCTCACACTGCTGTATATCAGTTTGAATCACCAGACCCATTCAGCTGAGCTTTTGATGACATCACAATACTTTCCATGATAACGAAGTGATGTGACAACACAGGACTGTGTCATCCCTGTAGACACTCATGAGTAATGTTAAGCAGGGCGGTATGGAGAGAGATCTTACTGAACATGTAAACATTGACAATAATAACAGAGGTCACATAGGAAATTACGCAGGGCCCAGTCCTGCAAACCCTTGGTAATTTGAACAATCCTTGTCATGTGAATAGTCCCATAGAACTCGATGGACCTATTACTGCGAGGAAGGCTTTTTTCATGTGACTAAAGTTTTGCCGAAGCGGGCTCTTTGCTTTCATTTTTTGCATAATAATACTTTGCATGTACATAGTGCCTTTCATCTGATGGTCTTGGAGAGATTTCCAAAGGTGGGCAATAATGCAGCAGCTTCCTCCATAATTATGAATGGAAATCACAATAAGGGCGACTGCTGGGTGTACTCTGACTGGCTGGTGATTGTTCTGAAGTGCTGTGATTGGTTGAGTACTACCCAGTTCTTTTGCACAGACTCATTGACACTGTCTGTGATAGAAGCAGAGAAATTCAAACTATCCTTCGATATTTATCTTCTTTATATGACCTAGAATGGAAATTTCATGGCTTCGACGTGCACCAGGTTTGGCCAATTGTAGGTGAGAGTTTTTCTAAAGCTCAACATTGCACAGCTCTGACTGAAGCAGACTCTATCTCCTGTCAGTCTGGGATGGAAAGATGGACATTCGAGTCAGTCACATGGCAAAATCAATGTTATTAATGCTAGGATCATTGCAATGGAGAAAGTAGAAGTTATTTTTAAAAACTGAAGAAATGCTTGCCCAGGTAAGTGGGAGGAAAATTGTGCTGATGCTAACCAAACATAAGGGAGATAGCCTGGCACAGAATAAACAAAGGCCATGCAAGCATCTCCCTGCCTGCGAATCTCTGCTAATCCCTCTCACACCTAACCTGTATAATCCACTGCTGGTGCTTGAAACTCCGCTGATCACACACATACATACACAGCTATGTCAGTGCACTTTTTCATACTAGCATGTTCTTAGGCGTAAGCATGTGATATTCTTAGTTACATATTTTGGTCAGGAAATATCCTTCTAGCAGTTTAAACTTCATTTCATCACTTTCAAAATCTTTCACAATCTCACTCCAGCCTATCTCCTTGCTTTCCTCTTTGACTGCATCTCTTTCCCATCCCACTCAATTCCAATCTCAATGCCATGTTCATTTCATTGTCCCACTTCTATTTCTGTGACTTTTTTTCCATTCTGTGCTGTATGAATGGAACAGCTCCTCCATCCTGGTCCAGCAAGCTACCATCCTTCCTGTATTCAAGTCCCTCCTCTGACTTCTGTGACAGCTCCAAAAGTGCACCAACCCAAAATTCTTTAAAAATCTCTTAAATTCTCCCTTCTTTGGGAGTTCTGAGTGATTCCCCACTTCTCTGCTTCTGTTTATTAAATTGTATACTGTTTGGAGCAGGGACTGCCTTTTTTTGGCTTTTACATCCCTGAATGCCAGAGTGTCAGAGCTTTAATAATAAACCCACATAACTTTGTGACCCCAGGTCCTGTGTCATGCACTTTTCATACCAGGCAGGGATGCACACTTGCATCTTGCCTGTTCATTCATTTCTTTGCTTATCTTACTGAGGATACCATTAACAATTTACAGGCTGGCGACAGAAGTACCTCTCCCTGCAAGCCAAAAATAACAGTTTAGTTATTAGCTGTCAAACCCAACAGTTTAGTGAGGAATTATTTCATGATGTTGTTCTGTTTGCCTGTTCCAAACGAGCTTCAGAAATATAACTCATCCAAATGTAGCAGCAATGAATTTTGGTCCTATCTGTATAAAAAGAGGTTTCTGAACTCCGAACTCATTATAGGCATCAGCTGTTGCCTTGACTCATCTGATTGGTTCTCCAACATTAAAGTTTTTGATCACTTAAAGCTATTAAAGGTGCTGTTGCTGTAGTTCTTTATAAGAAAACCCAGATTTCTAGGGACCGCCACGTTTGTCAGGAGATATTCATTGGACATAATTATATTATGGTTCACATCAGAGTAGGGGCTACCATTATCAATTTAAAGATATCCTCAAGCATTCACTTAGAGCTGTTCACACTGCAGGATATTCTTGGAAAGTCTTTGGAGCTGTTCAAACAGTGAGAAAAGAGAATAGTGTCTGACTGTACTCTGTCAGGTCCTTGGCGCCTCTTAAATTAAAGCTGCCTTAAGGCAGCATCTGAGAATTCCCCTAGTATAATGCACAGTGGGGTAAAATGCTACCACTGGTGGGAGTGAAGAATTCTGAGCTGATATTGCATGCAAAGCCAGTGTAAACCCTCTGCTAAAGTATAAAGTATAAAGTTCTTCAAGACAGTGAAGAACCAGGTCCATTTTATTAAAATGTGGATGAGGTTCAGCTCATACACAAAAGGTCTGATTCTGATCGCATATACATCACGAGTAATTCCAGTGACATCAGCGGAGTTATATTAGGTTGCTAAATAGCTTGATAAAAATTTCTGGAAAAATTTAGTTAAGGCTAATCATGGAGAATTAAAATTTTCCTTCGAGTGGTTGCTCATATGCATTCCACTTGGGTGTGTACGCCTTCGTGCACGGCCAATCGGAGAACTTTTACTAGCAGTCCCTGCAGGGGCCGGTCCAGCGAACCCGTAGTGTCGCCGCCATGCGGCGGCCCAACCGTCGCTGCCGGCCCCTCCCCTCTTCAGTTCCTTTTTTCCGCCCGTGACGGTCGGTCGAGAACTAACCCTGCTCTTCTCAGGTTTTTGTTTCGCCTTAAAAGTGAGTATTTAGTTAGTAGTTCGCCTCAAACTAAGTTAGTTTTCAGTTAGAGAGGTTTTTGTAGTTTAGTTAGGGAGCCTGCGGGCTCAGACGCCCGTGGCCATGCCCGGCGCGTCCGGCTTCAAGCCATGCGCTAGCTGCGGGAAGGCTTTCCCAGCTAGCGACCCCCACGACCGCTGCCTACGGTGTCTGGGGGAACAACATCGGCGAGACCGATGTAAAATTTGCAAGTCCTTCAAGCCTCGGACTCAAAAGGACCGAGAAGTGAGGCTGAAGGCATTCCTAATGGAGACCGCGCTCAGCCCGGCGTCCGAGCCCACGCGGTCCACCACGGCACCGAGTGTGTCCTCGTTGCGGAGCGCACCCCCGGCACCGGGGAGCACGGTGCCGAGGAAGAAGAAGAAGCGCCGCCCGCTGGTGGAGAGTGCCGGGGTCGAGCCGCCCGCTGGCAGGAGCGGCCGGGGTCGAGCACAGAGGTGCGTTCCCTGGACCGGCCGCCGACCCCGGCACCGGGTCCAACACCTTCCAAGGAGGTCTCCCCGACTCGCGTGAGCGAGGGACCTATCGTACAGACTCCCTCCACACCGGAGGCATTCGAGGCGGCACGAGTCTTGATGACCTTGCCCACGCCTCCGGCACCCCCTCGCATGAGGGGCCCAGAGTCTGTTTTCCGGGGCATACCCGTACTGCGTGTCCCCGAAGGGTGGGCGGCATCAGCACCAGATGTCCAGCCGCCCACCATCGCCATCGCCCGACGCCGAGGATCAGAGCCCGGAGGCTCCTCTCCACCTTCGTTGTCGGAGGACTCCCGCCGCCGCTCCCGCCGCCGCTTCAGCTCCGGTTCCAGCTCCAGCCCGGCACCGAGCCGGCGCGCTCGGCACCATTCCCCGGCACCGAGGAAGAGGCCGCGAAAGGCCTCCCCGCCCCGGCGCAGATCGTCCTCGTCCTTGGGATCGTCCCGCAGACGAGGCAGACGACGTCGCTCCTCCGACTCTTCCTCGAGTGAGCCATGGAGCGTCTCCTCCTGGCACCGCCATCGCCTTCCCCGCACTCCTGGTTCGGGATCCCGGACCCGCCACCAGGAGCAAGAGCCCTCGCCGGTACCGCAACCGGCACCGACGCAGCCGGCACCGCTTCCTCCGGTACCGCAGACCCCAGTGCCGCAGGTACCCCTTCCCGCGGTGCCGGCACCGACACCGCCTGCAGCAGCGCCGGCGTTGCCCTCGGCACCGGCGCTGCCTCTGAGCTGGACCCAAGGGCCCTGGCAGTGGCCAATGTGGGCCCAATGGGCAGCTCAAATGGGGCAGGGAACTATGCCGGCCCCTGCCTCGGTCACCCACTCTCAACAGGCACCCTCGGTGCAGGAGGGTGACCGATCCTTTTCCTCCCAGGAGGAGGACCCCGGGGAGGGCCCCTCCACAGGACCCCGCCACCCCTCGTACTCATCGTCCCCAGACGAGGCGGCCATAAGGGACCAAGGGGCCCCACTCATTGATTTTAAGGCCCACCAAGAACTCCTGAAACGGGTGGCCTCGAACCTGGAGCTACAGGTTAAGGTTCTTGAAGAAGAGGTGGACCCCCTCTTCGGACGGGTGGGGACCCAAGGCCCTTCTAGAGTTGCCCTCCCCATTCACGAAAGGGTCCTACGCCTAGCCAAAGCAGTTTGGCAGACCCCTGCCTCGGTCGCCCCCATGTCTAAGGGCGCCGAGAAGAAGTATTATGTGCCAGCCGAGGGGCACGAATACTTATACGCGCACCCTGCCGCGGGCACCTTGGTAGTAGAGGCTGCCAACCAGAAAGACAGGCAGGGTGCACAGAGCGCCTCCCCTAAAAACAAAGAGGGAAGGAGACTAGACCTTTTCGGCAGGAAGGTCTACTCCACAGGGGCGCTACAGCTCAGGGTAGCCAACCATCAGGCTCTCCTGGGCAGATATAATCTAAACTTATGGGACTCCTTGAAAAGGTTCTTGGAGTCTCTGCCTCCAGACCAGGCCGCCGACTTTGCCATGGTCCTGGAGGAAGGGGTGACAGTAGCTAGTGCAGCCTTACAAACTGCTTCTGACGCTGCGGACACGGCCAGCAGGACTATGGCCTCCGCTGTCGCTATGTGGCGGGCAGCGTGGCTGCAATCTACTGAACTGTCCCAGGAGGTGCAGCACTCCATTCAAGACCTGCCGTTTAATGGAGCCGCCCTCTTCTCGGAGAGGACGGACGAGAAGCTGCACGCCCTAAAAGACTCAAGGACGACGCTACGCCTTTACACACCCCAGGCGGCAAGACTGCAAGCACGCCAACAGCCGCATCAACCGCCGCAGCGGCACCAGCAGCAGACTAGGCCTCCGCCTAGGCCCTACCCTCCTGCCAGGGGTTGGGACAGGAACAGGGGCGCAGGACGGCGCGACCAACCTGCGACCCCCTCGTCTTCCTTCAAAGGCCCCTCCCGGGGCCCCAAGGGCAAAAGACAATTTTGACATTGTGCCCGAGGGTGGTACCCCTTTACGTTCCTTGGGCCACCCCCCGCCTTTCCGGGACAGGCTAAGACCATACATCAGCCTGTGGCGGGAGATAACATCGGACCAATGGGTCCTCAGCACCATCCGCTGGGGCTATGCCCTCCAACTGCTGGCTACCCCCCCCCCCGTCCCTTTTCAGGGACCCATCTCACGAGCATGTACTCCGCCAGGAGGTTCACACCCTCCTTCTCAAAGGTGCCATAGAAGTGGTTCCACAACTCGAGGTGGGGAGGGGATTCTACTCCAGGTATTTCCTCGTCCCCAAGACAAAAGGAGGCCTCAGACCCGTACTGGACCTGCGCAAATTCAACAGGTTCATAAAAAAGCTCAAATTCCGCATGGTCTCCCTAGCGTCCATCATCCCAATACTGAACCCAGGGGATTGGTTTGCCGCCCTCGACCTGAAGGATGCGTACTTTCACGTCTCCATCCTTCCCGCCCACAGGAAATTCCTAAGGTTTACGGTAGCTGGTGGCCACTACCAATTTACGGTCCTCCCCTTTGGCCTGGCCTCATCCCCCAGGGTGTTCACGAAGTGTATGGCAGTGGTGGCGGCCTCCCTGAGACGCAAGGGGGTCCAAATCTTCCCATATCTGGACGATTGGCTGATAAGGGGCAAGACCAAGTCGCAGGTGCGCGAGGCGGTCTCCCTCGTCCAGACCACCTGCCATACCCTGGGGCTGCTCATAAACGAGCAGAAGTCAACACTATATCCAGTACAGAACATAGAGTTCATAGGGGCTCGCCTGGACTCGGTGCGGGCCAAAGCCTCCCTCCCACGCTCGAGGTTCGAGGCCATGGCAGCGATAATATCGCAACTCCAGAGGTGGCCCACGACAACAGCCAGGCAGTGCCTACGGCTGCTAGGTCACATGGCCTCCTGCACTTATGTAGTGGGGCTGGCCCGCCTCAGACTCAGGCCCCTCCAGAGCTGGTTAAAGAAAGTGTACATGCCCAGCAGGCATGCCCTGAACAGGGTGGTAACAGTCCCCCCTGCGGTGCTGGGGTCACTGAACTGGTGGCTGGACCCCAAAATCGTGTTGAAGGGAATTCCCTTCAGGGCACCCACCCCCTCGATCACTCTGATCACGGACGCCTCAGACCTGGGGTGGGGAGCCCATATCACTGGTGGTCTAACCACACAGGGCCTCTGGTCCCGGAGGGAGACTGCCCTCCATATCAGTGTAAAGGAACTGAGGGCAGTCAGACTGGCTTGCGAAGTGTTTCACCACGCTTTATTCGGGAGAATGGTACAGGTGTTGACAGACAATACCACTGCAATGTACTACATCAACAAGCAAGGGGGAGCGCACTCCTCGCTACTGTGCCAGGAGGCACTTCGGCTTTGGGACCTGGCGGTGAGACGCAACTTCTGTTTAACCGCCTCTCACCTCCCGGGGGCCAGGAACGACGAGGCAGATCGCCTCAGCAGGTCGTTTCTTCCCCAGCACGACTGGTCTCTTCACCCAGAGGTGGTCGCCATGATCTTCCACGAGTGGGGTGCTCCCCACCTGGACCTGTTCGCGTCAGCCTGGAACGCGAAGTGCCCGAGGTTTTGCTCGCTCAGGGGTCACGAGCCGGGCTCCGTCTCCGACGCGTTCCTGATCGAATGGACGGGGGGCCTCCTGTACACGTTTCCCCCCCTCCCGCTCCTGCCCAGGGTCCTCTTGAAAATCAAGAGGGACAGAGCGGACATCATCCTGATCGCCCCAGCGTGGCCGAGACAGTACTGGTTTTGCCTGCTCCAAGACCTGTCAGTCGCTCCCCCGATTGAGCTCCTGAAGAAACCGGACCTTCTCTCCCAGGACAACGGTCGCCTGCTGCACCCCAACCTGGACTCCCTACACCTGACGGCCTGGAGACTCTCTGGCTAATGGAGGAGGAGAGAACCTGCTCGGAGCAGGTCCAACATGTGCTCCTGGGAAGCAGGAGGCCCTCCACCCAGAGCGCATACAAGGCCAAGTGGAGGAGGTTCACCTGCTGGTCGGAATCGCGGGGCATAACCCCCGGTACGTCCTCCATGCAGGCGGTCCTGGACTACCTGCTGCACCTCAAACAACAGGGGTTGGCGTTGGCTTCCCTAAGGGTCCACTTGGCAGCCATCTCGGCTTTCCACCAGCTGGTGGAGGGGAGGTCCCTATTCTCTCACCCCATGTCGGTGAGGTTCCTCAGGGGAATCGAGAGGCTGTATCCGCAGGTCCGTGACCCGGTGCCTCCCTGGGACCTGAACCTAGTCCTTGACAGACTGACGGGGCCCCCCTTTGAGCCCTTGGCCACTTGCCCCCTGCTGGTCTTGTCCTGGAAGGTGGCCTTCCTTGTGGCCATCACTTCCGCCAGGAGGGTCTCCGAGCTGAGAGCCCTGACCTCGGAACACCCCTATACGGTGTTCTTCCGGGATAAGGTACAACTTAGGCCTCACCCAGCTTTTCTACCTAAGGTAGTCTCTAGGTTCCATTGTAACCAAGATATTTTCCTCCCTGTGTTTTTCCCAAAACCGCACGGGTCCGCGGACGAGAGGAGATTACACACCCTTGATGTGAGGAGGGCTCTGGCGTTCTACCTCGATAGAACAAAGCCGCTCCGCAAGACCACCCAGCTCTTCGTCGCGGTGGCAGAGAGGATGAGGGGCTCCCCAGTGTCATCACAAGGCATCGCCAAGTGGATCATTGCCTGTATCTGGCTGTGCTACGAGAGTGTGGGTGTCCAGCTTCCCGGACCAGTGACGGCACACTCGACAAGGGCCCAGGCCGCGTCGGCGGCCTTCCTGGAGAGGGTTCCCCTGGAAGACATCTGCAAGGCTGCCACTTGGTCTTCCGTGCACACCTTTGCCACGCACTACGCTATCGTCCAGCAGTCCAGGGACGATGCTCGCGTAGGCAGGGCAGTGCTGAGGGCAGCCCGACGTTGACTCCTACCCGCCTCCAGGTAAGGCTTGTTATTCACCCAAGTGGAATGCGTATGAGCAACCACTCGAAGGAGAAAACATAGTTACTTACCAGTAACTGTTGTTCTTCGAGATGTGTTGCTCATATCCATTCCACACCCACCCTCCGTCCCCACTGTCGGAGTCGGCAGAAAGAAGGGACTGAAGAGGGGAGGGGCCGGCAGCGACGGTTGGGCCGCCGCATGGCGGCGACACTACGGGGTCGCTGGACCGGCCCCTGCAGGGACTGCTAGTAAAAGTTCTCCGATTGGCCGTGCACGAAGGCGTACACACCCAAGTGGAATGGATATGAGCAACACATCTCGAAGAACAACAGTTACTGGTAAGTAGCTATGTTTTCCATTTGTTCTACAGGGGATTCCTTTCCAACAGGGTGAGTTCTATTGAATGACATTGAACTCCTGGAAAAAAAGAGTCTCCCACTCCTGCAGAACAGGTAGAAGCATTTTATTTTCTAGATCAAAGTGTCTCTACTGTCTGAGTTACAATGAAACAGATACAACGTTTCTTTAAAGAAGTAAAAATACTCATGCTATAAAACTAGGCCTTGTGTGACAGGAGCCAATTACAATAATTCAGGGAGAAACCATATTGGTTATAGAAGAATGTATCAGACTTTGTAGAATGAGTGGTTGTTGGGGGGGGTGCCTGTGTGCCCCAGGTTGGCAGTATCACCTAGTGGCCAGTGGCCAGGGCCACTGCCTAGTGGCTATAGGAGGAGGTGGGGAAGCCAGGCCCACCCTACTTCATCAGGTCCTGACCCAGGGTCCTTCAAAGCAGTAGGCCCTATCTGTGGTACCCTTACTCACACTCCCTGAGTCATTTCCTATCCCTCTTTCCTGTACTTCCTGTCAGAGTCACGGCTCTGTCTTGGAATCCCTCCTGGCTTCCTCCCAGGTTTGCCTCCAGCATCGTTTCCTCTGGTGACAGAGTTGTTACCCTTGGCTCCTGCAGTCGACAGGCTTCCAGCAGCTTGGCTAGGAGGCCCAGTCCCAGCAGCCTGGAGTCCTAGCAGCTTTTCAGTAGGAGACTGCTGCACCCAACTGCTCTCCTGCCCTGCCCGCCCAGACCGAGCTGAGCTGTTCCCGTTTTGAATGCTCCCACCACGGGGAGCATGCCCAGCAGCAGCAAGGAGGCATGGCTTTCTATGCCCAGAGCTGCTTCTTAACCCTCGCCTCACCAGTGTGGGGTGATCCACCCTGTAAAGTACCCTAGCACTCAGGCTTGGAAACAGCAGTGCTCTGTCCTCCGGGTCTCCCCCTCCCACTCATGAGAAGAAATCAGTGCTGCCATGTGCCTCTCCTGGGTGGTGACATACCTGAAAGTCATACGGTTCAGGGAAAGGTGCCATCGCATGGTCCAGGCATTGGTCTCTTTCATTGCAGTGAGCCAGCAAAGGGCAGAAAGAGGTTTCCCAGCAGATAGTAATGCAAGGCTTTGACTGCCCACCTTCTCAACTGTAGAATATTTTTTTTTCCTGGGGGAACAGCTTCCTGATCAAGTACAGCACTGGATGTTCCTCGCCATCCACCTCCTGGGGCAGTCTGGCCCCAAGGCTCATCTTGGAGCTACGTGTCTGTAGGATAAATTGCCTTGCAAAATTGGGATGGAAGAGAATGGGCCCCTAACTTAGTCGGTCCTTCAAGGTCTGGAAAGATCTTTCACAGTCCTCAGTCCACTGCACTTTCCTTGGCCTGGTACTTTTTACAAAGTCTGAGTTGGGGGGCATCTATTGTGGCAAAAAAATGGCACCAAGTGCCTATAACAAGCCACCAGTCTGGGAAACTGCCATACTTGTTTCTTGGTTGAGGGGACTAGCAGTCGCTCAAGGCTTGGACCTTATTCACAAGAGGACGTAACTGTCCCTGCTCCACAGTGTCCCCAAGGTACATTACTTCTCTTTGTCACAGGTGACATTTGGCTGGGTTTGCTGTCAGTCCTGCCTTCCTGCATCCAGAGCTGTTCCTTAATCCTCACCTCACTAGTGTGGGGTTGATACACCACATCACAATGGTATACCATAGATTTATATAGTTGCCTTATGATATGTTCTGTTTCATTATCTATCCCTTTCCCAACATCCTGTTAGCTTTTTTTAACTGCTGTGGCACACTGAGCAGATTTTTTTTAGAGAACTACCCACGATGGCTCCAAAATCTCTTCTTAGAGTAGTAACATCTAATTTAGACCCCATCATTTTGCATGGATAGTTGGATTATGCTTTCAAATGTGCTTTACTTTGCATTTATCAACCTTGAATTTCCTCTGCCATTTTGTTGCCCAGTGTCCCAGTATTATGAGATCACTTTGTTACTCTTCGCAGTCAGCTGGACTTAACGATTTTGAGTAATTTTGCGTCATCTGCAAACTTTGCCACCTCACTTTTTACCCCTTTTTCCAGATCATTTATGAATATGTTGAACAGCACTAGTGACAACACAGATCCCTCAGGGACCTGCTGTTCATCTCTCTCCACAGTGAAAACTGACCCTTTGTTTCCTATCTTTTAACCAGTTACTGATCCAGGAGAGGACCTTCCCTCTTATCCCATGACTGCTTACTTTGCTTAAGAGCTTTTGATGTTGGACCTTGTCAAAGGCTTTTTGAAAGTCTAAGTACACTATATCCACTGGATCCCCCTTGTGCACATGTTTGCTGATCCTCTCAAAGAATTCTAATAGATTGGTGAGGTATAATTTCCTTTTACAAAAGCCATGTTGACTCTTCCCCAACAAATCGTGTTCATCTATTTCTGATGATTCTGTTCTTTACTATAATTTCAAGCAATTTGCTGAGTACTGAAGTTAGGCTTCTAGTTTAGGATTCTTTTTTGACTTTCCGAAATATACTTTTACACTCGGTTTGCCAGAATTTATGCTCCTTTCCATTTTCCTCCATAGGATTTGATTTATAGTTTTTAAAGGATGCCTTTTTGTCTCTAACAGTCTTTTACTTTGTTTATCCATGGTGACATTTTTTTGGTCTCTTTACTGATTTTTTCCTTAAAAAAAAAAAGTGGGGTATTCTTTTATTTGAAGCCTCTATTCTAACGAATACATTTCTGTGAAACTTTCTCCAATCAGCTCTATATACAACATACATCTCTATTACCAGCATGGGAGAGGATTGAATCCATTAAAATATAGATGTGGATTATTTTGGCTGATATGTGTTATCGTTTATACTTAGTGCAGTGGTTCTCAACCTGCAGCCGATGGGCTGCTTGTGGCCCAATCAGCACACCGCTGTGGCCCATGTGACTTCCCCAGAGCCATACAGGTAGTATTGGATGTGGTCCACATAACACATTGTGGGCCACATATGTGGCACACAATGGCAAATAGGTTGAGAGCCACTGTCTTAGTAATATACAAATCTTATTAGAAAAGGATTGAAGGCTAAGCCCTGGTGTACACTTACCTGGAAATTGGGTGGCAGTCGACGGGAGTTACGCAAGCTACACGGAGTAGCATGTGTAACTCCAGTTGACTGCTGTGCTTCCTTTCTGCACACCATCTTCACTGCACTGCACCACTTCAGGGGGTGGATTTACTGAGTTGACTTCCTGATTGATTGAGTGGCTCTACACTGACCGCTCAATTGATCCAGCAAGATCGATCTGACGGTGGCGACTTTGCTGCTGTCAGTAAAGACATACCCTTTGTTTGGCTAAGCAGGCAAAAGTTGAACTTTTCATGTCTGCAAATATTGTGAAAAAGCAGGCTTTAAACATTGGTTTTCTAGTGCTTTCTGCTTCTTGTTGGGCTGGATATAGAATCATAGTAGGTTAGGATTGGAAGGGACCTCAGAAGGTTATCTAGTCCAACCCCCTGCTCAAAGCAGGACCGACCCCAACTAAATCATCTCAGCCAGGGCTTTGTCAAGCCGGGCCTTAAAAACCTCTAAGGATGGAAACACCATAGGAACTATATGTCTCATGTATTATTTTGGCATTTCAGGTTAGGACCAAAAAACCCAGAGGCTGCTGGTGCAAATGATAAATATACTTAATTCAAATGCTGTTTTGCTCTTAGAAATGATTGTAGAAATGTCATTGTGGAGTCCCACATTTACTGCGTCTTAGTGATTTCAGAGCAAATCTGCTCAATCTACAATTAAAAAGGTGCCTTTTTTCTAATTACCGAGTCCTGCAAATTTATGTTGGGATCGGAAAGTCAAGCTACATTCGTGGACCAAAGTGAATGACAAAATTAAGTTAGAGATAATAAATAAGAGATAAAATTAAGATAGGCCATAATTTTCACAAAAAATAACCCAATTTCTCATTAAAATATACAATTTTTACAAAACCATCAACATTTTCAATTTCAAAATGTTTCAATCAGCTATAGAGCTGGTTGAAAAATGGGGAAAAAAATTCTTAAATGTCAAAAAATCTAATGTGTTTTCACTGAAATTTGTAATGTCAGGGGAAAAAAATGAAGTTGTGAATATTGAAAATTTCATCCACCTCTAGATTTAATGATTGCGTTGTTTGAGGGTCTGATTTGAGACTCCCATTGACTTCAGTGGGATTTGGATCAGGCCCTGAAAGAGTCAATGCAGACGATGGTGTAGGCCCCAGCACTGTAAAATCAGCCTGAACCAAAGTATTTAAGGCTGGCTGGAGCTCAAGAGTTAAACTCTTATGTTAACCGTAATGAAATTAAGAGTTAAAAATAAAATGTTCCGGACAAACCAATTGTTTATTTGTTCCTGACACCCCCAGCTCCACAATGTGAATTAACTACTTACGTTACTCAAGTTAGAGTACCCTGCACAAACACTTTGTGATTGAACACTTATAACATGTTAAGACCTCGCTCATAACTATTTAAGCATAATTGTTTGGGGACATCCTGGAATCCAACTGCCATAATTTGCAAATGAAGGAAAGTGCCCAATGCATATCAGGAATGTGGTTAATGTGTAAATCACAGGGCAATAAGAAAACAAATGAGATTCCTTTACATTCTTTTTATCTTCATATTCTTTTTATTAAATTAATATTAATAAAATGAGTAAATTGGTATAAATAAATATTTTCTTGTATTGTGTTAATAAGAAAATATAATATAGTATGCCAATGAAATAGAATAAGAATGTAATAATTTCTAGTTGTATAAATGAGGAGTAAAAGCAGTGTAAATGTGCGAAAAATAAAATAGCCTACAAAAACAAAAACAAAAAGATAATGCTTTGTTTAAAGAACATTTACAACCCAAATGGCCAAAAATCAAAATAACCCCAAAGAACAGGGAAGTTACAAAAAAAAAAAAAAAAGTAAAACAAAATTAAAAAAAAAAAAAGCTGTCACGTTTACGATACCAAACGTAATTGACAGCTACATCAAACAAAAAAATGATCTAATATGAAGAAATCCATAGACCCGAATGGGGATGGATAAGTATAAATATCAGAAAAAGAAACCTGGACTTTGGGCTCGTTCTGCATACCCCAAGGAGCATCGTGTCGCGAACGACAGGGCCCGGCTCCTCCCTCGAGTCTGACTCAGCTGGCCAGTGAGTCAGCTTGAGCAACACAAAGACTGGTAACTATATCTCTCCTGCAGAACAGTGTGAGTGTGTGTGTGTGTGCGCGAGGAAGCGTGTGTTTTAAGCAATTGCATTTTTAAACTATTTTCTGTATTTATAATAAACATGGCATACTGCCTTATCCCCTAAATAAGATCCTGCTGTTTATTTCATAAGTGTAACATTTTGGTGGAGAATTGCGAAAGGGGGAGAATTGGTATATGCTGTGATTATTATTAAATCTGGTGTGCACACCTGCTTTAAAAAGAAAATATAGATTTGTTGCCATTTGTGGGGCATTGTAGCCACAGATACTACACTGCATTGC
>ML675730.1:124225-175587 GCA_007922155.1 Mesoclemmys tuberculata | reverse complement strand
GGGCGTTGTAGCCACAACAGTGTACATTGCGTTGCCATTTGTGGGGCGTTGTAGCCACAACAGTGTACAGTACATACCATTGTAACGTAGTAATAGAGTAATATCTGTGCTGCTGTGCACAGTATATTGTGAATACACTCAAAATATTTAGTGCTTTGACAGAGAAAGGTTTGGGATCGTGCCAGGGAAAATCAGGATGTTTAGGAAGAAACAACCTAAAAACCCCTCATCCCCAGGGGACGATCCCAACCACAAACCCCAACCTCTACCCTTTATTAGAGACATTTCTCCCTTTAGCAATGTATTACAAAGAATTGGACCAAACCCATGGACGGAACAGGCTTTAGCGGACGTCCATACTATAGCAGATCTAGAGGATAAACTGACACAGTATCTGGCAGTTTACAGTCCTTCTGGAACTAAACAGAAAGATGCAGCAGCAATTTGGCTCATGTGGGAAGCCTGTAACTCAGGCTTCGCACACGCTGCACTTGATCAGGAGACAATCACCTCACATATAGCAAAGGAAAAAACCCTACATAATATTATAGATCAATATAAATGGGACATTGAAATTGGAAAAATCTCCTCCATAAATGCCCAGAGTCAAATTGCATCACTTCAAAAGGCACTACAGGAGGAAAAAGACAAAGGAGGCAGATTAAAGGAGACCATTAAGTCTCTAGCTAAAATAGAAAAAAAAAAAATCAGGCACTACAGGGAATAGTGAAGAAACTTACTTTGGAACAAGAAAAGAACCCTGCCAACCATAGTCATTGTGAATCCCTTATTAAACGTTTAAAATATAAATTGGGCTTCATGACTAGACAGGTTGCAGCTGTAACTGAGGGGCACCCTACCCCAACACACCATGAGTGGGAGCCGCCACCCCTGGAGTCAAGAGACAAGTAGGGGCCATAAATGTTATCTGGCTGAGTCAAACCCCTTTAAAGAAAAAATAAACAAGAAAAAGAAATTTGGTTCTTATTGGATGCAGGGACACAAATATCAGTTATCCCCATGTGAAATTTAAAAGAAAACTATGTAATTGTAAGTTTTAAAGTTAGGACGGAGTCTGGAAGAGTAAGAGGAAAATTTTCTCCTGTAAGCAACTCCCGGTTCTTATCTCTAGCCTGGGGCATACCAAAACCAGGTCCAAAAAAAAAAAAAAACCTTAAAGTTAAAAATGGCAGTCGACTATCAAAAAGCTAATGAGCAATTAGAAACAGTTCAATGTGTGTCTCAAAGAGTTAAACTTAAAATGGAACACATTTTTAAGAGTAAAGATTTAAAGTCTGCTGTACCTTGAATTTAAAGGACATGTTTTATCCACAAGGGATAATGAGTTTTGTGTTTAAAAATAAATGTTTAACCGAAAGTTTGGAACAGAAAGTATTAAAAATAGCAGTATAATGTACTGAGTTGCAAAAAGAAGTGAATGTGTGAAATCAGTTAACTCCCTAATAAAGTGGTTGCATGAAGGAGCAAGTTAAAATCATGATATGTTTATGCAAGCAAGTTGTGGAAAAAAAAAACTGGTAAAGTTAAAAAATTAGGAAAGGATCAAATAACAATGTGTTAAATGTCCTGAAGTAATGCAAATGAAAAAAAACCCCAAGCGGAAAGGGAAACTAAGGTACACCACCTCGCAAAAATTTACCCTAAAACCTTAAAAGGTAGAAGCCATAACAAACCTGGCCTGCCTATAAAACAAAGAACACAGGAAAATATAAGGGTAATTTGTCTAATTTGCCTGCAATCAAAAAGAAAATATGTAAAAAAAAGGGGTATTCTAAGAAATAATATACAACCCCAAAGGGGGTAAAAAAGTGTTTGTTTTATCTTTCAGAACTGCAAAAAGGAAAAGACTGGTACCAGTAAAACAACTAGAAATCAAAACCATGGATCTATTGTTGCAACAAAAAGTGTGTGTTGTGTGTTGTGTTATGTTTTGTGTTGTTTGTCTTATTACTAACATTGTGCATAGGATTGGGAAATCTTAAAGCAAGATGGAATATGTGGCAGTGGCTAAATACCACAACCTGGCTGCTACATAAAAAGCAAATGGAAATGGGTAACAGGACTGCTCTGGTTATAGGATGTACTGAAATGCAAATTCTCAGCCTAGCCACTTTAAAACATGAAATGTATTGGGTAATCTCTGGAAATGTTAAAGTATTATCACACTTGAGGAAACAAAAAAGAAGGTCACTGTTTTATACTTACAAAGCAGACTGGATACAATTTGTGTCAAGCACGGTCAGGCCGGAATTGCTGACAGAAAAAATCATGGTTAAAATGGCCCATCAGCAAATGCCGGAGACAGAGCTATGAAAAGTTAGCCTGCTCCCAGCCTTGCACGGGGGATCATTTTGGCTGCCTCGTGTTTCTAGCCAGTGGGCGGGAAGGGAGGGGAAGCTATTAGACACCCGGGGATGTGCTGTCTGAAACCCTCAAAAGTGGGTGTGCTCTTCCTTGCCTGTTGCTCCTGAACCTTGCAGTAAAGATATGTCATTAGGAACATGTATATGGGACGAATTGAAAAATGTAACTCGAGTACTGTATAATGGCATATGTGTTTGTGTAACCTCCTGGAAAGAGGTACACTGGGAACATGGAAATGTTAGCCACCCGCCTGTAAATGAATGTGAATGTAATGTTAGTGTAGTTTACACAAGAAACCACACTTACTACCTCCCTAAAATAAAAAAAAAACATACTGTAGTAAGTATAGATCCTGCTAACTTTTCAATTGACATTGGTTTGGACTGGCAGGATCTGACAGATCACCTGTTCAAGGGGGACAGGGTCTCCCAATTATTGCAACAGACAATAAATTATGCTGGAAACCGCACTATACAAATCATGCACGCAAATGGAAATATGCTTAGAATAGCGAAGTCAGAAAAGGAATTAACTGCATATCATTGGTATGACATTTTTACAGGCTGGTCTCCGACTTCTAAAGGAATACTCCCAACAGTGTTGCACCCATTGTTAGTAGTCCTAATTTTGAGCGTAGTGTGCCTTATTAAAATGTGTTTTATGTTTTGCTGGGTCAGGCGAACAGATGTTAAATTAGAATCACGCATTCAAATAGCCTCCCAGTATTTGGCCCTCAAACGGTAACATAAAGAAAGTGACCCATTCAATCCCCTAAGTTGAAGGGTCAAAAGGGGGATAATGTAGGCCCCAGCACTGTAAAATCAGCCTGAACCAAAGTATTTAAGGCTGGCTGGAGCTCAAGAGTTAAACTCTTATGTTAACCGTAATGAAATTAAGAGTTAAAAATAAAATGTTCCGGACAAACCAATTGTTTATTTGTTCCTGACACCCCCGGCTCCACAATGTGAATTAACTACTTACGTTACTCAAGTTAGAGTACCCTGCACAAACACTTTGTGATTGAACACTTATAACATGTTAAGACCTCGCTCATAACTATCTAAGCATAATTGTTTGGGGACATCCTGGAATCCAACTGCCATAATTTGCAAATGAAGGAAAGTGCCCAATGCGTATCAGGAATGTGGTTAATGTGTAAATCACAGGGCAATAAGAAAACAAATGAGATTCCTTTACATTCTTTTTATCTTCATATTCTTTTTATTAAATTAATATTAATAAAATGAGTAAATTGGTATAAATAAATATTTTCTTGTATTGTGTTAATAAGAAAATATAATATAGTATGCCAATGAAATAGAATAAGAATGTAATAATTTCTAGTTGTATAAATGAGGAGTAAAAGCAGTGTAAATGTGTGAAAAATAAAATAGCCTACAAAAACAAAAAAAAAGATAATGCT
Organism: Mesoclemmys tuberculata; assembly: GCA_007922155.1. Classification (NCBI taxonomy): domain Eukaryota; kingdom Metazoa; phylum Chordata; order Testudines; family Chelidae; genus Mesoclemmys; species Mesoclemmys tuberculata. The sequence continues at coordinate 171,779 of ML675730.1, read as the reverse complement.
TTGTTTAAAGAACATTTACAACCCAAATGGCCAAAAATCAAAATAACCCCAAAGAACAGGGGAGTTACAAAAAAAAAACAAAGTGTAAAACAAAATAAAAAAAAAAAAAAGCTGTCACGTTTACGATACCAAACGTAATTGACAGCTACATCAAACAAAAAAATAATCTAATATAGAAAAATCCATAGACCCGAATGGGAATAAATAAGTATAAATATCAAAAAAAGAAACCTGGACTTTGGGCTCGTTCTGCATACCCCAAGGAGCATCGTGTCGCAAACAACAGGGCCTGGCTCCTCCCTCGAGTCTGACTCACCTGGCCAGTGGTTCAGCTCGAGCAACACAGAGACTGGTAACTATATCTGTCCTGCAGAACAGAGTGTGTGTGTGTGTGTGTGTGTGTGTGTGTGTGTGTGTGTGTGCGCGCGCGAGGAAGCATGTGTTTTAAGCAATTGCATTTTTAAACTATTTTCTGTATTTATAATAAACATGGCATACTGCCTTATCCCCTAAATAAGATCCTGCTGTTTATTTCATAACTGTAACAATGGAAAACATCAGACCTTCCAGCTAGGAGTTTTATGGTATAGTATTAATTTGTTATAGGCAAAAATCTGCACCTTTGTCTAGGAAAGTAAGAATGTTTCTGTGGGTAGAATTTAGTGGACATTTTCAAATGCATCTTTGAATGTAAAGTGTGACAGATATAACAATATTGCGGGAAAACGTTACTGTACTAAGTTTATGTCATCATGGGTGAAGGATTGTAAGTAATTCCACAGGGAAATGGGGCCACAGCTTCCAGGAACTAAGAACAGTGGGAGCTGATTAGGCAGATTCAGCTAGGTTGTAGCACCTCCAGAAAGATGCAACCACTTGAATAGTCTAGCATATACTGATTCAAACTATTTCTGGGGACCGACAGACAAATAAAGAACTTCTAAACAAATAGCCTGAGTTCAAACTGACCCAGGGCCTTCTTTTGATCCAACAAACAGACAGGACCTTTGCTCCAAAGGATGCCCCAATCCTTAGGGAAAGATTGGAAGGACTTTGGCCTACCAAGGCCCCATAAAACTGGGTGTGCTAGTTCTGAGCAAAAACTCTGATGAACTTGTAACCACAGGAGAAACCTCTGTGCAGTGTTTGAATAATTGTTCATTGGCCAGAGCCCCTGTCTGAGTTGGGGGTAATCTCTGGTAAGCTTATTAGAAAGCATATAGATTCTTTTATTGTTTTTAATATGTTTTCTCTGTAATGCTTTCATCTTAAGGATGAATGGGTTTGCTTAGAAATAGCTGTGTGGTAACAACTGGGGGCAATTACACCGTTTACTGTCTCCAAGGATAAAAGAAAAGCAGGCTGATTTAGGCAGTCTGACTTTGCTGGGGAGGTCATAGTTTATGCATGGAGTTGTGCAGTCCAGAAATAATCCACTCAGGATAGGGAAAGACGCACATCTCCACCTAAGAGATGTGATGGCTGAGGAGCAAGGAGCCTAGAGTGGGTGCCCTTGTTGAACCATAGAGGAGGTATACAAGTTCAGTTGCTCTGAACAGTGACACAAAGATCTTGAAAAAATTGATATGTATTTCTGTACCTCATGACCCTTTACCATAGATTCTGCTACGTATACAGTAGTAAAGCATTCCACAGCTACATCAGGGTATGCACAGTTCTGCAGTTTCTTCAATAAATATTTGTAGCTATGCCTGCTGTTGATTACTACACACCTTTTATTAGTAGAAGCATGATATTTATTAACTTACAAAGCTCAATTTTGTATTACATTTTAGAATCTTTTTGCACTTTTCGAGCACAGAGGAGATCATGTGGCCCTAAATTGTTACTACCAATCACTGAAGTTTTTCTTTTAATACAAAAATTAAAAAATTGTTCTAAGTTCATGTCATGCTTATTTCTGCTTATCTCCAGAGGAAGTTTTGGAATCTTGCAACTAGCTGGATTTAGTTAATGGAAGAAGAAAAACTAATTTCGTCTTTTTTTTTTGGCTCCTGGGACTGTCCTGTACATGCTCCTCTCTCCAAGCCATGTCCAGCAGAGCCCACTCAATGACAGTATTATAATAGAAAACCCGGACACTTTTTTAACAACAAAAATCTGGTAAGTTTAGACAGGACTACTAGGACCTTCCTATAAAATGGCAACTGTCTACAGCAACTTTAAAAATGAAAGCACGAGGAGTAAATTGTGGTGGTATCTTAGCACTCGGAGAAACGTACGCAGGGTCTGGAATATATCCCTCAGATTATGAATTCCTAGAGGAAAAACAAAAACAGTCTGCCTATGACTTTGGATGTACCAATATCCAGCCACAGGCAATGGTCCTGCTAGAGACCAAAGGAAGTGACCTAACCACAAACATGCAGTAGAAAGGAACCCAAGCCCAGAGTATCAGCATAAAAAGGTAAATCATATTCGGGCGGTCTAAGTGTAGGGCAGGCCCTTTTAAGGTAAAATACAGGGACACCCTACCTTTCTCAGGGAGAGCCAAGATGCATATAAATGGGTGTATATGTACATACGTTGCCTAGACTCAGGGCTCCCTCTCCAGCACTGGGAGGTGGAATGAGTGGACACCCTTCTTCGAATAAAGTCGCTGTCACTACGCACTCCTCCCCTGAGTTATCCTGTTCCTGTGGCCCTTATCACCAGCCAACAATATTGACTTCTTTGATATAAGGAGGCTCAGTATCAGCCCGTTGGGAAGTCAAAATAGGCACTTTTCAATATTCCGGCTGAAACCGTACATGAAGTTTCTGATACAGGCTGCTAGTTAAGATGTGCTGCCTCTATTCAGGGCAAAAGGACTTTTAGTTTTATAATTTCAGGCATTTCTGACATGGTTTGTTAGCCCCAAATCTGACCTAATTTCCCCCCCCCCCATTTGTTTCCAAAGTGATTTTAGTTAATTGTCAATCTTAATTCCTAGAATCTTTGTGTGAAATGAGTTATATTGCTGTAACATATGCCCAGTGCACCCTGGTATTTCTAAGGTGAAAGGGAATCTTTTATGCCACCATGGATCTGTTTCCGAACTGTGACATCTATGCGGGCAGGCACTATATTCTTTCCTGGACCTCTTTTTTGTGGTATTGACACTGCTGGAGTAGTGGACTCCAATGTTGTGTCTTCTTCCCGAGGCAAAGACTTAAATGAGTGTGGTGGGGGGAGAGGGATGGTGAGAGGGCCCAATTAGCTCTCAGCTCCCTCAGGCTGGCAAATGGAAGGCAGAGAACCGCTCGAGGAGAAGACCCATCCTTGCATTCTTCCATCATGTCCTCTTCCCCTCACTCGTCCTTCTTGGGCTGTCTACCATACTGCTGATCCAAGTGAGCAGGTTAAATGATACAGTGGTAAAAACCCTGTGGCCTATTTACACTACAGCCTCCATCATTACTGCTATGGGAGGAGCTACACTAGTGGAAAATTATTGTTCAAAGATTACTAGTATAGATAAGGCCTTATATAACCAAGTCCATCTCTTTTTTCTTGCCCTCCAGTATCATGATGTGATGCTTTTGATGTACTGGCTGCAGTGCACTTTCTCAAGGCACGTCTGAATATTCTAATTGTCTATGCACATCTCTAGATAACAAGAACCATCTATATACAACTAGTAATTATCAAGTGGGAAGAAAATCTGTCAGAAAATGGAGATTATTTATTATGGACAAGATTTTTGATCAGCTTCTGCATGAGCATGCAGGGAATGGCTTCTTGCTTTTCCCTGCATAACAAGATCTGCTCTCACCTCAAGCAGCTGGGGCAGGGGCAGGGGAGAAAGGAGTAGGGAGGAGCAGGTCCATGATCAGACAAGTAGGGGAGCACATGCCGCATCTTGTTAAAGGGCAGCATAAAAGCTCCAGTTAGCAGGAGCTCCAGGAATTGTTATGCCTCAGTGAGGCACTGAGGGCCACTGGGGAAGCTTCAATGTCTCTCTCCAGTCTTTTTTAATGCTGATATAACAGGCTTTATCTAAGCAGCCCTTTGCTCACATATATAGAGTTTTGGTTGTGTACAGTCATAGGCGTGGGCTTCTCCGGTTCTGAAAGCAGCACAGTTACTGCTATTAAAATCTGGATATTTTGCAAACCTGGAAATGAAACGTACATGTACTGTTAACTATGTAAGTCACATGCAAAAATCAAAAGTTGTTATTAATGCTTCTAGCTAGATATGCTAGAGACTTACAGGTTGAAGGTTAGAGCTGTGCCATCCTCCCAAATCCAGGGTTCATTAATCCCATTACGGGATAATCCGATCCAGTGATAAGAAAATGCTAGAGGCTTTATGAAATCCTGTATGGGAACAATCAAAAAATTGTCCTAGTCTCACACCAGTATTTGGACCTTTCACTCTATCCTTTTATCACCTGCTCTTTTTGAGGAAGTGGGCCTTTCTAGTGGGGAGCCTGGCAATGCTTCCTTATAATTGATGAGAGTCATTGAAGAGATCTGTGAGGCTCTGCTTTTCTAGGAGCCAGCTGAACTGTAATTGCAGTATTCCTAGACCTGCTCAACCTGGAAACTGAGATGCCAGAACATGACGTCAAATCAGGTTCTTCCATATAACACTACAGAGCTCTAACCCACAGGCTATTAGGGCTCATTCTGAATTCAGTGGAGTTACTTCAGATTTCCACCAATGTGAAAGGAGAATCAAGTCTGCTATGCCAGCAGTCCATTCTGTATAGCAAGTAGAAAATGTAATACATTGAAGTTAAATGTTGTTCTCCTCATCACTGGATAAGCTGCTGTTTGTAGTCTGAACTATGCAAAAAGTCCCCAAAATTGCATTTTACCTGTTTTTTCTTGCCATGTATCTTCAAAAGTCTGGAGCCCTGAGAAAAGCAATAATCTTTACTCTCTTTCCAAGTTCTCCATTCAGTAGAAAAGTGGTAACAATCTTCCTCACGTTGTATCCAGTTTTCTGGACAAAGACTGCAGTTGTCTCCTTCAACAGGAAATACATTTTATAGATTTATTTTATTTCTGTGTTGCTCATGATCATGCAATTTGATAGTGGTTTTATACCACATCTAAGCCATCGTGAGACCTGCAAGTGCCATTGCTGACCTATTGGTACTACACCCTCTAGATCCCCACTACTATTACAACCACAGGTTTGATAGTGAGCAGTCAGATACCATAGTGATGAGCATATTACACTGTGCCATTCTCCTGGTGCAATCTGGACTGGTAAATTTCTGTGTCACCCCAATCCCCCACTCCCGAAGCCCATCTTACTCTGTTCTGAGAACCCCCAGTCCTGGGCTGTTCACGCACAACTTCCAGCAGGTAAGCAGCTCCCAACTTAGTGAGTGCTTCTACTCAGCAACTCCTTGGATTATACAACAAAATGATACTAGTAATACCCCCAGTCCCAGAAACAACCCAAGCAACCTCCATCTTACAATGTTCAGTTCTGCCCACTAAACAATTAAGCTCATACAAGTTTGTCAATTTAACAAAGAAATTGATATGCACCAGCCTTCTTGTTCCCGATGAAGTCTCCAACACACTTCAAAGCAAGTGTACTACTTTAAGTAGAGCAAACAAACAAATTTATTAACTACAGAAGAATTTTAAGTGATTATAAATTCTAAACTAAGCTTAATGCTTTCACCAACATTACAAACTTTGGTGTTTCTCACCACAGGGTGGCTTGTTTCCCTTCAGCCAGGCTCTCCCCTCTGGTCAGCACTTCAGTTGCTTGGTGGTGTTAGTGGATAGAGGTGGAAGACAGACAGCATGGCAAGTGTCTCCCCCTTTTTATAATATTCCTTCTCCTGCCTGGGGCTTTGCTCTCCCCAGGGTCATGTGACAAAATGTCCTTATATGGACTCATTCATGTCCTGAGTCAGTGCATATTACCTCCTCATGGTTCCAAATTGACCAAGGGAAGAGAGGTGACTCCCCATTGATGTCCAGGCCAGTCCTTTGTTCCTGGAACACTGATCTGGGTTTGTCCTATACACACCTTGATGAGCTACCCCTTTGCTCCTGGAGAGTTTTGCCTGGACATGTTTTAAGCCATGAGGACACATCTTTGGGACTATTACACTGTGCAGCCTCATAACTATATGTATGAAATTGCAACCAACATACTAAAACAATAATGAGTATCCAAAGACCTCTAATGTGACATTGTATTAGATAATACACAATTATACTATAAGGGTGGACACGGGGGTGCAAGGCAACACACACACATATAAAGCTAAATAGATTGAACCACTAGAATATCACCAAAAATTCTTGTAGTAATGTGGAGGATTCTGCTTCAGTTTGTTTTGTTGAAATAGGCTGGAATATAGATATACTTATGACACATTAGATGTATTAGGATATGAATTATACATAAGTGAAGTATCTGGGTAAAATGGGCTAAATATTTAAAAGTCAGACCCTCCCCCCGCACAATAGTTGAAGGCAGAAAAAGAAAGAGTATCACATCCAAAGGAAGGTTAGCTGGAACTTTAGTCTGACAACAATTATCCATTTGGAATTTGGTCAAACACTGGAGCTAACAAACATATTCTTTGAAATTGCCATATAGGCTTTATTAGAAATGAGTCATAAGTTTTGCATTTTATCCAAATGCTACTTGATCTGATCCTCTTCTCAGTTACATTTTAAAAATCAGACGTCACTTCAATAAATTCAGTAGTTTCACGGTATAAAAGCTGAGCAAGAGAAAGAAATATCAAGCTCTCGCCTTCTAGGAGCGTAGGGCCTGTATCATGTAAGGGTTTGTTTTGTTTAACACTGAATCAGACCAAAAGGCAACACTTACAGTAGAGCTTAGCAAACCTCAGGGCCATGTGAAATTTGCCTGGTTTGGGATTTATACTCACTGATGCAGACCGCTTCATTTCGTCCTTATATTACTTTCCCTAATTGTACACAAAGCTGATAGCACTGCCCATGGTTAAGGCTGCCTTCAATCATAATTTGAAGACTTCAGTAACTCGGCCAAAGGTTAGGGGTCTGTTACAGGAGTGGGTGGGTGAGGCCTGCGATGTGCAAGACGTGAGACTAGATGATCATAATGGTCCCTTCTGGCCTTAAAGTCCCTGAGTTTATGAGGAAAGGGAGTTCTCAGACTATTGATATTTTTTCTCCTTTATTCCCCTGTTTAAAAATTTTCATTAGGCAACATTTTTCATTCATTTCTCAGCACTTTCAGAATGATCTAAGTATAAAGCCATATAACAGCTACAACCTCCCTCAAGCCAATCAACCAACCAATAAAACCATGGTTATGCTTAGAAATAATCTGACCTGCACATTTTTAATGCAATTGGCCTATGCCTTTCCTTAATAGTTTTCCATTATGGATTTGGAGATATCTTGTCTGCTAGGTGAGGTTCACCAGAAGTTCTTGCTGTTCACTACTTAATTGGGAAATATGGATAACTGAAATTCACCATAACATCATAAGAAAATCTGCTGCTGTAAAACTAACTAAACAACGTGACCAAGGTACAGAACTAAGGGGAAACAGAAATTTAGGAACAAAGGATATACTTGGAAATCTTTCTGAGGAAACTAAACCGAAACACAAAATTCACGTATACCTTTGCATGAAGGAAGTGTGTAAGAATCCTACCAAGGAAAAGGAAAGGGAAATTGAGAGAGTTAAATGCCAGGAATCATACAGGTATTTGCAGACCTTTCGAAGGAAAGGGGATTAGGAAGAATAATTTTTAACTGATTATTGTTATTTGTACTGCCATGGTGCCTAGGGGCTCCAAGTATGCATGAGGACCTCACCGTGTGCTGTGCAAACACAGAACAAATAGATAGTCCCTGTCTCAAAAAGCTTACAAGTTAAGTATAAGACAGGATACAATTTTTTGATATAAGAGATAGATATGGGGAGCATAAAAGAACGGTAATTGTCCCTCAGTCATGGCCTGCAGGGAACACCCCTCTAGGAATCAGTGCAGACTTAGTCTTGGAAAGACACTGTAGAAAGAAAAGCTTTGAGGAAAAGAGAAAAAATATTAAGAGATCTTCAAAGCTTAATTCAGAGTTCCATTCTCCTATTAAATTTGAACTATTTAACTATCTAAGCTATGACAAAGCTCACATGATATCCTTTACTTCCCGCCTGAGGAAGACTTTCATAAAAGTTGGGAATGGGTGGGCAAAATGGGAAAAAGAAAATAAGCTGATCTGAGATCACTCAAATCATCTGAAATTTGTAAGTAACATTGACCTCTTTGCTGAAACTCCTGGAGACTTTGGAATCGTATCTCCTTTGTCTTTCCTGAAAATACTTACGTTTGACACTCAGGAACCCCACAACTCCCAAAAACATTATGCAGAGGAGCCCCAGAATCACTGCAACGTATCGCCATGGGGAAGATGAAGAGGGAAAATCTAACAGAAAGGAAAGGCATACAATAAACAAAAGGAATCCAGTGTCACAGTAGAATCACATCGAGAATCCAGTGTCACAGTGGAATTTACTGTATCTAGGCTCCACCAGCCTTAACTAACAGTCCAAAAATAACAGGCACTGAAAATATGCAATGACTTTTTTTCCGCTGGGGATATCAAGCGGATCCTTTTTACCTTCTCCGTTGACTGAACCTTATTTGGATGAATTAATTAGTAGTTATTCCCAGAGCCATGAGGGCCATAAAATTCTGCATTAGTTCTACAATAGGGGTGAGTTTGCTGACATTTCTTACATTTCAGTCTGAATAGGTCAAACAGATATTTTCCACCAATATCTCTGGGGAAGGTGGTTATTCAGAAAGGACAGTTTATGTTTCACAGCTGTTTGGAACACACAACTGGACTTTAGATGTGTCCTGAGACAAGGTCTGAAATTTGTCCATTATTTTTTGTTCTTTTGGTAAAATGAAATCCCATTGAAATTACTGGAATATGCAGTAACTGTACAATTTCTTCTGTAACCCTGAGATTATAGAGAAATGGATCAAAGGTAAACTAAAAATACAGAACAGGAGAGGCCCCAGCGGCTACAGTTCCATGTGAGATCTCTGCATGGCTAGGAAGATAGTGACTGGAAAACATGTTCTTTTCCTGTTCTATATTAAATACAATTATGAACATTGCTGCCATGTCTATACATTTCAATTATAACTGCTTGTATTCAGTTTGCTTTGGAAAAAATACTAAATCTTTTATAAAATGCAAATGTTTATATTAATTTAATGTTATTGGTTAAAGTTAGAAATGTAAATGCTATAGAGCAGTGACATTTTAGACCAGTTGAAGATCTGCCCCTCAATATTTTGGAAAGAAGGAAGTTAAGATTCATTCACTGGCATTGCTACTACTTTTTAATAAAATAAAAATCTATCTGCATGACCAGTAATCCAAATATTCAACGACCAAGTTCCTGAACGGTAGCTGAAGACCTCTTAGCACAGGTTCTCTAAAAGTGGCTTAAACTACTTTACCTTCTCTGGTCTTGGGGTGGCAAGGCACAGGACTGGTACCTGCCTCTAATTTTTGCCATTTCCCACCAATCACGACAAGCTGTTATAGAATCTAGGAATTGTTGGGCTATAGAGAAGTCCCAGCCAAGCTCCAACTACTGGAGCCAGGATACAGGTGGCAGAGGAATCACTAGAATTTTTACACTATGTGGGAATCCACCTATGGAAGGGAATCCTCCAGGATCTGTATCTACCAGGTTTGGGGTTGCTATGTATTTGTTCGGTGCAAACTCAATCCAAACTCATCATAAAATTGCACGCTTTATGTGCAATGGGTGAACTTTTCCCTGCCATAACTTTTCAGTGATTAAACGTTTAACTTGAATGTTATATTAACGTAATTTTATATTTAATTTTGCTGATTGGGGGGTGGAGATGTAGAAGTGAAAAAGAGGGGAAAACAGAGTGAAAAAAAAATAAGTGGTTGGCGGGGAAAGGTGAACATTCTAATTTCTCTCACAGTGTCACTGTATATTTCCAAAGTTGCACAGAGAAAAGTATGCCCAACTCTGGAACCGCTCACGTGCACTGCTGCAGTTCATTGTATTGAGCCCGTGCACCCAATGTACCCAGAATTACCAGCAAAGGCAGGCACAAGATCCCAAGGGTCAATGCAATGAGCCTCCACTGTGATGATGATAGAGAGAGTCTAACAGAAAGGAGGAGGGACCAAGACAGGCAACGTGAACACAGCATCTTGTCTCTGATGGTGATCAATAATAGATTGCTTCAGAAGAGAGTTTAACACCCCTCTACCATAATGGGCAGTTATAGAATAGCCTGCCCACTGGGGAACTTCTTCCTGACCCCAGACAGTTGTTGGTTGGTCCTGTAAGATGAGGGCTTTTATAGAGGGAATAAACCAAGTTTATCCAGACCACTAATAGCTGACTGGTTGGATATTGAGCCAGGCAGCCAATGAGAGTGAATAGGGCAGACAGACATCTTTGTTAGCTTCCAAGTCTGTGACCTCTCCTTCCTATGGACAACAAGTTCCTGCATTTGGCATGCAGGGCTGTGCTCAGCTTCCAGTAACGTGCCATTGGCAGAAAAATTTGAGGAAAATATATTCAACTTTCTAAACCCTGACGTGTAATGTCAAGTTATTGGACCAAGAGGTTTCATTCTGGACAGTAAAATAACAGCATGCACAGAGTTAGCAGCTTATTATGCATGGTACCTTTGGTCTTGATCTTCTCAGCTCTTTGCCCCATTTGGTCTTGGGCAGGAACGTGAAATTTCACTTCTGTGTAGGTCACCTCCTGCTCGCTCATTTCTAAAGGGCTGCAGGATATAATGTTTACACTCCGATTTAATGGATGGAAATGGCTGACAACAGATCTGTGGGCCTGATTCTCCCCTTTGTTACACCTGTTTCATGTTGATGTAAGCCCAGTGACATCTGTGAATTTACACCAGCATAAAACTGGTACAATTACATGAGGAATCAGACTCTATGTCATTTATCGTCAGAGCAGATAAATTATACCTATTTCATGTCACAATAGGTTGGTTGAGAGAAGCCAGGCAGAGAATTGGAGCAAGGAGCTCAGAGTTTCTTATCACCTTTTAAAATGTAAAACATCTATTTAATGTTCCAAGAAAAAATAATTAACTGAACTCAAATTAAAGTTGTCAAGGCATGTTAATAACTTAAACAAAATAAATACAATTTACAAAATTACATATAAAAAGATGGAAATTTTACAAAAACATTAGAACATGAAGATATTGTAAATAAAAGCAAAGCTTTGTTTTAAAAATGGTGAAAAGTATATAAATGAAACGTTATGGTCCATGTTCTGAAGAACCTTGATGTAGCTCTGTTCTGAAAAATTACTGTGTAAAAATGACACCTTCTCCCTCAAGAGAATTTCACATGTACAGGCTGAGTTATGTCACCTGACTTTAGTAACTAAAATAATTGTTTCTAGTTTTTATTCCTGAACCTCAGTGGGTTTTATTCCTGAGTGTGACATGCTTAAGTGCTTTCCTGAATACCTTTTCAGAAGAGCTTTAATGACTTAGAAGCCTATTGCCAATTGAAAAACATTTTCAATATTTTGAACATGTTACCCAGGGACCCTAATTAATTCAAAGAATCATGATACTACTAAGGAAGAAAAGCTGAAAACATCTCACCCAACCTCGTCATGGCTAAGACTCTCCTTAAGAAATTGCAGCAATAAAATGATGAGCCTTGCATCATGCCTTGAAGACCAAAATCCTCAAAGAGTAGCAGAATAGCAAGGGAAGTTAGATTTAAAGACTTTCCACCAAAACCCTCATCCCCAGAATCTCAATGAGTCCATATCTAGGGCTATTAACATAAGCTTCTCAGTTGTAGGGTGACCAGACAGCAAGTATGAAAAATCAGAACAGCAGTTGGGGGCTAATAGGTGCCTATATAAGAAAAATCCCCAAATATCAGGACTATCCATATAAAATTTGGACATCTAGTCACCCTACTCAGTTGTATGTTGACTAGAGATAGCTCACTTGCCTCAGTTGCATTTTGTAGAATCCCCCCATATTTTTATGTTCTGACTCCTTTTGATCTCAAGGGCTACAAATGCGTTCCAATCTAATACGAAAAGGAAATTTTGTTAACATTTTGCTTGCATTCTCTTCTAGATGATTTCATCAGTCATTTAATAAGTGAGAAGCTATCACTGATTCTCAGCAGCACTTCACTAGATACCCACCCCTGATTCAATAATCTGATGTTTACTACTAGCCTAATTTTTATGGGCCCCTCAGCAAAGTCTCAATCAATGGATTTATGAGTCAACTTGAATGATTTTTAAAAAACAAGATTTCTTCAGATTGTGTACCAAACATTTTACTAATAATTTAATATCCTGATTTTTGGTGGTCTTGTAGACTTGGTGGATTGGCAAAAACCACACAGCTAAAAACGCAGAACTGTGGATTGATCAATAGCACACATCCCAACCCTACGTGTGTGCTGCTTAGATTCAGAAGAGGGGGGAAATACAAAAGCTAGAAATATAAAAAATCCTTTAAAATAAAGATAATGGGTGGGATTTTCAAGAGAGACTAAGAGATTTAGGAGCATAAGTCCTGGGAACAGGGTATTGCCCTTGAGCAAGCCCTCTTCTGATCCTGCATGGCTCTGCAGGGGCGATACTCAGTGCTCTCTGTGTGCTTGCAATCATTTTCTCATTCTCCAGTACTCCAAGCAGACACCCCCTTTGTGGGGTCTCACTTACTTACCTTTCCTATAAAATTCAAAACCTCTTCTTTAGCCCCTTGAGTCTATCCCTTCTTCTGGCTCTGGGTACTCATTCAGACAAGTGTACTCTCCCCAAGTTCAGGAGCAGGGTGAAAATTCAGACAGTCTCACTCTTAGATCAGGATTCCACAGCTCTCCTCTTGGAGCTGGGTTATGATACAAGCCAGCAGCAGTACTTACTTAGCTTCTCCCCAGAGAAGCTGGGCCCTTGGTTGGCCTCTTTTTACTCAGTCCTGTTGGCTTGGAGAGGTCAACGGGCAGCAGTCCTTCTCTTGCTAGAGTCTGCCTGTTTTAAGGGGCAGGCAACATCTATGCTGTCCTCCCTCCCAGGGCTCATCGCAGTTGGCTGGGAGAGGATCTTTGCCCCACCCTACACTACAAGGTTTCTGCTCCTGGACCCTTAAAGGAACAGTACTATGGGCTCCCCCGCTGTTTCCTCTGGATTGCTTCCTCCCTCCCAGTATCTGCCTCTGCCACTTCCTAGGCCCTCATGTATATCCTTCCAAAACCTTGAAGAGCCATATCAAAGAACAGGGATTGGCTGACCCCTAGTCCCTATTACCGTTAAAGGGGACAGGCCATTCCTGCTAGAGCCCCATTGACTTTCAACAAGAATTATTCTCCTAAGTCACTTAGATATCATTTTTAAAAGTTATTTAGACTCCTAATTCCCAAAGAATTCTATCTGATTCTTAGGTACTTTTGAAAACATTACCCATTAACTCTCACTTCCTGATTTAGTCATAAGAAGAAACTCCTACAGCAGTTTCATTCCATAACAATGAGAGACCTCACAAACACTTAGAGATACCTGTGAAGACGTCCTCTGGTCAGTGAGCAGGAGTCCAGGAACAGAACTTTAGGAGGTGTAACCATCTAGTCCTGCCTCAAAATTCTCAGGGAGACAGAGAACGGCAGAGCATCAGGGTGAAATGAGAGAAGAAAATTATTTGCTCTGCGATGGTCCTGCTTAAACTGCACAGGATATTCTCGCTCTGCTAGTTTAACGGATGTTGCACCTACACAATATGCTCAGAGAAAAGGATCTTTCATCTTTATGAGTTAAAGCATCACTGAGTAGGCCAAAAGAATTAACTTCAAAGCTTGGTTTGGACACTTACATTCTTGAATTACTGTATTAAACAACTATGACTAAGAAACAAATGCTCAGCAGGTGTCCAAGCACTTTTTAAAGCCTTGTCTTACTCACCTTCTCTGCTTTACCTCCAGGATATGCTCTTTGCCAACCATTTCTCAAAAGCAGGAGCCTCCCGTCCCATTTCCTGGACTGGAGGGAGACTGGGGGTCTCTCTGCTTCTCTGCACTTGAAATGTTCTCTTATCTTCACAGGTTTACATCTCCATCAGTGCCACCAGTATCATCACCAGAAAGAGAAAAGGATACAACCACTGGGCACAAGTAGGATTGGCAGAGTAGAGTGTGCCTGCATCATGAGCACCAACATCATGAGAGCCATTGGATCTAACAGCTTCCACTTCAACAGAAACTGCTTTATGCAGTTTTGACTACACACTGCAATACTCCCTTAGCATAGGTGAGTGAGAATTCTGGAACAAACTTAGATATCTCACCTAATGCTCAGCATTGCTAACCCTCAGGAAATTTGCATCCTGACAAAGATTTACTTTAACATCTTCAGTCAGCATTAAATGTTCTCTCTTCTTGAGGATGAACTGGAACCAGGGTCCTTTTGACACTAAATACAAAGCAGAGCTATTTAGAGGGTCATGTTGGCGTCTCAACAATCTGTACCCCAAGTAAGGAAAGTACGAACTGAAGACAAATCCTATTTCCCCAACCTCTCTGCAGTCCTGTGAGTGACGAATCTCACTGGTAGCTGCTGGAGGAATCCAATGAAAGAGGAAGATCTTGACTAGCTTTTCCTTGTTGTCTGCCCTCAGCTCTCTGGAGCCCAGGAAAGAGAAATAGTCTTTACTCAGATGCCAGGTTTCCCATTCAGCAGAGAAATGGTACTTCAGCCAGTTCTCTGCGCAAGGTTCTCCAGAAAGAAATATATTTCTGTTTTGTATGTGATGCTCTTAAAGATTGAGCACAAAGACCAAAAAATCATCTAAAAAACTATGGTGCCTGATTGGTTCCCTTCATGGACTTATCTCATGGGACAGCAAGTGGAATAATTACTAGTAGCCTGAAGTGGGTCACTTTTATAATTAACATTTTCACATTACTCAGATTGGGGAATTTTGTCCGGCTTTGCTTGACTAAACCATAGTAGTTATATACACACTGCTTGTGCCAGGCTATATTGTCTGGGTGAGTTTTATCTGTGGCTGAATACAGGAATGCTGAAGTACCTTGAGTCTCTACTGCTCATGGCTGGAAAGCAAGTAGCGAGTCACCATCAGAAAGCGAGTTTCATGTCTAGTAGACTAGACACCTAAAAGCCCTAAATGGGAAGCTCACTACCTGGTCACCTCTTGAGAGGTGATTTTCAGATAATGCCTTTCAGACGCCCCAGTGAAGACACAAAAGGGATGGAGCTAGCCAGATACTTTGTTGGGCCAAAGCAGAGATGACTAGATGTTGAAGGAATAGCAGAGCCTGTTTATAAGGAGACTTGTACCACCATGTGCTGGGGGGCTGTGGTCCGTTGAGGCAGCTGGTTTTATGGGAGTGAAGAAGGGAAGTCTATGTGGCTTGGGTGACGTCAGTTAATTCAGCTCAGTATCCAATATACTGATGCTTACAGGAATCAAACCAACATGCAATATCAGTAGAAGGTTTGCCATCAATACTCCACATTAAATTTAAGTACCAACTTAAGCTCTCAGAGCACCAATATTTTTGTCTCTCCATTGGAGATCTCCATACATCCCAGGGCACTATTGACTAAGAACACAGTAATATTGGATAATCAATTCAAAGTTATATGCAAGAACCATTGTTGCCTTCATGGCTCTCAGCCAGTATCTTCCCTTGCAAAACATCTGAAAACTTTTAGAAATTCTCTAACTGAAAGAGCTTCCTGCATTTCCCAGCAGAGGGAGAGGCTTACCTAATGTTGATTTTCTTCCAGTGTGAAGTTCTCCCACTATCTGCTTGGAAGATGCTTAAATTTAAAAACATAGTTAGATTGTAGGCCCAGCACACAGTAGGCAGCACTGTACAAATTTTAAGGGTATGGTTAAAGTGTGCTTCTTAAATTTACAGTACTATTTTACCAAAGGAGTATTAAAGACTTCTGCAAAAAATAATGAGTTGAAAGTATACTGGAAACTTTTGTGAATTGTTAAATAACAACAATTCCCAAGGTTTCCATAGAACTTGATTTAGCTCCTTTGAAATCCAGAGCCTATCAACCCTATTATTCACCCATATCCAACTTGGTCCATTTAAAAAAAAAAAGCTTTTTGGCCTGTTCTTAACTGAGAAAAGAACTGTATTGAACAGTTTTATGCAATTCAATTATAGAATGTGTGTTAGGGATGAAAGATTACAATTGCACCAGTGTAACTTGCATCATGTGCACAGGCACTACTGAGGCTCTGTCTACACTTACCTTTGCGATTCGGCGGCAGTCGATGGGAGATATGCAAGTGACGTAAATCACTTGCGTATCTCCTGTCGACTTTGCAGCGTCTCCTCCGCGTGCCGTCCACACTGTGCTGTGTTGACGGGAACAGCGTTCCCTTTGACGCAGTGCTACGCCACTTACCGGGGTGGTTTTCCTGCGTCGCTTGCTGGATCGACTGAGTGGGTCTACGCAGACCGCTCAGTCGATCCAGAGCGGTCGATCTGATGGTGGCCAATTTGCTGCCATCAGTGTGGACCCAGCCTAACTCCGTTGCGGATGAGGATAGATGCCAGCAATGTGTGCACTTTCATTCTCATATCTCCTTTTTGTTCTCACTACTGGAAGATTCCCTGGCTTTTTTACTAGGTATCTCTCTGTTTTCAAAATGAGATGTAAGCAGAAGCAGTGGCAGCCCTTCTCAGGTGGTGAGAGATGAAGCTGTAACTGCCAGCGTTAAGACAGTTTTTAATAACATCTCAGGAACAGAAATCATCTTTTCAATCCAATTATACTATTATGTTTATAAATCTGCGTTTGACTGAATATTTTCTCAAAGTCTTCCTACTATAGCAGCCTTTAACAAATCAATCGGTAGTTGACCCGCTCTAATAGACACAAACCCTATCAAGTGATTATAAACATAGGACTGCAAGGAAGTTCTTGGGTTATCAAATCCAGTTCCCTCCTACCACAGGCAACCTCCCTTCATAGAATTCTGTTCAGAAATATATCAAGCTCCATCTTAAAACCAATTAAGTTGTTTGCTTTCACGGCTTCTACTGGGAGGCTGTTCTAGAACCTCATGACTCTGATGGTTAGAAACCTAATTTCCAGCCTAAATTTATTTGTAGCTATTTATTTGTAATACCTGTTGGTTAATAGTAACCTGTTTAATCCTTTACCTTCTGTATATTTAATTCATTTATATATTAACTATTCTTCAGAATCTTTAGGATATTAACAAAGGTATGTTCAATTCTTAGGCCGAGAACACTGGTCTTTGACTGATAAGTAACCCTGTCCAGGAATTCTGTGTGTTAGACTGTATTTAATAACTCTAAGTGCTTCTATGTCCAGATAGCCTGGGAAACCATCCCTTTAACATATATATAATGCTTACATAAACATATGAAACCTGGGGAAGTTATAAGGGAGAATTGTCACAGAACATAGAGAAGAATAATTATGGGGGAGGAAAGAGCCACTGAAATATATTATCTTGTTAGTCATCTGAGTTATAAATAATTATGGCTTCACACATAAATCAGGTAAACTAAGAATCTATAGAAATAACATCAGAACATGTTTCTTTTGGTGAAGGCATTTTCTTTGTTTGGAAACTGCATATTATAACACTTGTAAGAGAACTTAGTTGGAGAATGAATCTGCTGTATTCCTCCAGATACAGTGACAGAAACATCGCCAGTTCTTATCATCATCATCACGGCAAAGGGGGTAATGCATTTATTCTTTCTGTGTTCTGTATAGTGCTGCACTAATCTCTGATTGATAATCTTTGATTAAATAATTCCAGTTGAGCCTCTTATTTGACAATCTTGGGTTGTAATTACTCAGACATGCAAAATCCCTTTGTTTAAAAGTTAAAAACCTTCTACTGGGAGGCTGTTCTAAAACCTCATGACTCTGATGGTTAGAAACCTAATTTCCAGCCTAAATTTATTTGAAGCTATTTATTTGTAATACCTGTTAGTTCATAGTAACCCTTTTAGTCCTTTACTTTCTGTATATTTGATTCATTTATATATTGATTATTCTTCAGAATCTTTAGGCTATTAACAAAGAGTATGTTCAATTCCCAGGCCCAGAACACTGGTCTTTGACTGATAAATGACCCTGTTCAGGAATTCTGTGTGTTAAACTATACTTAATAACTCTAAGTGTCTCTGTGTCTAGATAGTCTCAGAAATCATCCCTTTAACATATGTATAATGCTTACATAAACACATAAAACCTGGGAAACAGAACATGTTTCTTTTAGCGAAGGCGTTTTCTTTGTTTGGAAACTGTATATTATAACACTGGTATGGGAACGTAGTTGGGGAATGAATCTGCTGTATTCCTCCATATACAGTGACAGAAACATCGCCAGTTCTTATCATCATCACCACCGCAAAGGGGGCAATGTGTCCATTCTTTCTGCGTTCTGTGTAGTGCTGCACTAATCTCTGATTGATAATCTGTGATCCAATCATTGCAATCTTGGGTTGTAATTACTCAGACAGGCAAAATCCATTTGTTTATACCCACTTGGCAATATTTTGTCTCTTGATTAGTGACTTGTTCAAAAACTGATCCTGATTTCTGGAGATCTGTTTGTTGTTCATAGGTAAGGAAATTATTTAGTCACAGAGATCACAGATCCCGTGACTTTAACAAACCTCCGCAACGTCTTCAGTTTCAGCCCTGCTGCTGCAGGGGGGTTGGAGCTGTCAGTCCCTGTGGTGGAGACTGGAGCCTCACCTAGTGGCGGGGCTGAGGGGCTTTAGTCCCCCATGTCAGCCAGCTCCCCTCCCCCGTTATTTTTAGTAAAAGTTACAGAGAGGTTGCGGTCCTCCATGAATTTTTGTTTATTGTCCATGACCTGTCTGTGATTTTTACTAATAATAACCATGACCAAATCTTTACCTTATTCATAAGTACATGCAAAATAGTTTCACAAATATTTCCTATCTTGTGGCTTGGTTCAAAAACTGTCGTCAGAGCAGCTGCTCAGCTAATTCAGTGTCTTGTCTATGGCAGTGACCAGGTTCAGATGCTTCAGAGATAGGAGCAAGGAGCCCCTTACCAGAAAAACCTGCCTACAGGGGAAATTACTTCCTGATCCCTGTCAGGCAATGAAGGCTTATGCCCTGAAGCATGGTGATTTATACCCCTTCCAAAATATATTCCCAATTATTTTCCTCATGTAATGTCTCTGTGCATGTTCTCATTATCCTAGAGGTCTAATCCTCTTTTGACTCCTCCACTAGGGATGGATTTGGCCCATTGGGTGTGATTGAATCCAGATTTAGTTGTTTTAAGTGTGAATGGACATGACCTGAATGTTCACGTTGAAGATTTTATTTCTTAGTATCTTCAACCTTAAAATAGTCCAGTTAAATCTCAAAGTTCACACTTCAAGGTTGCTAAACTGACCTGCGGTTGCTGTTTTTTTTACAGCCACTGGTTTTCTGCAAGGTGCAGGGTAGAGATTAGCAACTTCCGTTTCATTGTTAAAGCTATTTGCAATGGAAACAGCTATAAATTTCAAGATTCAAGCTGCCATTTTCAGTGTTCTGTTCTAGTAAACAAATGTTTAGATTCTTTGCAAAACAGAAAAAAATTGTGAGAAGAGCCTAAAATTTCATGTTCCTTTTTTTTGTGTCTGCTATTTTTCTTGTAGCTAGGTCTATGAATTGTGTTTAGTGTAATGAGCCACTCAGCTCTCATAAGACAAATTCCCTGGAGGACTGAAATGGGTGGAGATACCACTCAAATGAGGACTGAATTTGGACCACTGTCTCTCCCCTAGTAAAGATTTTACAAATCCCCAAGATAAAACCTTCCTCTAGGCCTCCTTGTGTGTTCTATATCTGTTTTGAGTTATCTGTCCTTTAGAGTGTGAGCACCTCAGGGCAGGGTTTGTTTCTATGTCTGTGTCTTGCACAGGGCTGTGCAGACTGTCACAACTTATTCAAACATCATCATGAATCTATCACTGCCCCCTTTCCATATATGAACAGCTGTTCTGCATTTTCTTGCAGGTTCTCAGAGCTGAGAGATGTGGCAGGGACCACAATCCATACCGTTAGAGACCCAAAAACGTCATCAATGAAAGGCTTCATCCAAAGTTCTTCCTGTGCCTCTCCCATTCTAAGTGCAGTGTGAGGAGATGGCTGGACTCCTGACTTGATGCCAGTGTCACTCAGGCAGCACATCCCAGAATCCACCCATTCAGCCAAGCTAAAGGTTGTCTCCATCTTCTCTCTTTCCACACTTGACCGCCAAATAGGAAGATGCTGCTGCTAATGGTGAGTTCTGTTTGGCCCCAATCCAAAGACCACTGAAGTCAGTGGAAATCCTCTTGACTTCTCTGGCCTTTGGAGAGTGAACATGAAAGTTCCCATCCAGGAGCTTCAGCCAGGAGGGTGTGTGCTTGGGCTTCAATTGAGTATTTGCTTCTGACAGTTTCTGTGATTTTCCCGTACTGTTTGATACTGTTCAAGTAACAACAACCAGCCTTTGAAGTTACAGCATTAGGTGTTGACAGTGCTGGTTCAGTCCTGTGAAGAGTAAAGTGCCTTTGTTCTCAGGGCTTTTGGACAAGGGCGGTGCCTCCCTCATTAGCAATACGAGCGCTTCCTGTGCGGTGTCAGCTGGATCATTGCAGAACAAATAATTATCCCTCTCTCGGCTGGTGCTGTCCTACTTATAACAGGACACTTGAATGGTGACATCACACTGCCCATCTCTCTCCCTGTGGACAAAGACAAGCAAGGACAGGATTTAACGCTCTAGTCCTGGATTTAAGGCCCAACCTTTGAATCTTACAAAGCAAACAAAGGTAATACCACCTTTTCTCCAAAGATTTTCCTTAGAACTAAGGTAATTGCTATAGGTTACCTCCCTTAGCTGTCCTGTAATTCAGGAAATGAATAGCTATAATGAAAGATAGCTGTAGATGTGTGTGTGTGTACACAATACATTATTTTTTCCTTGCATAAAGTTCAATAGAAACAGCATTGGGAAGTTGTGTAATTGTAGTTGAGTAATCATTTAATCTTTGAGGTGACACTATTATTTTCCTGTTATGGATTGAAGCTAAACAGTATCAAACAGTATGGGACAAAAAGCACTTGGAAATATGACCAAGTATTGTGAGGTGATGAGGTTGAAGGTGCTCAGCACGTTGCAGAATAGTACTCTGTGGCTCGGATACAGCACTGTACAATGCATGGATTGACTGCAGCCCCCTTGCACAGCCCACTTTAATTTAATGGAGCTCCGTACCAGCACAGGAGTCCTCTTGTGCATTGTACATTGTAGGATCAGGCCCTATAGATATAGCTACTAGACCTGGTCTCCAAAAGGGAGATAAATAATTCTGTCTAATGTTTTGGTTTTGTTTTGCAAAATTTTGAATGTGATTTAAACTTCAAAAGAAAAAAAAAACTTTTCTTATAGTTTATTGAAAAATGGGAGTGGAGGAAATGTGACAATTTTTAAAAGGCCTCATTTGCTTTAATTTTGAAATGTTCAAAATTTGAAAATTGTTGTCCAGCTCTAGATAATCTCTATTTATTATTTAAATAACTCCCTCAATGTGCAGGAAAAATTACAGAGAGAAAAAGAGAGTTCACTGCCCCATAGCCCAGATAGTCTATTTAGAGAAGAGGAAAGAGGGAAATGTTCATATGAGATGTTTCTTTTCCTGCATTCGTTTCCTATATATTATTTTTTTCTTTCTAAGATTTATCAATTTATCTCTGTGTTTTAAATTGGGTTTGTAAGCTTTTTTGTCTGGTTTTGCTCTCTGTTCACCCTTGCCTAGTTTTTTTTTTAAACTAATTTCTTTCTTTCTTTCTTTCAATTTTATTTTACTTCTACCTCTCATACCATAGAGATAATCTTATATTGGCCAGAGGAATGGACTAGGGCAACATTTTCTGAAGTCCCTAAGGATCAGATTTTCAAAGTTATCTAGGCACCTAAACAGGTAGGTAGGCATCTAACAGGATTTTGAAAAGCATGCAGGCACCTAAGTCCCATGGGAGTTAGGTCTCTAGGTGCTTGTCTGAATCCTATTCAATGCCTATCTACTTGTTTGGGTTCTTACAAACCTTTGAAAATCTGGTCATAAGTGACTTTAGGAGTCTAAGTCCCATTTTCAAAGAGACTTTGGCATTGAAAGCAATGAGATTTAGGCTCCTTGGTGCCTAAGTCACTTTTTAAAATGTTACCCTAAATGAATTAAAATTAGATTGTGTCTGTTGGCCATGAAACGTGCTTTACATAAAATTCTAAAAATTTACAGAACTACAACTATTAGTCACTGGATCCTGTGAGGTGCTGAATGCTCCTTAATCTACTGTGAAATACTTACGAAATCAACAGGCATTGAAAGAGATCTGCAGTTCACAGGACTGGCTGCTATTGCTACAGTTCTATGCAATTTATATGCAATGAGCAACTGGGGATACACATTTTTGTTTCATGCCCTCCACTTGGTTCCTCTTAGGGACCAAATACAAAGGATCTCTGTAAATAATAGTTCTTTAATGACATATAGAAAGAGGAATTGGAATAGACACAGAGTTAGGATGTCTTGTGTATCACCCATCAATGAAGAACTGTATTTTACATCAGAAGGATTTTTCCCGTCCAGTTTTAAATTACTCATGTTTTAACTGACTCGAGCCACATTATATCACATGGGATCTCGTACAGACCCTTGAGGCCCCCATTATTAACCATTTTCTGTGATGAGAAAAGACCATTTACTTCTAATCTACTTTCTGCCTTGCAGCCTCTTTTTGATCCATGAAAATACTTTATGTCTAATCCCATGACGATTTAGCTTCTTCAGTTAGTCTCCTGTGCCAGACCCTGTCAAAGGCCTTTTGAAAGTCTCAGTAAATCATGCACCTGGTTCTCATGTATCTACTGCCTTACTGTATGTTTAAAGAAATCTGAAAGATTCATGAGACATGATTTTTCTTTGCACAATCTGTGCTGGTTAGACCCTAGTAGATCATGATCTTCCAAGTGCTTGGTTATTGTTTTAAAGATCCTTACAACCAATTTACCAAATATTGATATAAGTCCTGCTTATCTATGTTTTCCCAGATCTCCCTTAAAGCCATTTTCAAATACAGGTACATTTGCTACAATCCATTTCTCTGTTTTTCATGGGAGATGGCATATTTTTGTTAACAGCTGCTCAGCTAATTCATACTTCTGCTCCTTCATAATGCTGAGATTTACTATCTGGGCCTATTAGGTTGCCCCAGCACCTCTCCTGTTTTGATTTCTCTTCCCACCATTTCCTTCTGCTGTCTCCTGATTCCCTTCCCATGTCCACATTCCCTCCCACATGCAAGGAAGAGATCTTCCTTCTTATTGAAATCAGAGATCCAGTGCTGAAATGGTGGGTGGAAAGAGAGATTGGGCAAGAACAGGGAGCTTATGGGGACATTCCTCCTCAGACTTATGCAGAAGGAGAAATCCCCATAGCTAGATCTTTTCAGAAAATGAGATTTTTTTTTCCATGAAAAGCTTTGGCTATTATTCAGAAAACCAAAACATTTTTAGTTTTTGTCTGAAAATGTTTAATTGTACTAGTGGTTTTGTGTGTTGTCAATTTTTTGCCCAAAATTTTCTGTGCCTGGATGAAAATGTTGGTGGCTGGATTTTCAGTTTTCTGCCCTTTTTATTATTGATAAAGGTCCCCTGCAATTAGATTTCTCTGTGAGCTCTCTGCTTGCAAAGAAATGGGCTAATAACTTATTGTTTAAAATGAGCAGCAATTATAGAATCATAGCAGATTAGAGTTCAAAGGATTTCAGGAGGCAATCTCCAGCAGTCATTTGATCTCTAGGGAAGTCTGGTAACTAAACAGTACTTATTTATGGTTTATTTAATTACATGGCAAAAAGAAAAGGTCTATAACAGTGGTCCCCAAACATTTTACTTCATGCCCTTCCTTACCCCTGTGCACACCCCGCACCCTCCTCCCAACTGGGGTGGGAGCATGGCCACTGTTGGGAAGCTACAGTTGGGACTGGGGACCGAGGCTAGAAATGCGGCCATGGCAGGCTGCAGCAGGCAAGGCCCCAGGTGGGAGCCGAGAGCTGGGAGCCAGGCACTACAGCCAGGGGCAGAGGCAGGGACTGGGGGCCGAGGCTGCAGCTGGGTGTCAAGGGCCAAGGCTGAGCTAGGGGCCATGGGTTGAGGCTGCAGCTGGGATATTGGCCACAGCTGGGTGGCATGGCCAGAGCAGAGCTCATGGCAGAACAGGGCTGGGTGGCGCTCCCTGCTGGCCCCCCCATGAGAGATGGCCAGGCCCTGCTTCACCCCCCATATGCTCCTCCATGCCTTCCTAAGGGGCGCACCCCACAGTTTGGGGTCCTCTGGTCTAGAAGAATATTTGAACTGTAATGAACAGCTATATTTTTAGGGCAAAAAATTTGATAAACATCTTATCCCAACTCCAAATTTTGCAGGAAAGTTTTACTTTGGATCAAGTTCTCACCTGCAAATTTTAAGACAAACGTGCCCTTTTTTGTGATTTATTTGGAGCCCCAAAATTGAGCTTCTAATGGAAACTAAATTGCAGCCGTAACTAGGAAGAGTCTGCATTGTTCCATAATATTTACATTATTTTGTATAAATACAGGCAATTTCCAGAATCAGAAGGAGATAAAGTCTGGCTATTCTATTCTTCACATGTCATATGCCACCCTCATTACCATCTATCTGAGTACCTTTCATCAGTGCACTAAGGGAGGTGACTGTCATCTGTCGCATAGAGTTTGTTCTCTTCTTCTCCTCTCCCCTGGGGGAAATTGTGTGAAGAGTGTAGTTTTGGAGGGGTTGTTTTGTTTTTAAAATAAATTATATGTACCCTGTGCTATGCATTTATGTTAGCCAAGGCAAAGTTTAAGAAATGCACCTTGCACTTGGAGCTGCAGGTGGTGATGTTTGTGGTGGTTATTAGTTCCCATGGAAGTTTACTCCACCCTCCTGGTCTGGCTCTGGAGAAAGCTCTGTCTCTTGTATAGACGAGCTTTGTCCTTGTGGCAGAAAGTTCCATTGTGCCAAAGAAGTGGAGTTGTTGGTCCCATGGCCTGATCTTGGAGCCCTAGGCAGTCTTTTAGATGTCTTGGGGCCAGGCATTGAGCACCATGAAGATAGGGACTGAAATCTTTAATTTGACCTGGTATTCTATAGGAAGCCAGTATAGTGAGTGGAATATTGGTGTGATGTTCTTACAGTAGCCTGTATTGTTGAGGAGACATGCTGTGTCGTTCTGTAGTAATGGGAGTTTCCTGAGGCGGATGGCTTTATGCCCAGCTAGAGAGAATTGCTAGTCCAGTCAGAAGGTGACAAAGGTGCATATAACTAAGGCCAAGTCATCATCCATCTGGATGGGATGGAGTTTCCTATCTAGCCATAAATGGTAGAATATGTTTTTTGTGACCTTTGCTATGTGGGAGTTAAGTGTCTGTGAGGAATGAAGGAGCACTCCCACCGAACCATGGGGCAGGTTGTCTGGTCACCTATTTCCTGTTCATGTTGATGCCCATACTGGCTCTAACGCACCATTTTACACAGGTAAAAATCCCAGTGTTCATCTCAGTTCAGTAACTCCACCTCTGGAACGTTTTTCCCATAACCCACCAGAAATGAGCGAGCAGTCAGTGACCTATGTGGACCTCAGATTTCATCCTCCTACAGAGCAGAAGAGAAAACGAAGACCAGAGCGCACCAGAGTCACAGGTACTTTATATTTAAAATCTCCTGAGTTTATGGCTATCATTATTCCTTCAGCTTTTCTCAAAATCTCCTTCTTGAACTTCATCCCACTAACCCTAACATTAGACAGCAAGAATCTGTGTTAGAATTTTTTCTCCAATGTCAGTAAAAGCTCTCTTGTTAGTTTTGTGCCAGTCTATCTGATATGAAATTTCCCCAGAAATGCAGAGTTTACCAGGTATAGGAAGGAGGTGCCTTTGTACCTCCAAAGGCCTGGAATGCATTTATTTCATTATGAAATAATAAACCCTTCTATTACAGAGTGGGACTGGCCCTTTCAGAGAGAAGAGGCTAGTGCACCTGTGACTGGTCAGCTGACCCCTGTTGGGCTATAAGAGAAGACTCCTGGCTGGGTTGCTCTATGAGCAGACATTTTCCATTTTGAGTATGTGGCGTGCACCAGGTTTTCCAGAACTTCCCTGGCCTGCAGTCTCACCAGAGAGCTTTTCTGCCAGTCAGCAAAGATTTGGTGCCATCACTGACAGGGGAAAGGCTCTTGGCCACAAGAATAACTATTGACACAGTTCCAGGTTTAACCACATCTTTGATCCCCCTCTTGCTCTTCCTTCAGGGCACCCACTGAAGATTTTAGGCTTCCCAGCAATCACATCTCTTGGGCAGAGACCCACATCATGCTTTCAGACTGGGGGTTCAGGCTTTCAGTGCCTGGCACCCCACTGCCATTTCCCAGCAGATCTGACTGTGAACCATCACCTGTAGCTAGCTCTTTCTGCCAGGCCTGTAACAGCACATTCCAGTTACCAACTGACCTTCACAAAGAAACTGCATTTATTCTTACCGCAAAAGTATTAAAGCAAAAACATTTAAAAACAATAAAAGAACGTAAATGCATGCTAAAAGCTTACCAGAGATCACCTCCAGCTCTAACATAGGGCTCTGGTAGCAGTAGTCTTTCTGAGCCCCCAATAAGTATTGTCCTCTTGGACTTCTGTCAGTTTTTAAGATCAGAAGCCAGACCCCTCTGGGTAGATCAATGTTTCTTTATGCAGCTCAGGCTTTTAGTTTCCAGTTTCTAACAACAGGTTAATCCCCAGACAATGGCCCTCTCCTCAGGGTGTAGTTTCAAAAGGTCAGTTTTTTTCAGGGTCAGATTCTTATTCCTTTTCTTATTCGCATTCACAGAATAAGGTACAACTCAACATCAGTAACAACTGAAGAATCAGGCCCTCAGAGAATTCAGCCCTCTGTTCTGTTCTGTTCATGACTTATCTGGGAATAAGCTTCAGGTTTTAACAAATGGTGTTCTCTATGAAATTATTCAGTGTGTGATGTATGTTCCAACCTTTGAGTGGCTTGTCAAATATTTGCAGTGGCTACTGCTTCAAGAATTCACTGTTTGAGCTAAGTCTTTTCGAGCTAAGTCACATGGTACTCTTTCTGCTTCCTAACTGGATGACTCTGATAAATTTGAAATGGGAAATCTGACACAAATTTTGAACAATGTGTGTAATTAACCAGTGGAAAAGATTACCAAGGCATGTGATAATTCTCCACTATTTGGAATCTTTAAATGACTCTTATTGTAAAAGATATGGCCTAGTTCAACCTCAAGTTATTGGTCTCGGAATTACTGAATGAGGTTCTAGGCCTGTGTTACATTATGGAGGATGTAATACCTAAGACCTGATGCTCAAAATGATGCCTTCTAGCTTTAACATCTATGAAGTTCTGTTCCCACCTACTGTGATGACAATTTCATGGGGCTGCCTTTCCATTCTTATAACCCAGCAGAAATCAGCGAGCAGGAAGTGACCTACTCTGATCTGAAGTTTCACGCTCCTTCAAAGCAGCAGAGGCAGCAAACACCTTCCAGTGCAGAGAGCAAAGGTATTATTCAAGATGAGCTGCTGGCTCCTTACTTTCTTTGGTCAAAATGTTCATAGTCAAACATGCTCCTGGTGTAGCCACCGTCCATGGCAGCATATTTCAGGATCGATACAATGAGAATTTTGTCTATTGTGGCAGTACATGGCGCATTACTGGGAACTGCCTTAGGACCATGCTGGGCCAATGCTTGGGCAGAAATTGGGATGTCACAGCTCTGGCCTTCACCAGGACTGCCTGTTTTCCCAAAGCTCTGGTCTGATCCCAGAGTCTCAGGAGAGGGGCACATTCTAGCCCTGTTTGCTTTTATTTTCTCTCTCTTATTTCTGTTAGAGTCTATTTCTCCATCTTCACCAAGGCTCATTGCAGTGATTCTGGGGCTCGTCTGCCTGGCTTTGCTAGCAGCTACAGCGGCTCTGGGTGTCATGTGTAAGTATTTGCCAAGAAGACAACAAACCATGATCTGGATCATTATAACGTTAGACGGGATTTTCTGAATTTGAGTGAGGTGTGTAAATACGCGCGTGAGACACTGGCATAGTTTGCGTTACTCTGTGAAAACAACCTTCATTTGGTACTCAGCCTGTTGCCTGCTGAGCTGTGATTTGAATTTTACCTGTAAAACATGTGAGAGAAACTGAGATGCCTTTAAGGGTGCATCTACACAGCATTTTGGAGCAAGCAGGAGTAAGCCTTTCAGCCCAGATTAACAGACTCAGGCTAGTGGGGCTTGCACGAGCCCTCCACAAATAGCTGTTTAGATAATACCTTGAATAGCTGTTTAGATAATACCTTGCAGCTGCAGCTCTGAAGGCTATGGAGACGGGTGGCCTAAGAGTCCTTCAGAGTTAACACTTAAATTGATTTGAGACTTAAACTGTCTGTACTTTAAGCCTGGTTAGAAACAGCATTATGACTAGGTCTGGGTGAATTTTTTCAGTGAATATTTTATTAGCCAAAAATGCATTTTCAGGGCACTGAAACCATTTGTGAATTCAGGTAGAGTTTGATTAAGACTTTTGGTCAAAATATTTGATTTATTTTAAAAAGTCAAATGGTTTGTTTCAATGATTTCAGAATGAAAAGTATAAAAAATACCTGAAAAACAAAACTAAAGGGAGAACTGAAAAAAAGTTTGGATTTTGGAAAAATTTGCATTTGGAAAAAAAAATGAAGTTGTTTCAGTTTTTTCATTTCATATGATAGATAGATATGAAATTAATTTTGTTGTTGTTGTTGGGTTTATCTGTTTTGTTGAGAAAACCTGAAAAAAATAAGTTTTGCTTCGAAAGTTATCAATTCTTTTTCCATATTTTATGGCTACAAACCAAAAATGTAGTTATTCATTCAGCTCTAATTGTTATACAGAACTGCATGGTTTCATATTTCCTGCTTCTGAATAGTTTCCTGATTTTTTAAGTTTACTCAATTTATCAGTCCAAAAGAGAATGGGGCCTGACTCTGTTCTCACATACGTCAATGTAGATCATGAGTCTAGCAGACCAGGAAATTTAAACAAAAATGAAATTTTGACACAAAGATCTTTAGTACATATTCTGTTAGCCAGATTTAAACCCCAGAGAGATTATTTTGTAAATAGCATAGTAGTGTTACACCAATTCCTTGATTCCTTTAACATCAAAACAAAACTGAAAAATCCACATTGTGTAACCCACTAATGACTGTGTGTTACAGGTTCCCCCGGGTGCTGATCCACAGAGGATATGAGTTATTACAGCCCATGGCTACTTTGTGTATTTGGGTGTATATGGAGACTGTACCAGCATAGCTAAATTGCCATCGCTATGCCAACATAACCCTAAAATGTAGACTTGACCTACTCCGATGGAAGCGGTTTTTCCTTTGGAATAGGAACAACATGTTCCCAAAATATGGCAGCTACATAGCATTCTTTCATTTGCATAGCTGTGTGTATGCTGAGTGTTAGGTCAGCATAGCTCGGTAGGTTAGGGGAATGTGTTTTTCACACCTGCAACTAATGTAGCTATGTTGATCTATCATTCAAGCATAGAATAAGCCTTTAACCCAAGCTATCGCAGCTCATACGTTTTAGCTCTGGAGGTCTCCAGTTCAATCAGCAGTATGTAAGCCATGACGGCAACTGTCACAATTCCTGTTAGCATCCTTATAATACAAAAGGAAACTGATTTATAAAAGTGTATGTCATTTTGTTTTAACTGATTTCTTGTGACATGGATTTAAGTCCTTCAGGCTTCCGAACAAGTGAGAAAACAGAATGAGGAATTTATCCAGAAACAAGATATCTTCAGCCAAAATTTCAGCCAATTACAGGAAACCCTGAAGAACTGCTCACAGCAAAGGGACGATCTCCAAGCCCAGAAAGCAAACTTCTCAAAGCTTGCAGATAGGACAGGTATGGATCAGAGCTCACTCTTCTATTATATCCTCTAGGATAATATTATCGCTTACTCAGAGGCCAGCTCTCCTTGTCCTTATTAACAACAAAAGATACGTCTGTTCCTATGCACGCAGTGTACAAGGGCCTCATCTAAGTATTAAAAACATGGACAGCCACAAACAAGTCTAAACAAAGACATGGTGTCCTTAATATGGACATAATCAATGATCCCTGGTTCACTAGCTTTGAAGTAGAGAAGCTTGGGCAGCTCCTTCCCAACTTACGTTTCTCCATGCTAAAAGGTAAAGACACTGATGAACAGAGGGATTTTGACTAATGCAACAGACAAACAGCCTGCTGCAGGGAGAGACCCTCATGCACTTCCCTCCACACAGAGCAGACTCTGCGTCAGCTCGGTTTTCATATTTACATCACGGTCAACATCATCAGTGCTGTCACTCTGAAAGCCCTGCCATGATGACTATGGCCTATCTGCAGTGGAAGCAACTTCTTTAGAAAGGCATCGCACTGTTGCCTACCTCCCGCCCAATTTCCTTTTTGTGAAGAGGACAAGGCTGTGCTATTTGCTCCTATGTGAGGATTGCTCCCTCTCACCTCTAGTGCTCTCATTACCTTGCTTCTTCACGGGGGGCAGGATCTGAAACAGGTTTCCTGTCCTGTGAACGCTTTTGAGAATTCTAAAATTCTTATTTCACATTCAGATCAAATCAAGACCTTACACAGTTTCCACAAAAGAACAGAGAAACTCCAGAGTAGCCAAAGGCCTAGTGGTGAGGAGACTCACATTGGATGTGGGAGAACCAGGGTTAAATCCCTGCTCTGCCTGACTCAGGAAAAGGCCTTGAACCAAGTATCCCAAAGCTCAGCTGAGTGCCCTAAACACCAGGTTATTCTGGGGGCACCCACACCAGCTTCATTCAAGCTGGCAAGACAAACATTACATTCCCCTATAGAAGAGTGAGATATGTACACACAAGCTAGTACATGGCTACATCCGGTATCAAACTGTGTTGCACCCGTCAATGTAGAGTCTATATTGCTTTCTTCTTCCAGGAGATAATTGCAGCTCTTGCCCAGAGAGCTGGATACAGCTCAGAGGGAAGTGTTACCATTTCACTAATGAAAGGAGAACCTGGCAGCAGAGTAAAGAATACTGCTTGTCTCATGGCTCCAAACTGCTGAAAATAGAGAACAAGGAAGAACTGGTAGGGAATTTACCCTTTGCCTTATTTTGCTGTATATTCCAAACGACATGTGCCCAATATCCCTGTGATGGAGAAGTGGGGTATGGGTATAAAATGACAAATAATGCTGGCAGGGTAAAATGTCCCTCTAAACTGCATGTGTTGTATTCCGAGCTGTGTCCCTAAGGGAGACTGAGCACCAGAGAAGCAGTGAATAAGGGAATGATTTTGAGCACCAGAGAAGCAGTGAATGCCAATACTAACACTGACTGCCAGAGTGATAAAGGCCTGTGATGTCCTTCAGCCTGTGGGTTAGTGCTGTGCCTAGCATGAGGAAGGCACAGAGTCTGTTCTTAAGGCCTGAGTCTCCTGTCAGTCCATCGTGAATCAGGACGTCCTCCAATGAAGTCAATGAAATGAAGCCCACCTGAGAATAAAATAAGCTTTGTGTCTCTTTAACAGAGGCTGGGAATGCTGTTGGGTTAGTGTCTCTGCTGCTTGGGAAGAGAACTCCTCATGTCTGTCATTAGCGATACCCTTGCCTGATGAAGAAATCAGTTCTTCTCAGCCAGAATGGTTGCTGTGATGCTTCCCTTGAGGGACAGGTTCAGATAAAATTGGGCAAAAAACTCCATGAAATCTATGGCAGACACCTCTGGAGAAATGGGGTGTGATTGGCCAGTGTATGGGTATTACAGCACAGTAGTCCTGACCGGGACACATGAGCCTCATTCTCTTCCCTAGTATCCATACAGCTCCCAATGAGAATTGATGTAAATGATTTCATCTTGTCCCCAAACAGAATTTCATAAATGGACTGGTGTATTTTCACTGGATTGGACTATCCCGTAAGGGAGCTGCTACAAGTTGGATGTGGGAGGATAGTACAGCTCCTTCAACTGTCCTGTAAGTCTCTGACACATCTAGAAGTTGTTCACTTGTTTTACATCCTTGTGCATTTCCTACAGAATTTGCACTTTGGCATTGTTAATGGGCTTAAAGATCAGTCAACTGGTAGAATAATTGCTTGTTTTTTACTTTTACAAACTCTCACTAGAAGGAGAGGTGTTATTTAGATTTTATAAATCTAAATGAATAAATATAATAAAGCAATTGAATAAACAAACATTAACAGGTTGTGGTATTCTCCTGTAGTACCAGTGATAGTTGTAAAGCTATGTCACAACCACATATGAATAGAAACATTCACAAATGTTCATAAATGACTTATTTCAAAGCTGAAAAATGGACTAAGGTGATACCACTATTAGATTTGTTTGGAAAAAAAAAGGAAAACCCCTTTCTACTCCTGAACATTAAATTTTACAACTGCGGTAAGAATATAACAAGAGGCCATCCCAGCTAAACTAACAATCTCACACAAAACAATTTCCAAATCACAAAGTATTGCTTTTCATAGCTCAACTTGCAGGGCATGTTATTTTGAGAACTGAAATTAATAGGTAAGGCAAGTTAGTCCCAATATTTAGGCAGCCAAGTGCAATGACACTGTTTGTGATTTCAGAAAAATGCATGGCTGAGTGTCAAATTTTGCTTTCCACCCAAGGCTCACAGTAAAGAAGGAAAAGCCTGGAGAGTCCTGTGCACTTTTGAATGCAGGAGAAGCCGTCTCCTATGACTGTGGAACAAAATATCGCTCTATTTGTGAGAAGGGAACTGCTTAGCTGAAGCCTGCTGAATAACACAAGAGGATCATAGCATCATGAGAATTGTATCGAGGGATGTTCCCTGCCCCTGTTTTACTATGCATAGTTAGGGGCTGTAGTTTCATGTGCACACCCCTTTTTGAATCTTCTCCAGCCTACCAGAGCACTCCCACCATACCAAATGACTGTCATTCCCATCTGGGTTGATAGGAGATGTTTTCAAGGCCATTAGTGCAAATATTAATAAATACTTTGTAAAAAATAGAGAGCGTTGTTAATGCACTGGGTGTATTACAGAAAAATACAACTTGCCCCAAAGAGCTTACAGCGTAAATTGAAACAAAATACAATAAACGAGTCTTACACAGAGAGAAAAGAGGAATGGGAGAGGAGACAAGATGGGAGAGGAGACTCACCATCTTGGTGATTGGAGATTAAGCTGGGATGTCTAGAGTGAAAAGCCTGAGCCAGAGGAATAACTCGCTATCTGGCAGCTGGAACACACATGCTCTGTGGGTGGGGCACGCGGGGTATGTGTCACTAGCATGGAGCAGTGGGTTATAGACTTTCCCTGGACAGAGAAAGCTTGTCTTGTGTGTCTCAGGCTGTCCATAGTTTGAATCCCACATAAGCTTCCATTTTATGGCAATTGCAATCTACAGTATGATGAAGGATTGAACCCGAGGCCTCCAGAGCTAAAACCATGAGTGTCTACAACTGGACATAAACGAAGTGTTTATATTTAACACTGTCACATTGTCTGGACTAGCTCATGATTGTGATTGCAACTCAGGGCAGACTGTCAAGAAGCAGAACAGAGACTCCAAACTGGCTGTGTATATATAAGTGGATTTTACCAATTCGGTAACATGCGTGAGCTCCTAAAACGCTGTATCAGCTTTTGCATGGAGTCACACAAGACAGACTGGAGTGACCAATGGCAGTCTGTCACCCAGGCAAGCTGGGCTTAATGATAGTTTGTTACTTTATATAAAAAAATCACAACAATATTCAGGTTACTCTCAGTCCCAAAGGATCTATCACTTACCCCACGTCAGTCTGTCCCTTATATCTCACACCAAAGACAACACTTGTAGTCAATCATATAGTAAACTATATAAGAATTTATTAAATAAGAAAAGAAATTAGATTTATTGCAGACTTATATGCACAAATGAGTTACAGTCTGTGGTTCCAAAAAGTGGCAGACGTGAAGTAATCAGTCAACTCTGAAAGTCTTTTAGACCTCACCCAAGTTGGCCCTGGGGATCTCTGCTTATGTTTTGTAGCTTTGGCCCTGTGAGAGTCCAAAGAGAGAGTCCAAAAATGAATTTTTTTCTTTTCAGCTACTTTTATTTCCTTCTCCTGGAATTTAAGCTGATGAGATGAGCCCCTTTGCATCTAACCTCTTCATGGATGTGAAGGGGCAATTAACAATGTCTTTGTATTGTGAATTCTCACAATAGTCCCTTCTTGATAGATAGGAGGCGATTCCTCCTGCCTGCATTCACAGTTTCAGAGAAAACATTTTTTAGTTACAAGTGGGAATTGTAAAGGTTGGCTGTAAGCAGACTATTGAAGCAGAAGGATAAGCTTTTGGCTAAATATGAAGATAGCCAGTCGAATAGCTGCCGTAAGCATGGGCATGAAGGAAAAACCCCTGATGTCGACCAGGCTCTCTTTATAAGGTCCAAGGACAAAAGCACGTAGGGAGCACTGCTTGCTGAACCAGAAATCAAGGAAAAAGTCCTTCAACTTGCTGCTTCACTTGGACCGAACGATTTTAAGGCAAGTGATGGTTGGCTTCTCAAATGGAAATAATGCTTCAGTGTTGCTTACAAAAAAGAGCATGTTGAAAAACAGCAGACAAACCAGCAGCTGAGCTGTGGCAGTGTGAAAAACTTCCTCACGTTCTCAAAAGGTTTTCCCTGGGCCAGCTGACATCTACAGTTCTGATGAACAGGGACTTTAACTGAAGGGCTCTGTGACACAGGACATTTAGAAAAAAAGAAAAGCTTGAAGGAGGGAAAACTTCAAAGGACAGAGTCACTGAGCTTGTCTGTGCCAACATGGATGGGAGTGACAAACTCCCACTGTTCAGGATCAGGAAGTCAAAATGACCCAGATACCTTCTGAAGGGTTCCAGTAAACTTCCCTTCAATTATTATTCAATTATGGGTGACATGAGATTTTCATCAACTGGCTAAAAAAGTGAGATTGCAAGCTTCACTCACAGATCTGAAAGATATCTCTCTTACTGGATAACTGCTCTGTAAATCCTAAGGCATGGTTTTCACAAACATCCAGCTCAAAAAAATTCTTATCCTCTTACCCTACATCTTTGATGAAACCTATGGATCAATATGTGATTAACAACATGAAGAGACATTAGCGATCAAAAATTTCACATAGGATATTGTTATATTATTATTGTTATTATTATAAGGCAAATTTGTTGTGCAGCGGAAGTTGTGCAAGACAAGGATATTGAAGAGTTTGACGATTTCCTGAACGAAGTTCCCCTTTCCATTAACATGGAAAAAGAGGACTTAGTAACTTCTGCAGCTGTGGATGGGGAATTGCTCACTCTGGAGAGCTAGCCGATGAGGAATTACTGAGCACTGCAGCTGCTGGCAGGCCAAGAAACAAGCTTCTTTTGATGAATCATCTCATAGTCAAGAGGATAGTCAAGAGAGTGAGGAGGATTTTGATGAAGTTCCACCTCCGAGCAGTTGAAGGCTTTGAAGACACTTCAGCACTTTTCACAGTTAGAGGGACTTGGTGACAGGGTCAACTGCTCTCTTTGGGACACTGAATTCTACCTTCTAAACAAAATTGTGTGTTCACCTGAAATGAGTGAGTTTATCTCTTCTTAATTAAGTATCAAGTTGATACTCACTGTATCAATAGAATACACTTTGATGTGGAATAATACTTTAATTAGTTTATTACAGTAGCTGTGTTATCATTATTTATTTCCCTTATCGAGGACAACTTACAGCGCGTACAAAGTACTCCACTTAAGTAATTTACAAGTAAAAGCAAGAGGCTGTGTTTGTTGTCATGGCTGATGTTTGATTATTCTTAAAACAGGAAGATAAAACCTGATACTTTTATACCATTAACTCAGTTAATACTGCTTTCTTGGTACAATATAGCGGTAGGCCACAAATGCAGAACAGAGCAAATGTTTAAAATGTACATTAGTTCATTATTGTAATACTGTAGCAATAATAATAAACATACATCCCATAGTTCCAATTATAGATTGTTAGCATCTACTGCAACTGTTTTTTCTTATCAGAAAAAACAAGCTGCCTTGGACAGACGACATTCCCCATAACAGCAAAACCACTTAGGAGCAACATAGCAAAAGTTAGTCCCATAGCAAAAGTGATTGGTTACTCCCAGTCCCAAAGGACCAGTCACTTACCCCAAGTCAATTTGTACCTTAGATTTAACACTAAAAGCAAGGCTTGTAGCCAATCCTATAGTAAACTATCTAAGGATTTTTAACTAAGAAAAATGAGTGTTATTACAAGGTAAAAGCAGGAAAACCTATCTACGCAAATGAGTTAAAATCTTTGGTTTCGAAAGATGACAGAGTTGTAGTAATCTGCCAGCTCTGAATGTCTGTTAGGGCTCACCAAGGTTCACCTTGGGGATCTCTGCTTTTGTTTTGAAGCTCCAGCCCTGGGAGAGTCCAAAGAACAGAAAATGATAAATGTTCTTGTCAGCTAGTTTTATTTCCTTTTCCAGAATTCAATGGATTCTGTAACAGGGCTACTGGAAGCTTTGTGCTGAGTGCTGGGAAAACAGAGCTGTCCCCCCTCCCTCCTGTTTGCTCACTTTAGGGATGCTCATTTAGTGTCCGAGTTGTCACGCTGTCTGGAATGGCTCACAATTGTGAGTGCCTACCTCAGGTCCGACTGTCAGAGAACAGGGCAGACAGCCAAACTTGGTGGTATGTTCTATAGTTAGATTTCACCAAACCATTAATGAATGTGAACTACTGGATCATGGTCCCACTCTTACCATGGACTCATAGACAGCCTCCTTAGATTCTCCAGTCTCTCACCACCCAGACAAACTGAACTTTGTGATAAAAGGTTATTTAAACCAAAACTCACAACACATCAGGCTGCTCCCGGTCCCATGAGAACAGTCACTTACTCCAGAGCAAGTAGTACTCCGACTCTTACACCGAAGGCAACACTGGTAGCCAATTCTATAGTGAACTAGCTAAAAGTTTATTAGATAAGAAAAAAAAAAGAGTTATTGAAAGGTTAAAGCAGGTAAAATATATTTACAGTTGCCTCACAGTTTGTAAGTCCAAATGGCGGTACTGCTGTAATAAATTGCCCATTTCCCAAAGTCTTTTCAGGGCATTCCAGTATGTGTCTGGGGATTTCTGCTTTGCGTCTGGTGCACTTCCCTATAAGACACCAGACAGTCCAGAGATGAAGGATATTTCCTTGAATCCATATTTATAGCTTCTTTTCACAGAAAGCAAGCTGACAGGGTCACCATCCATCTGCGCTTTTCTTTTGATGATGGAGAGCGAGGAATGCATTTTGAGTCTTTGACATCCCGGTCATCACACACAATAATCACTTGCTTTGAGATTAGCATTTCAGCTAAAGATCTTCATTTGCTTTTCACAAGACTTCATTACAGGGGTATATACAATGTAAATGTTTGCTAATAGATTCTAACAGGACATAGATAAGAGAAAACAATGCAAGAACATCCCATTCGTTTTCATGATGTTTATCACCAAACACACTCACACATTTAAAAATCGCTTTGATCTACATTAACACACAATTGAATTGACCTGGCTCTGACCTGAGCTGACATCTAGTCTGCCAGTATCACACCAGTCTATAGCAGTTTGAAGCTGTTCTCTGGAATGTTAACAGCGTTTTTCAACAAACTCAGAATTTTTCAACATGAATTGATATGACAATAAGAACTGAAGGGCCAGATTTCCATCTGGTGTAAATTGATAGAGACACTGAAGTCAATGAAATTTCCCCAAATCATATCAGCTGATGATCTTGCCCAAAAAAGTGTGTGGGGGGGGGAGCCCTATTAGACCCTGTCAGCCCCAGGATCAGGTGAGATTGAGTCTTAGAGCTGTCATTTACTGAAAGTGCCTGGACTTGTTTTGTAGAAGTTGTTGTTTAATATTTTTAATTATGATGCTAGCAAATCACCTCAGATTAAAATTAGCATGCCAATTAACCTGAGACCTTAGAGACATTGGAATGTAATCAGGCCAATTCAAGTCTGTAATGTCAAAGGGATATTAATAGACTAGGCCCATCCATTTGTGTTGCTAAGAAATCAAGGAAGATACTGTGAGCATGTTTATGTCTGTCAATATCCTGTAACTCTAATTACCTCTACGTTAAGAATGCTGGATTCCATCCCACTCTTGTTAAGTAACACCTCACCCCATAACTTGCTTCAAATCAACCTACGGGACAAGCTGCAAAGTAAGAAACTTCTCATTGAGCATAAGGGTGGCAGAGTCAGGCTTCTAGTGCTTAGCATCATACAAATTCACTACGGACAATGAGTCACTGCTCTAACAGGGGAAATAAAGGAGAGCTCATTTCTCAGCATCTCTGAATCAGGCCACTTCATTAGGTGCCTCACTGTGGCTAAGCATATTTGTAAATTTTGGATTTAGATTCTGCACAAAACAGAAATAATTAGGGAAATACCTTAGGAAGCTCCCCCTTATATACCTGTATGTAGACTGAGATCTGGGGTCCAGGTACACAAGGGAGGACATGTACTGAATTGAGCAAAAGTCTGTGATTTTGGAGAGCACTTTGTCACAGGTCAGGGCAACTGCACTTGTATTCCCCCCTCTCTGGTCCAATAAGAGCACCCACTCTAAGGTTTCTGGCTATCTAGTGTCACTTTCCTTAGTGGAGACCCACTTCTCTCTCTCTTCTGACCAGGGTATTTCTAGGCCAAACAGTTCCCCTGCCTCCACTATATTATTCCCAGCAAAGACAGTCTGCCTAAACAGAATTTGCTTGCTTTTCTCTTTTGATACTAACAGTCCAATTGTCACAGTTTTAAAGGTACCACACATAGCACTTTCTATAAAACATATTTTTGTAGTAGCCCATCGCTAACCATGATGATGATACTGTCTCAATTCTCATCTATGGCTACTTGTAAGACTCTGAAGTCTGAACCCTGATGCACAGAGTGGGCCACACTGAGGGCATAGGTCCGGATCTGTGATGGTTGATGATGCAGATTTATGGTGCCTTTCACATGCAGCCTGGAGATGGTTTCATTGATCTTGCTCAAACCTGCTACATGCTGATTTTACCAGAGACCACCAGTGAGTCCTGTTCTGAGCCTCTTGCTTTAGGTCTTTGAGATTGATGCCAAGTTATCTTTGAAGCGCTTATACAGATAACCCTTCTTTCTTTGCTCTGCTTCAGCTGGGAGACAGTGATCTTCCATTCTGATGACATGTCTAGTCCACCTAAGCTGTGCTCTCAATAGCATTTCCTCAATATTAGTTGTGTTCTCTCTCTCCAGGACCTTTGTATTGGTCACTCTGTCCTGCCAGTGAATGTTCATTATTGAACGGATGGATCACATGTGAAATTGCTCAAGATGTTTAATGTGCTGTCTATAAAGAGTCCATGTCTCAAATCCATACAGGAGAGATAACTCTCTACTACACTGTAGATCTTCATTTTGGTGAAGCGATTAATGTTGTGTTGGTTGAAGACTTTTGTTTGGAGTTGACCAAGGACCTGGCTAGCCTTACTGACTCTGGAGGCAATTTCCTTTTCCATGGAATCATTACTCGAGATGGTGCTGCCCAAACACTCGAACTGATCCACATTTTTGAGCTATATGCCTTGGATGAAGAGGGCTGGTGCTGGGTCATTGGAATGAGATGCTGGAACAAGACCTTTGTCTTACCGAGGCTGATAGTGAGGCCAAAGAGCTGGGATGCTTCAGAAAATCTCTCAACGGCTCAACAAGAAGTCTCTCCAGTGTTAACATGTCAAAGATCAAAGAGGGAGCCATCACGTCAGTAGTAGATGTATATCCCCTGACCGAAGTCCCTTGTAGCATTGCTGAGGACACAGGCAAAGAACAAATTGAACAACACTGGAGCAAATATGCAGCCTTGCTTCACTCTATTCAAGATTTCAAATTCATCAGAAGAGTCACCATTGGAGAGCACTTTCACTATCATGTGGTCATGGAACAGACGGATGATTTGTATGAGCCTTCTGGGGCAGCCCAGTTTCTGTAGAATAGTCCATAGGCCCCCGCTGTTGCCTGTATCAGAAGCTTAATCAAGTCAGTTAAGACTGCATACAGGTCCATGTTCTGCTCTAAACATTTTTCCTGGACTTGTCTTACTATAAAAATCAAGTATCGTGTATGGGGTAGTATTAGGGAGGGGTAGTACCTCTGTTGGAGGAACACATCGTGCTCCTTAGGGAGTA
Source organism: Mesoclemmys tuberculata (assembly GCA_007922155.1). NCBI lineage: Eukaryota > Metazoa > Chordata > Testudines > Chelidae > Mesoclemmys > Mesoclemmys tuberculata. Next base: position 131,332 of record ML675730.1, on the reverse strand, counting down.
GTTCATTTGCTTTGGTCCAGCAGCCACTTAATCTTGACTTTATTCGATAGATTTAGCACCTTACTAAAGATTACATAGAACTGGGAAAAAACTCCTGGCAAAGCTGTGCACTAATTATGGACTGTGAAGATTAGTGAGGTGACGCCATACAATAACGATATGCACATGGTTGATGCATTTTATTGTCTGTGCTCCCAGATGTAGAAGAGTAAAGAGTTAAAAGCTGGACAAGTGGTCAGGCCTAAGCTACAGGGAATGGGGTCAAGGCACGGGCAAACCTCGTTTCTGTTAATTGGTGTGAATTCCAGTTAGAGTCTGTTGTCTTTCTTCTTTTCTTCCCTTCCCGGCCATCTGTGCAGGGGATAAGTCTATCACCACTCCTGCACAAGGACTTTGGTGAGAAGAAATCATTATCATCCTTCTCCCCTGGCATACCTTTACTTCAAAAGAATGTTAGTGTAAAATTTATACGTTTTAAGGTGATGTGCCTGCCCTCTGCATGGTAATCCTGTAAACAAGAAACAGAGGCGGGTATAATTATATTCATTATGTAGTTATTAATATTCATTTTATAGGTGTCAATGTAACCAAATAAGGGTCTATGGGGAGTTGCTGGAAATGTATACATTTACATACTGTTATGGATAAAAGAATTGTAAAGTAACCCCCTTGGTGCTCACTCGCGGTGTCGAGGTTGAACGAGGAAGCAATAAAGGCTTCCGTCTCCCCAATTTGCCCCTGGAACAACCTGTTTGGTTACTAACAACAGACACATCATCACAGAGCTGGGTTAAAGTTGTTTGAATGCACTAAGTGTTCAGTATGTTTGCAACAGCCTAAAGCATTGATGTGTTTTCTCAAACTCAACTCCAGCTGAATGTCTGAATATAGTATGTTTCTGGGAATTTTATCCCTCTCCTTTTTTCTTTTCAGATGTTTGTTTGGTTAAATTAAAAAATTCATACATGTACATTAAACAAGAACAAAGAACATATCAATTCTTTTTTTCCAATTTAACAGTTAGGGCCAGATTCACCAGTACCAGCACAAAGCAGAGTAGTTAATCTGGGTTTACATCTGCTGTGTTTTGCTAGAGATGTTCCATTTATACAACCCCCAAATCCTCTCCCTCCTGTCCTCCACATTCCCTTGCACCCCACTGCCCAGTTTTCTCTTCCACTGTGCACCCAACATTCCCCTGCATACGTACATCCCACTTTCCCCATCCAGCTAGGGTTTCCACCTTTCTAATTGCTGGTAACTGGACCTCTGAGTCCCCATCCTTACCCCGCATCTTCCCCCAAGGTCATGCCTCTGCTCCACCTCTTTTCTGGAGGCCATGCCCCTTCTCCACCTCTTCTCTCAAGGTCCCACCCCCATCGCTCAATCGTCTCCACTCCTCTCCCATCACTCAGTGAACTGTCTCCACCTCCCTCAAACCCACCCTCTCCCTAAAGCTGGGCTCCCTCTGCTTTGGTGCTGGGACGGGAGCTGCTCCAATCTGACAAGGAGTCCTCTTGCAGGTAGGAGATGGGCCCGGCTGGGCAGAAGCTGGCATGGGTTAATGAACCTGAGTTCCTCTGGCCTTACAGTAAGTGGACTTTTTGTGTTCAGTCAGTACATCTGCCTGGACATTGCCAGGTCTCCTTTGTGACCAGACTTTTAAGTTGAAAACTGGGCACCTGGCGACCCTAAATGGCACTCAGACACGGAAGCCAAAACTGGCCTGTCTGGGTAAAACCCGCATAGGCTATGTGTATGCATACCTTAGTTTCTCTCCGCTCGCCTGTCCTCTCTGTTAGGTCAATCTGATACAATGGGTAACTTTTGAAAAGAAATCATTAGGATTAAGGATATTTTGCTGGTTTTTTCATAACTGAATCTGTCTATCAGGAACTAAGGCCTGCAGCGGAGCCTGGAAATAGCTACCTCAGCCTTCAGGCAGACTCCTGAACACTGGCGAGCTATAGCAGAACTGCCTGATTGGCTGACCCACCTGGCTGGCTGAGGGGCGTGACCATTTGTGCCTAGGGTAGCCCACCTGAAAATAGCAAGATCAGGGCAGGCTGAAAACAGAAAGCAAATTCTGCCAGAACTGGTGGGTAACAATGCAGTTAGATTCACCAACCAGTCACAAACAGTGCTCCTGAGTCCCCATACTGTTATCAAGAAGTCCCCAAAAAGAAATACACAGCCCCCTTCACTGCATTTCAGTCTCTGGCTCCCAATCAGCAACTAGTTCCAATAAAGAGATAAGTTATTTTAAAAAGTCTATTTATTTTACCAAACTATTCTCCTGATCCCTAAAGGACCAGTCACATTATCAGATCAATATTGGCCAATTCCAAAATATCAGGCTGCCAGCCAATCCTTTAGTATCTAAAACTAAAGGTTTATTATAAAAGGAAAGAAACAAACAAGAGGAGAGATATTAAATGGTCAAAGCAATCAGATACATACAAATGCCTTCAAAGTCCATATGTATCAAATTCTTAGCAGTATTGGAGTTTGCAGGCTTGTGCATTGCCTCTTGTGTACATCCAGTATCTGGATTGGTCTCAGTCCTTTGTTTCACAGCTTCAATTGTAGAGCAGTTGATCCAGAGGTAGGAAGCAGGAATGAAGACAAAATAGAAATAGTGAAGCTGCCTTATGTACCTTCTCTCATGTGCGTGGATGCTTTTAGCCTAAGCTTGTGGAAGTTTACAGGCACAAAATGGAATCCAGGGTCACATGAATAAATCACATACTCTTTGATAAGTCATAGGAGCAGTCATTGACCATGTTCTGGTTAGAATGTTCACAGGAAGAATCATTGGTTGGGGACAGGCTTCTTTTATGGTCTATTGTATGAGATATATGTCCTTTAATGGGCCATTAACTTGCATAGTCCATTTACAATGGGCTAGCTAGACTGTATACAAACTATGGGTGTTACCCTAGGAGCAAACACATTTGAAGCACAGGTTTGTAGTTAATATTCCTAATTTTAGATACAAAGATGATATATGCCTACAAACCAGATAATCATATTCAATAGACTGTAACATATCTTGCAAGAATCATTGCAATTTTGTCATATTGGTATTAATAGTGATATAAATGGTCACTCATATTCCAGATGGTGACACAGTGGGAACCAACAGGCCTTCTCTCAAGCCCAGCAGCAGCAGGTTGCTGGCTCCTCAATATTTATGCCTACAGCTGTGATTGCTCCTGAACTTTCCTTGTTCCCATCCCTGCTCCTGTCTTGTTCCTGTTCTGCTTCAGTCTGCTCCGGCCCTGCTTCCTGTCTTCAGCTCCCACGGCTTGACTCCTAGGTCCTGACTCAAGACTCCTGACTCTGACCTACCTACCCACATCCTGGTTCATGACCTTGTCAGCCAGGGCTGGTGTATTACACCTTCTTCACACTAGCCTGAAAAGATTGATGTGTTCAAAAATAGTTCCACCTCCCATTGCTCTCAGTGGGGATGAAGTCACAGGCCTGGCCTACACTTACCTAGTGATTCGGCGGCAGTCAGCAGGAGTTACGCAAGCTACGCAGAGTAGCGTGCCTAACTCCCATAGAATGCTGTGCTTCCATTCTGTGCACCGTCTTCATTGCACTGCACCACTTTAGGGGGTGGTTTATGTGTCGACTTCTGGATCAGTTGAGCAGGTCTTCGCTGACTGCTCAGTTGATCCAGGAAGGTTCTGACGGCGGTGATTTTGCCACCAAAAGTGTAGACATACTCACAGGCTGATGCCCTTTTTCAAAGTGGGCTACCACCTTCCATTGCTCCAATGAGAGTGAGCTCAGACTTTCCTTAACTGATGCCCACTCAGCTGTTACGAGGTAGGGAAGAACATTTCCATTGAGAACAATGGCAGATGCCTTTTCAAAATGGTCATGAAGGGGCAGCCTGTGGATTCAATAATGCTTTGAGAACAATGGGACATGGCAGCCATTGTGAAAGAGGGCTGTTCTATGTGACATTATGTGTAACCTTTGCTGAAGGAGAAACTTTCTGTTATGAATAGAGCTGGTTGGAAAATTTTTGACAAAACAGATTTCCTTTGGAATGCGCCATTTTGATTCAACTGAAATTTTTGTTGAATTATATTAATTTTGACATTTCATTTAAAAATGGGGAGAAAATATAAAAAAGTTTGATTTCAACATTTAAAAATAATTTTTTTCCCATTTAAAAGATTACATTATTTTATATAAGAAATCTAAAAAAATAAGATGGGGTGAAATCAAAATAAACCTTTGTGTATCTGGGAGATGTGGCCTCCCTCGGATATTGACAGCGAGGGAGAGCTAAACCCCTCTGGGAGTCAAGCGACGAGGCCGAGGGCTTCTGGATCTTCCCTCAGGCAGAGTACCCTGAGGAACCGGGGTACGGTTCAGGAGACCAGGAACTTTAGGGGGTGGGTAGGAGGAAATAGCCCAGGGGAGCTGACTACAGTCCGGCTGTGCTTGCGCTTGCTCTGAGGCAGCGTGTTTTGGCTAGAGCCCTGCTGACCCAGTGACAGGACACCCCATCACCCAGTGACACCCCATCACTGACAGGGTCCTAGGCTGGGACGCAGGGGAGACAGGTGGGCCTGCATCTCCCTCCCCCCTTCCTATTCCAACCTAGGGGTGATCATCCGCTGAGAGCCAGAGCCTGTTCCCTGCTCCTTGTAACACCCTGCCGAAGGGCTGGGTGTGGAACTAGCTACTCGCCCTGCTGAGGGCTAGAAACTTCTTCCCTTCTGCCTGCCCCACCCTGCCTAAGGGCCAGGGCTTTGGACCATTTCATCCATTGCCAGCCTGCAATATTTTACCTGCAGTGATTCCCCTCACACACACTTTTGTTCTTTGGCGGGGAATGAATTGGATTGACTTTTTTTTTTTTTAATTTTGGTAAACTCTAGTTATGAAGAATAGTGACCAAAAAAACCAACCATGAATCCTAAGAAAATCCTTAAATGCACAAAATACAAATAAGCTGAATTCCTTTTATAAGTGCAAAACTTAACTCAGCCTTAACTATGGCGTTGCAACTGGTATCACCATAAGACAATAATAAACAGAAGAAGGAATAGACAACGAGCCTTTGAAATTTACTTCCCGCCTTGGTCAATAGCAGCCTGAAATCGTAAGGAATTTAGGCTATCCTGCAAGTGCTATCTTTTTCTTCTCATCCTGTAAGCAGATGGGTGGGACAGGTAGCAGAGGTGTGAAAAGGTTCATTCGGTTTTCCTATGTTTATGTTGTTGAAACAGAAGCTATAGCCTATGCTGTGCAGCAGGTCAGAATAGATGAACACAATAGACCCTTCTGGCCTTAAAATCTGTGTCTTTAAATCATTGTATAATTAACAAATCTCATTTATATGTATGCTCTAATAAAACTATCAAGGTTACCCAGAGCTTTGGATGGGTGTTTGTTTACAGCAGTGTAGTATAATTTCAAATAACTTAAGAAGCTCAGGGCAGGAAATGTCTTTCTTTTGTATTAGTACTATGTCTTGCTTTAACCAGTCCTGATCTATAAATGGGATCCTTAGCTGCTATCACAATTCAAATAAAATCGAGTAATGTTTGATAATTAATTAACATGAAAAATGTTTGTTGAAATATAACATGTATGAGACAACACTGGACTTAAGATTTAAAGATGTGTTCAGTCCCCAGGATCAGGGGAAGCATAAAAGTGGCTTAGAGCCCCTATTTAGTAAGAGTGCCTAGACTCCGCCTGAGTGTCTATTTTTAACTACTCTGACTTAACAATTATAACTTTTAATGGTCCCACTGACATTCTGAAGTTACCATGGTGAGGTGGGTGTCTGCATGTGTGAGACACTGAGCTGCTGCTGTGGTTTCACTGGAGCAGTTTTATTTCATTGTGAAAGCCAGCTTAACACCCACTTACATAATAGCAAATCTCATCTAATAGGAAAAAATTCCACACTAATAATGCACTAATTCTGTACAATTGTGCCTATTCAATACCAGTTATAACTACACATTTCCAGTTTGATGTTCTTTGAAAAGACTGTTTCCTGAACAAAGCAATACTAATATTTACTTAGTGGAAAGTTAACACCTTTTCTTTTTTTTTTTTTGCTTTTGTTTATTTCTTCCCATTAATTGTACAATAAACATAGGAAACTGAAACAGTGACAGCCAGAGAGTGAAGATATTATTAACATTCTAGCAATGAAGAATTGATCAGAAATGTCCTACACTTTGATTTCATCTTTATTTTGATGAAGGTCAGATCACCTTGTTGGAAAATCCTGGATGCTGTCAGTTATAACCACAATGGGTCTGGTTCTTTTACACTTCTTGTTAGGAAGTAACTCATTCTATGATTTGTTTCAAGTCAATCAATGGAGAAAGCGGCAGATTAAGAGACTGTGCTTTCATCATGGAGCTCATGCTGAGGATTTAATCATGGTTAGCTAACACAGTGCTGAATGTGGTTTATTCTTCTCCGTACATATAAACTGTGTGCGGCCACAATACAGCTAGCACAGTGGCTGCAAACTGTGTTTAGATATGGCTAAACTTTATAGTCTAGAAGTCCAGAGATAGTGCAAATTGTTATTATTAATATTATATTTATTTTATTATTGCATATATGTATAGGACTCCCATGACTGTGGCATTGGATCACATACATCCACTGGCCTCTTCTTTGAACTGTTTTCTGGTCTAGAAATCCTTCCTAAATGCACAGACACCACCTCCCACTTAATGGCATGTCTAGAAATTACCACACCCCGGTGGAAGTCAAGCTTCAATGTTTTAATGGGCCTGAATCGGAGGCCCCGAATGATCTCCATCCAAGCATATTGGAGGAAGTGGCACATGAAATTGAAAGCCCTATAGGGGGATTTTTGATGAATCTGTAAACTTGTGGGTTGTACCCTATGACTGGAGAACTGCTAATATAGTTTCTTTTCTTAAGAAAAGAAAAAAATTTATCCGGAAAAGTACCAGCCTATTAGTTTGACCTCAATTGTATGTAACATCTTGGAACAAATTTTGAAAGAGAAAGTAGTTAAAGACATAGAGGTTAATAGTGTGGTGGAAGGAATCACGCAGCCACTCCAATTCAGGTGAAGATTGA
>ML675730.1:112267-124215 GCA_007922155.1 Mesoclemmys tuberculata | reverse complement strand
ATTGGGGTTCCAGTCTAAGGCCTCCTGTCTTGATTTTATTCCACAATAGTAATTGGGATAAAACGCAACAATGGTTTTACAAGAGGTAGATCATGCCAGGACAAGATCTCCTTCTTTGAGAAGATAACTGATTTTTTAGACAAAGGAAAAGCAGTATATTTAATCTACCTGGATTTCAGTAAGGTAGTTGATACAGTTCCACATAGGAAATTATTAGTTAAATTGGAGAAGATGGGGATCAATATGAGAATTGAAAGGTGGATAAGGAACGGTTTAAAGGGGACACAACAGGTCATTCTGAAAGGTGATCTGTCAGGCTGTAGGGAGGTTACTAGTGGAGTTCCTCAGGGATCATCTTGGGACCAAGCTTATTAAACATTTTTATTACTGACCATGGCAGAGAAAGTAGGAGTGTGCCAATAAAATTTTTGGATGACACAAATTCGGGAGGCATTACCAATATGGAGGAAGACTGGATGATCTTGTAAACTGCAGTAATAGAAATGGGATGAAATTTAATAGTGAAAAGTGCAAGATCACGCACTTAGGGACTAACAACAAGAATTTTTGCTTTAGGATTTATTAGTTGGAAGTGACAGAGGAGGAGAAAGACCTGTGTGTCTTGGTTGATCACAGGATGACTATGAGCTGGCAATGTGATATGGCCGTGAAAAAGGCTAATGCAGTTCTAGGATGCATTAGGTGAGGTATTTCCAGTACAGACTTGGAAGTGTTAGTACCATTATACAAGGCACTGATGAGACCTCATCTGGAATACTGGGTGCAATTCAGGTCTCCCAAGTTTTAGAAAGATGAATTCAAACTGGAACAGGTGCAGAGAAGAGCTACTAGATGATCTGAGAAGTGGAAAACTTAACTTATGAGAGAAGACTCAAAGAGCTTGGTCTGTTTAACCTAATCAAAAGAAGGCTGAGGGGAGATATGATTCCTCTCTATAAATACATCGGAGATATAAATACCAGAGAGGGAGAGGAGTTCTTTAAGTTAAGTGCCAACATAGACACAAGAACAAATGAATATAAACCGGCCATCTACAAGTTCAGGCTGAAATTAGATGAAGGTTTCTAACCATCCGACAAGTTAAATTCTGGAACAGCTTCTAAGTGGAGCAGAAGGGGCAAAAAACCTAACTGGCTTCAAGATTGATCTTGATAAGTTTATGGAGGAGATGGTATGATGAGACTACCTACAATTGCATGTAGCTGAACTGCGACTGCTAGCAGCAAATATCTCTAATGACTAGTGATGGGACACTAGATGGGGAGGGCTCTGAGTTACTACAGAGAATTTTTTCTCAGGTGTCTGGCTGCTGGGTCTTGCCCATGTGCTCAGGGCTTGACTGCTTGCCATATTTGGGATCAGGAAGAAATTTTCCCTTATGTCAGATTGGCAGAGTCCCTGGGGTTTTTTTTTGCCTTCCTGTGAAGCATGGGTTACGGGTCACTTTCAAGTTTAAACTAATGTAAATGGTGAATTCACAGTAACTTGAAGTCTTTCAATCATGATTTGAGGGCTGAAGTAACTCAGCCAGAGGTTATGGGTCCATTGCAGGAGTGGGTGGCAGAGGTTCTGTGGCTTGCGTTGTGCAGGAGGTCAGCCAAGATGATCATGATGTTCCCTTCTTGCCTTAAAGTCTATGATTCTATAAGGAATACAGCATTTGTTAAATGTATGAGATTGGTTGCCTTTTCTATTAGAATAAGTTGTCCTGTATGATTATAATGTAGCACTATCAGAGAGTCAGCCTCTTCATTCCTTGAGGGGTAAAATTAAGCACTTCCATCTTTAATCAACATTAATCAGCAGATTCATTCTCTTTTCTACAGCAGTTGTGCAATGCTCTTAGCCAATAGTTTAGGGCCAATGCTTCACAAGTCCATTGGTCTCCCTCGCTAGGTAACGAAAAGCTTCTGTCTGTGTCATAGTAGGATGCAGGGGAAGGAGGATTGTTGTCAAAAGGGGAGTAGGTTTCACCCTTAGTTTGGTATTGTACTTGTTGTTAATTAACAGTTTGTCAATGACAAAAGACACATAGCCAGGCGATTCCTTTAACAAGAACCCCTGTGTGTTTGTGCATGAGGAATATAGGCTGTAAGGCCCCTGGGCCATCGCAAAATAGTCCTGAACCATTCATCTTCCCCACCTTTTTCTTCACATTTTCTCTTAAATCATGTCTTCGTCCATTTCAGCTTTTAAGTTTCCCCAGGCTCTCTGAATTAGGGCTTTCATCATCATATAACCTTTCTTTTCAGTAATTTCTCAGGTCTCTAATCTACTCTCTTTTATTATTTAATACTGCAAAGCACCTAGGATTACAGCCTGTATACAAGTACAGTGCAAAGTGTTATATAAAAGACAGAAATATAATCTTTTAGGGTCCCTCCAATGCAATGATAAAGGAAAAAGAAAGATGCAATTGTTGTTTTGCAGGTATTGCTACAATTATCTCCAAGTACATAATCCCCCAAAGATTTTGTCAATCTTATTTGTTTATTATTTTTGATAGTCCATTGAATGGGGGAGACCGTGCCACATAAAGTAGGAAAGTGTTTTGGTTTGACAAATGCTTGCCCATGCTAAAGCATGACAAATAACAAAGAATTCCCACCTGCAAAACTGTTTCACTAAAAAAAAGTTTCAGTCAGTTATCAATATTCCCTTAAAATGCAGGACAGGTCTTTTATCCCAGCTATCTTGTTTCACATGTTAAGACTTGAAAAGTTTATTTTTAAAAACTTTATCTGATGTGGTTAAAAACTATATGTTTGGCAAAAGAACATGAAAAGAAGACATTTTAAATTTAAAAAAAACCCAAAAACCCTCAGGAAAGGGGGGCTGGGTGGGTCGAGGGTCATGTCTATTTCTGCAGGTAAACAGAGTCAGGCCTGGTCTACACTGGCCACGGATTTTGGCTGCAGTTGACAGGAGATATGCAAGCTATGTACAGTAACTTATGTATCTCCCATTGACTTCCTAAGGTCTACTTATCACGGTGTCTCCACTGCGCTGTGCCAATGGGAAATGCCCTCCTGTTGATGCAGTGCTACGCCTCTTGCTGGGGTGGATTAACAGAATCGACCTCCGGGTTTGATTGAGCGAGTCTTCCCTGCTGCTCAATAGAATTTGCAAAATTGATCCTGCACTGCTGGCAGATATACCCTCAGAGGCTACAGACTTATCGTTGAACTTCAGGCAGTCACAAAGCCACAGCTTTTGTCTTTAAAAATTATTTTTAATTGCAAAAACCATCATCAATTGTGGTTTTACACTGTATCCTAAATATTAAAGCTTTCTTTTCAATAAGCCTGTAGAGCAGTTTCTGTTTGGTTGAGTATGTGTGTGTGTGTTTTGTATTCTGATCAATTCTTTTAAGCTAAATTCTAAAAAGCAAAAAAGCAAATTTTTTAAAGAGAAGAAAATAAGGGAAACAGGTGTATAAAGGCTAGACATAACTTTCATGAGGATCTTTCTATTATTGTCAAAGAAAAATGTTAAAGGCTTTATGTAAAAAGAGATAATTTAAACTAAGAACAAAGAAGTATATCTGCTAAATTTACATAAATTGTGTAAAAGAAATCTTCACTTATGCTCTTTTTGATTGGTGTTTTAACAGTTTGTTTGTTAAAACTTTACTTGGCTTGACAGCATTTAGTTTTTTGTTTTTTTTAAGTATGGAAAGAAAAAGGATATGGGGGAGAAATAGAAATCTTCTCTTTGGTAAAAAGTGTTTTTATACAAGCTAGTTTTCTTTTGAGTTAATCTGTGTGAGATTTGTATAAAGTGTGTAAATCTAAAGTTTTCTTTACAGTTTATAAGTAATAAGTTTTTAGATCAGTTATCCTTTAGGCAAAACTTTAAAAGGCAAGCTAACATTATTTTTTTAAAGGCTGATATATTTCTATAAAACAAACAAAAACAAACAAACAAAAAAACCAAGTTGTGTTATGTACAGTGTTTGTCTTTTCATTCAGTTGCTTAAAGAGATGCATTTTTAAACAGGTCAGCGGTCAAAAACCATGCCCCTTGGGACATTACGGCTGGTTCAGGAAAATGAAATTGTATAATGTGTCTAAAGAATATCTTCTGATTGGCTCAGCCAAGAGTCATGGCTTGTCCAAGGCTGACTGTCCTGGAATTACGGACATTTGGCTGTGGAAGCTGCAGGGGTAAAGTGCTTTTTTTTTCTTTCTGCCGCTTGGTCAATGATACAGGCTTTCTTCCTTTCCTGTTGTTTTAAAATTGTCTCTGCAGTCTATCTCACTTTATTTTTGCTCCATGTAAGTAGCAGGATGAAAGGCTTTTGCTTTTCTTGGCTGTTCTACAGCTTTTCTCATGTGTGTCTTGTTTAACTGCCACTCGCTTCCCTGCAATGTTCTCTAAAGATGCATGTTCTATTACTAATATTTAAGACCTTTATTTCAAAAGATGTACATTCTCCCTTTAAAAATGTTTCATTCAGACTTTTATTTCAAAATAACATAAGAAGGCCTATTAACATATTTATGTTGTCTCACTTTATTCCTCTTCTTACTACACTTTACTGAAAAGGCCTTAACTGTGTAAAAGCCTTTTTTAAAAAAAAAAGACACACACTTGGAATCACACTTTAAAATTTAATAAAACGGTGAGGTAGATAATTAACTTTTTCAAAAATAATAACATTAACAGGTTAAAGACTATCAATGTGCAAATCAAACACAACTTCCATATAATATCACAGTACCACACTCTACTGTTGATGTCTCACTGGTGGCAAAAAGATTTTCAGGGCAAGATTTGAAAACACATTATTTTAGAGGGCAAATGTTTTCCAACAGGATTGGGAGCTGAGAAATGTGCCCAGGTTTAGTCTCTTTGAACAGTTCTGTTCTTGGTCAATAGGAAGGAATACTGAGGCAGAATGGCTTGTGTCTTCAAACAGTGGTTGCAGGGGCCAGTAACTACTGTTTTCCTAGAATTCCAGCAGATTCATCATTGTCCTCCTGGTTGGCTGGAGATGTGTGCTCAGACGCAGAGCTCCTGCTGTAGGAGCACCTGGGTGGCAGATGGAGAAGCAGCAGGAGGCGGCTACGGCTGATGAGCTGGCCCAGTAGCAGGCAATGCTGGACTCTGTCAAACACTAGTCCAATTAGCCATTCCATTAGTGTACATTCCCATCCTTGATGCTGTCTCTCTTCCTTTAAGAACTGCCCCAGAATTCTCTCCTGCTGCAGAGAGAATTCTCTTCCCTCAGGAACTCGAACTGCTCCTGATTTTTCTGCTTCGTGCCTGCAAGCAGGTCCTCCATGGCCCTTCTACACCTTCCTCTGCCCTCTCTTGGGTTCTCATCCTGCCTTCTTGCAAGGATGAATTCAGTTCCATAAGCCAAAGTATCTGCAAAACCAATGAGATTTTATCAGGTTCAATTTTCTTTTTAAGGCTGGGATAATCATTGAAGAAGGGTGGGTTATTCAGTGGAAAAAAGAAGTGCCAGGGAAATGTTTATATGAATGGAAACTCCTGTCCACATCACTGAATGGAGGGGCTGAATGAGCTGTGAAGGAGGCAGTCCAAACAGATTTTCACACTCCATGAACTTGAAAGACCAACTGGAGTCCATGCTACATGAAAATATGCTGGAATATGCTTCCGGGATTGGGAGAAGAACAGAATGAAAATCAACAAAATTCTGAGCTAAGGTGGGGAGATTTCATGCAAAAGGAGATAGGAGTCGTAAACTCAGCCCCTGCCTGCCCCTGAAAGACCTCTCTTTGTGCCTGACTATTGGCCATGAAATACCTTACTTTGAATGTAAGCACACTGTTTCAAATATTTTTTCGGATATCTTTAACCGAATGGTGCATTATTCTCACCTCCCACATGAGAATGAACCTGCCTCTGCCCATCTGTCCTGATCTGCTCATCTCTGACAGCCTGTTTCTCTGCCGGGAGACAAAAGTTAAAGCATGACAAGTCACTCCAACCTCTGTAATTCCCCTGGGACCCAGGAGAACACCACAAACATGTTCTTTTAACAAATTCCAAGGAACACTGCACTGTTTTCTCTTCCCCTATGAGACCAAAACTGCCTTTTCCCTCAACCTCCTTCGCGTGTCCCCTGCAGTCTGCCTCTCAGCTGGGAGAGAAAGTGTGAAGCTGTTACAAGCACTCCAAGTTCCACAACTTCCCTGGGACACAGCAAAGCTGTGCAAATGCTTCTCCTCAGACAACTTTAAAGGTGTGGTGAGCTGTGTTCTCTTTTGCCACCAAGACCAGACCTCCACCCCACCCTCAGGAAGACACTCTGGGATGCTCGCTGTCCCTACGATGCTCACTATTTTATAGGCAGCTGAGACATGGGCAGACACAAGGGCACACTGATATTTTGACACACCACATAGGACCTAGTGTAGACACATTTTAATAGTTAAAACAGACTTTTGGTCAGAACTGGATGGGGGATTATTGGTGTTACTAAACCCCATCTGCTGCAGACCCCAACTAGCTAATCCAGTTATAAAGGTGTTATACTGCATCTGCACTAGTGGTGTTTGAAATGTGGCTGGCCAATGTTTTTACTTAATGTTTTATTATTTATTATGTTTTTGTTGGTTAAGACAAGGCCGCTGAGGAGGAGCCAATCTCACAAAGCCCAGTGGGGCAATCCAAGATCCCCAGCTAGTCAGCACCCCCACTCCAGAGGAAGAGGGCTCAGATCTGCTCTGCTGGCTGCTGTGGGGACAGGTGGCTTTTTCCCTGGCTCTGATGGTTGCTACTCTTATCTTTCTTGAGGCTGTCTGCAGACTCAGGCAGAACTCACTTCATCGGTTACATTTGGGTCACGTTTTCATCCTTTTATTTGCAACCATAAGAAATAGGAAAACCTTATTTTTATGAATGCTTACATGTTGATACTGACACAACTCTGGGAGCTGTGGTCCTGGGAATATGCTTATTACATCTGTGCCTTAATCCCAGGAGAGTTTCTGTGAGGGGGAGCCAAGCCTGAAAAGCCAAGCAAAGTCCACATGATAATATTTTGAACATCTACACAGTGTGCTGTGAGTTGCGTCACATTTTCATAACTCAAAAGGGGAGAACTTGGTGTGTGGTTGAAGCCTGGAAGAGTATAACTGATTTTGCTTTTTTAATTTAACCCCCGCTCATAGTGATGCTTTAACCCATAAAGATGAAAATCCTTTTCCTCTAACCACTTTGTGAGGGGCCAGCAGACTTTAAACCAGTTACGTGCGAACTTCCTGTGTAGTTATAGCCGGAACATCACAGAGCAAATAATTTTTTCCTCTCTTATTTCATGCTGACTCTCTACTAGCAAGACAAACCAACTCAGCCTCATATTTTTTTTATGCCATCGGAGGATATCTGCACCTCTATTCCAGGATTCCAGCCAGGGACCTTTGACATCCACCAGGTATCCTCACCAAATGTCTTAGTGGCTTTCGTTATTAGACTAGATACTTGATGCCGGTTGGCTTTTTACTCTATTTTTTCTCTTTTCTCTGATAAATTTAGTACAAGTGGCTAGAAACATTATTATTGCATTAATCAGCATGAACATTAGCTTTAATGTGGGCTGTCCCTGCAGGATGTGAATCTGCATTTGTATTTCTGTGCGCCTTTTGCCTTCTTTAATGTATTTGGTTGTTTTGGCATTAAACATCAAGGGAAAACCTTTTTAAAACTGGCTAAATAATGTAAACACTTTTGAAAACTTCACCAAAGCTGTAAGATCATTTCCAACCTGAGAAGGCGGCTTATGGAACAGATCTTGAGTTCAGAAAAGCATTGTTTCCAAAACTTTAAAAAAATCCTATTTGAAAAGATAAATTGAAGCTGTTTGAGAAATGATCCTAGTCCTTACTGACTGAAAAATGGGTGAGGGACCAAAACTAAAGTTCAATGACTAATATCAGTAAATAAAATCAGGAGTAGGTATGACTTGGGCTGCTATAGATAAGATTATACTGGATTAGATGGTGTTCTGAACCCTATAGAAGTCAGAGAAAAATACAAAAGGACCTAGAGACGTTAGAAATAATGGCAGGAAAATGGACAAAGGTACTATTCTTATGCAATATAGTCACAATCATGTTGCTTCTCTTAATAATTTCTTGAGATGAACTCTGGTGGGCTCTGGCCCAGGGCTTTTTGGTATAGGATGCTCAGCTTCAACTTGCCGTCATTATTTTGGTGGAGTCTGGGTTTGTTGACCTCCAGGGCATGGCACAAATCTCCTCTATTCATTCTTGCATTTTCTGAGGCTGGAATATGACAGATTGCTTGCCCAGAGCTGTATTTTGGGTAATTATTTTGAGTTTTACTCTATCATACAATTGAGAGTGTTAGAAATTATGTAGCGAGGGTCTGGCTATTGACAATACCAACTGTAGGTAGCATATTTTTATTTTTAGTGGGTTTCTACAGATGCAATTGATTGGAACTTACCAAGCAATTCTATTCTCTTTGGTGATGCACAAGTAGGAATAGACTTCTGTTCCCTCTTTCTGAGCTATATTGGCTCTGTGGGGCTAAAAGGAATTATAAAAAAATTCTAACTTATTTTTGACACTAAACTAAGTCAGCAACCATGATTTGAATATGCCCAGAGCGCACACCTGCCAATTTTACAGTTATTTTCAGAATGGTATTTCACTTTAGTTTTTTGGAGTCTGTTCCCATATGTCACACAAGCGGTTCTAGTAGAGCTTTCTGTGCCGGACACTCCCCAGGCTGCTGTGCTGAGCCCCAATCCACTGGGCTCACATGCTCTGAAGCTTCCCTGGGTATCAATAGACTACAGCAGTGTTTGCTCCACTGGCTTCTCTGGCACATCTCATAGGTATAGTTTGGTCTGTTACCAAATGAGGCTACACCGCCCAGCTGCCGTAGCCCCCCAGGACCAGTGCTGACCCCCTAGACTCTCTTAGAACTTAAACACACCTTGCCCCAGAACCCCAGCCTTGTAGGCAGTCCAGATTTACTGTTTTAACTCTTCAGGCATACGTGCGAGTGAAAGCAACAGACACATTGGACTCATAAGAGTTTCTAAACACCATTACTCTTTACTTAGATAGTAAGAGAACACAGATTATCATTTTTGTCTGCACATTTCCCTGCCTCAGGTTCCTTACCACTTGTGAGAGCTCTTTGGCCTTGGGAAGAGCCCTCCGCGGTCTCCAGGATCCTCATCTCCTAAGCTCAGTTTCTCTCTGAATCATGGATTCTTGCTCCCCCCCCCCCGCCTGTTTCTATATTCCAGGCCACTGGCCAGGTTTCTGTGTGTGACCTTGGCTGCTGCTGGAGTTAAACAGAACACCCCGTGACAACAGCAGTCCCCTTTCTTGCTTTCTCCTGTCCAAAGCTCATTGTTCCTTCCCTGCTCTGTGAGTCCCTCAAGTTTATTTGTTTCACAACCAACACAAGCTTCCTTTGTTCTGCTGCTGGGGATATTCCACTCTCCAAATCCCATGCCCCTACAAAGAAGTTGGAGCAAATTGGCTTTTCCTATTCTATTTTTCTGTTTGAATCAGGTCTATTCACTAGGTAAGAGCCCCTAATTGTAGAATCATAGAAGATTAGGGTTGGAAGGGACCTCAGGAGGTCATCTAGTCCAAACCCCTGCTCAAAGCAGGACCTACCCCAACTAAGTAATTCCAGCCAGGGCTTTGTTAAGTCACTCCTTAGAAACCTCTAAGGATGGAGATTCCATCAGTAATGACTGTCTCTTTCAAAGACAAATTCATAGGCTCCATTTCCCTGTGTCGCCACCTTTTCTGTGCAACATGGAGGTAAAAAGTCAAAAAAGGTGACCAGCCCCACATTCAGAATAGAGTTTGCTCCTGGATAAACATACATATGGAGACATCAAAATCTCAGATAAAAGTTGTACACTGACAGATTCCCAGACTGTCACACCACACTTCTGAGGTGAGATTTTCAAAGACACTTGAGAAAATTCACTTAATTCACTTTGAATTTCAATGAGAGCCAGGTGCCCTTTGAAAATTTCACTCCTCAAATATTTTTTTTAAATTAAACCAAAACCTGACTTATTAATGTTTGGTTTTGTTTTTATTTTTTTTAAAATTTTGTTTAAATTATTGACAGTCAGTTCCAGTTTGGCCAAGTTTATTCTCTGGAAAAATAAATTGAGATCATATATTACAACAGCGATTTCCAAAGTTTTGAAAACTGAGTCCCCTTTCAACTAAATTCCCATATTTTGGGAAACACCACATTAGAAAATGTAATAAATTCACACTGTCCCAGTATATGATTTCTTTTCATCACAGGAACCTTGATTGGGTTTTATAAAAGATGGCTCTTCTGTGGCATAAAATTGGTCCTGGTGTTCTTTGTTTGCTTTGATGAGAGTTTCATAGATCTGTCATGTCAGTTATTCATCACATCCCATCACCCATCTCAGTGCACTTGACTCTAAACTCTCTGTTTTATTACCCACCAGAAATGAGTGAGCAGGATGTGACCTACTCAGAACTGAAATTTCACAGTTCTACTGAACAGCAAAGCAGACAAAGAGTTGAGAAAACCAAGAACAAAGGTACCATGCTTTACAAGCTCATAACTCTATACATACAGGTTTATTGTAAATAATTAAACCTCTTCTTCCAATAACTAACTTTCTACTATTGTGTTTGCTAATGTCATGTTACTGGAAGTTTAAAACAAATCTGAGCACAAAGTGTTTATAGCAGGTGGAAAAATCTTAACTATTGATGACTGAAAGTGTTCCATCAAAAAGATTTTAAACCCCCAAAAAAGATAGCTTTTTGATCAAACCATTTTCTGATTTATTTTGGTTTTGGTTGAAATTTTTCATTTTTTTTAAATGAAAATATTTGTTTAGATTAAGGTTTAGGTTGCTTGGGTTAAGGGTTTGGGGTTTTTTGTTTTGTTTTGGTGTTTAAACCCACTTTCGCTCATCCAATTTACTTTTTTTCCAAAGAGAAAGAGGGGGAAGATAAAAGGTGATATAAAATGGGGCAACCCCCCTCACAAAAGCAAAACACTGAAGAAAATTCTTTTTTCAGTTGGAAACTAACTGAAATTTGTGTATTTTGTTTCAGTTTTTGTCACCAAAACAACAACAATAATAATGAAAAATGTTGAATGAAATGAAAAATGTCCATGGATTCTATCTTTCAGTCAGTGCTAGTCACAAATCTGCCACCAACAAAAGTGTCTATTTACTATAGTCACTTTCATTAGCTACAGTGCTAATGAATGGAAACTATTGCTTGTATATCTGGCTTGAAGTTGCAGAGCATAAGTCAATCACCAACTACCTGAGCAGGAAGAATTTTTTTCCTTAGGGATGTTTCTGCATATTGTCCATTATAGCTTTACACCTTTCTCTGAAAGATCAGGTACTAGCTATTGTTGGAAACAGGAGAGATGGACAATTGTTCTGATTCAATTCTTATTTTAGTCCTGGTTGGTTGGATTCTGTTCATGTGTCCCTGATACTGCCTAAACACATTTCAATATGATTCCAGATTCTCAGGATAGGGGGGCTCACTTTATTTGTGTTTCTCCCTTCCCCTTTCTGTTAGATTCTTCCTCTCGGCTTCCACAGCTGCAGCTCATTTTAGCAATTCTTGGAGTCTTCTGCCTGTTTTTGCTGGTAACAGTAGGGGTCCTGGGTGCTAAGGGTAAGTACTTGCAGAGAAGACACTATGTGGTCCAGATCCCCACCTGGTGTAAATTGGCATAGCTTCATTGTTTTAAGAGATTTATTATTCTCAGATGATGCATTCTGTACTCAAAGAGTAAGTGCTGTAAATTTAGAGAGGAAACACAATATTGTTCCTTCAAAAATAGTTCTTTACGAAGGTATGGAGTCCTCAGTAGTAAATTATCACTTGGAATCTCCCTTCCCTGTTTATACTCATTGGATTCTTTCCTAA
>ML675730.1:0-112257 GCA_007922155.1 Mesoclemmys tuberculata | reverse complement strand
ATCATTTCTGATAATATGGGATGTATCTCACTTGCACCTGCCCATATACTGGACCTTTGAGCAGACAGTGTCTCATCTGTGTTACACTGGTTGCACATATTTCTTCTCTGGTGCAGATGGTGTCTGGCCCTGTTTGGGTGTAAAAGAAGGTGCAAAGAGCCTCCCTTCCCCAGCTCCATTTCTTTTCATGATCCAGACAAAATCCCAGCTCCTGTATTCAGAGTTTAGATCCATTAATGCTGCGATCTTCCTTTACACAGGGAAGATGAGGCTATGCTAGATCTGCACCGACAGTATCAGCTCTGCAGGCCAGGGATGCTTAACTCTTGGATTTTGCATGTTTGTTTTCTCAGTGCCACAAATCCGTGGTCAGCCTCAGAACCAGACGCACAGACTCAGCAGCAGAATTACTTTTGGATTCAAATCGCTGACTTGTGCCACTTGAGGACTCTATCCCAGCACAGAGGGGTGGTGCATGGCCAGGCCAGCTAACACGTTATGGCCTCTCACATGAAGCTGCATCACACCCGTCAACATGATTTATGCAGAGAGGCTGAGGGAACTAGGCCTGTTTAGTCTGCAGAAGAGAAGAATGAGGGGGGGATTTGATAGCAGCCTTTAACGACCTGAAAGGGGGTTCCAGGGCGGATGGAGCTAGGCTGTTTTCAGTGGTGGCAGGTGACAGAACAAGGAGCAATGGTCTCAAGTTGCAGTGGGGGAGGTCTAGGTTGGATATTAGGAAAATGTTTTTCCCTAGGAGGGTGGTGAAGCACTGGAATGGGTTATCTAGGGAGGTGGTGGCATCTCCATCCGTGGGGGTTTTTAAGGTGCAGCTTGACAAAACCTAGGCTGGGATGGTTTAGCTGGGGTTGGTCCTGCTTTCATCAGGAGGTTGGACTTGATGCCCTCCCTGAGGTCCCTTCCAACCCTAATCTATAATTGTATGATTTTAACACAGAAATGTGATGGGTCTATATTGTCTCTTTTTCAAGGAGATAAATGCGGAGCTTGCCCAGAGAACTGGATAAAACATGGAAAGAAGTATTACCATTTTTCTAAAGAAAAGAAAACCTGGGACAAGAGCAAAGAATATTGCTCTTCTTGGGGATCCCTACTGCTTAAAATAGAGACCAAGGAAGAACTGGTAGGGAATTTTCCGTTACTTTGTCTCCTCTATATTCTAAACTACACCTGGTCACTCAACTACACTCTGATGGGGAAGTAGAATATGGTTATAAAAATAAATGATCATGTTGGTAGAATAATGTGACCTTCTAAACTGCCCTTTGTTGTACTCCAAGGCTATGGGCACCAGTGAAGGGAATGAATAAAAATTCTAAAACTAACTGAAGGGCTTAAAGAAAGTGTGATGACACCAGGCCCAGAGGTCTAGGGCTTAATGCTCAGTACAGCTACATGAGTGGGGGTGGAAGTGGGGTGAGAGACAGAAATGCATTTCTAATATCTCGCTAACAGGGCCCAAAATTTCTCTTGGGTTAGTACTCTCTGAACCTTAGGAAGAAAGGATCCCATCTCCTTAAACAGCGATCCCCTGAATAATTATGACATTGTAGAAGCAGGTTCCTAAGGCAGTCCCCATCAGTTCTCATCCCGAAGGAAGGTAGCTAGGATTTGAACCTGAAAGGGAAAGAGGAATTACATTTTAGAAATATTTTCTGTAAAATGTACTGTAAAGTCTTATGGAGAAAGGAGAATGTGTTTGGCCAATGTCTGGGGACCTCAGCACAATGGCTCTTACCATGACATTAGCCTCCCTCCCATCCCTAATATCCACACACTCATATTGGGTTTGAGCTGATTTGCTTTTATTTCCACACAGGGTTTCATAAAGTCTCAGGGCGCATTCTACTGGATTGGACTATCCCGTATAGGACAAGGCCATGGCTGGGTGTGGCAGGATGGCACAGCCCACTCCACTAACCTGTAAGTCTCAGGCTCACCTAGAAATTCTTCAGTTATTTTTATATCCTCGTGTATTTCTTCCCAAATTTTAACTACGTCATTGGGAAGGAGAATAAAGATGATTCAATATCCCTAGTAAGTTCTGCAGCCCTGACAGACCTGGCCTGATGTTGCCTCTAGAAAGAGCCTCCGAGTCAGACAGTGGCATGACTTTTGTGGGGAAGGGGCTGGTTAAATCTCTCCAAGGGCTTTCAGAGTCCAAGCCATCAAGTGCAACTGAGTCTAGATAGGCTCAGAAACATCATATATATATTTGGACTGAGCTCCTTCTTGGAAGTAGAGAGTAGGGTCTGCTGATTGGAAGCCAGGACACAGGTTTCTGGACACATCTGACATGTCCTATCATTTGACTACAGAGTTGAGTTTTTCTTGCTGAGAGGAATTTTTTGTTATTTTATGGATAAAATCATGTAGCTTCAGACTGGGTTGTCTGGATCCATGGTTTCACAGCATAGACTTTTAAGGACAAACACATAGTTATTACTGATGGAATTTCTGGTGTGTCTGACAGTCAAATGTTTCTTTTAAAAGTTTTCCAGTAAAGATACAAGAGCCTGGAGAAAAATGTGCAGTTTTCAAAGCTGGGGAAGCCTTCACCCTGAAGTGCACAGGCCAGTATCACTTTATTTGTGAAAAAAGGGCTGCTCCGCTAAAGACTACTGAACTGTCATGAAGAAGATCACAGTATCCCAGACAATCATAACCGGGGCCATTCCAAAGGGAAAGATAATTCACCCCGTGACTTTGCAGGGTTGCCATTGGCAGTGAGGAGCAGCAATTCGGATGACAAACCATGTCCCTTTTGGAAATTTCCACAGCCAATCAAAAGACTCCTACCATGCACAATGATTTACCAAGCAGGCCTGGGAATGACAGAGTTTATTTTAAAGAATCAACTAGTTCACCATGAAAATAAGAAACGGATTATTTTTATTTTATTGCATCCCAAAATGTACTGGGTATTTCACATTCTCTGTGTCATAAAGTTCTGCATTTGTAATTCCATGTTTTGTTTTGGCCTTATGTAAATGGTTGTTTTACCTTTTCACAATGAGCTGCAAGGTCACAACCAATCAGGGAAGGTAGCCGAAGGGATAAGTGTTGAGTTCAGCCAAAGGTAGATGCATTTAGATTTCCTCTTAAATGCACAAAAATCATAGTGGTTTAACTAAAATTGGTTCATAATCACTTTATTTAAGCTTGGAGCAGGATTCACAAGGGGAACAGGGGGACTTAAAGGGATCAGTTAAGCACCTAAGTCCAACATTTAGGCACCACCAGCTACACAATCTTCCCCCCCTTTAATTGCTACCCAACCTCAAAGGAGCCTAAAGACCTCAGCACCTGAGCTTCCCCCAGTAAAGTCTCCAAGGCACCTACATTTCTGCAGCTGGGCACGTGCAAAGCTAATCACTGGGTTACTGGGCATTCTGCCTTCTCTCCGTCTCTCCTATTTGGAGCGGTTCCACTTTCTGTTAAACATTCATTGGACGAGAAAGGGTGACTCTCTAGCCCAGTGGCTAGGGCACTCCCAGGAGACTCCGGTTCAAGTCCCTGCTGTGAATCAGGCCGAGTGAGGATTTGAAGGCAGGTCTGCTAAAGGAGCGCTCTATTAGTCACTGGGGGGCATCACCACTTCCTCCTCGGCTTTCTGTGAGAGAGCACTGACCTGCCTTAGGCACCTAATGCCAGGTGAGGGGTCATGGCTGTGACTCCTGGGAAGAGGAGAGAAGGCTGAGGGTCAAACCCCCTCCTGGACATTTCCCATTGACTATCTTAGGCTGCTCTCTGCTCAGCATGCTGGGCTCTGCCAACCCCTTTTCTCAGCGTCTGGCTCACCCCAACAATTGCACAGGGAGCCTGGGAGCTTGAGGACTGTGGGTTCCAGTAGGTGGCAAGCACCTAAAGGTTAGGTGTTGCAAAGCTCAGCACTGCAAGGCTGAAGTAGTCCCCCTGAGATCAGTTCACATCTGGTATATTACCAAATTACGCTAAATTCCAGTAAGCAAGGAGTGAACAGGTGTAATTATGTGCACATCAGGGTTTGGGGCAGCATGACATTGCACTCCTGTTTTCTGTTCTGTTTACACAACTCAGAGACCTTTAGTTGTTAAACTCCACTGTGCAGTTCATTTACATTTTCTCTTCCTACTGCCTTACTTTGCCAGACACTATGCTATTTTTACAGTTTCAGTTTCTCTCTAGTTCTCTGCCAAGAAATGGAAAGGCAGCAATCACAAAACAAAGCGCTCCATCCTGCTTCTTAACACTATCCTCCCTGCTTTTCCTCCACCCACCCCTCCTGTGCCTTCTTATACTCCTGTGTTAATGGGTCCATTTTCCCATTAGTTCCCCCCAATCCCCACGAGCTCATTGGAATCTGCTAATTAAGACCCATCAGGTCCACCCTGGGGCCATTAATTGTGTTTAAGAGACCAGAATGCTGGCCCAGCTGTTGGCTCCCACCACTCTGTCACAGGCCTTTAAACTACATTGATCTGAAAAGTGATTTTAGTTAAGCTGGTGCAACTTTTCTATACAGATAAGGCCTTAAACTCAGTTAGACTGCCTTAAATTCAGCTCTGAATTTGACCATTGTCTTTTCCTTATATATATTTCCTCACTTGAATCTAAAACTGTTATTATTAAAGGTACCTGGAGTCCACCTGAGTGTTTGCTTTGAAATTGCTGTTGTTCAGTAAGTAACATGTCTAAAGCATCTCAGTTAAGATTTGCAGTTAACACCTTGAGCTGGGGTGTTGCATCTGTTAGAAGCTGATCTACTCTTGTTGTTTTGCTGCATAGCAGTTAAGCAAATTAACAAATGTATTCTGTTATGAAAACTTTTGTAACACTATTTACACTGAACCCCATTTATTTCCTGCATGTTTAATGGAAAATCTCTTCTAATAAAAAAAGAAATTCTATGAACCAATTCATTTGGCTCTACTTCAGCATAATTGTGCCTATTTAATATCAATTACAATTGAGCATATTTCTTTTTTAGTGTCAATTGAAAAGCATTTATGTCCTGCATCAAGCAACACTTAGTGTCAATCACTGAGCATATGGGAAGCTAACAATATTTTCTTCTCAGTTAATTACACTGCCTTTATATGTTCTCAGGATCCTGATATGATTTGTATATTCTATAATGATGTCAAACTGAAGCACTGATTGCAAAAGATTGCAACAATGATGTCACATTCTAGCAGTGAACAACTGAATTTTCTATATGTCTGTACAGTGACTAGTATCATGGGTCCAGCCTCACTGACCTAGTTCAATATATATTTTAAATTGCATATAACTTCTTATACTGTGAAATAGTTTCTTTTGAGAGAATTGATGAAAACCCCACAGTCTGAGATATTTTGAATAAGAATGGTCAATGTTAACATAATTACATGCAAAAAGGTTAAAAGATTGTAGTTGCAAAGTCAAGCACTCAGAGGCTAGGAAGTGCCTTGTTTATAGGTGTCTTTGTTCATGTCATTAAAGACTGCATCTTAATGCATACACACAAGGGGGCTGAATTAAAGTGCGCAGGCAATCATAATTTGGCATTTTCTAATTTTTGAGTGCTTCAGTTTGCAATTGAAATAACATTCTAACAGTTTTTTATAAAGTAATTTCTTTTTTTTTATGTAAAAATAAGTTTTATTACATATAACTACCACATGATGAGTGACATCTGAATCCTGAATTTCAAGCAATGCAATACAAATTGCTATCTCATGAACCACAGTACTAACTACATTAGCTAGTAGCAAGACAAGGTTGTTATCTCAGAGGTGGGGTGGTGGATGGTTGGGTCTGGGGAAAGAGTTTACAAAGGCAAGCACTCAAGGTAATGCCAGAATTAAGGTTGCTTGTGCAATGACTGGACCAGTGTTTTTCCCTTTAAAAATACTGATTCATAATATCCCATCACAAAGCCACATTTTATGGAAAATCACGTGAGATAGAACAAAGTGTTCATCCATGAATACATTCTGTTCCCATTGTATTTCTGATTCCTATAAATATCTTTCTCTCATGGATATCTTGCTACATTTATAGAATCATAGAAATCTGATATTATAGAAATTATAGAATCTGGAAAGGACCTCTAGAAGAGGTCATCAGGTCCAGGTCCCTGTGCTGAGACAGAACCAAGTAAACTTAGACTGTCCCTGACAGGTGTTTGTCCAACCTGTTCTTAAAAACTTCCAAAGATGGGGGCTCCACAACCTCCATTGTCAGTCTACTCCAGAACTTAACTGCCTTTATAGTTAGAAAGTTTTTCCTAATACCTAACCTAAGTCTCCCTAGCTGCAGATTAAATCCATTACTTCTTGTCCTAACTTTAGCAGACAAGGAGAACAATTGATTACCATTCTCTTTATAACAGCCCTTAACATATTTGAAGACTGTTATCAGTCCCCTTCTCAGTCTTCTTTTCTCATGAATAAACATGGTCAGTTTTTTCAACCTTTCTTCGTAAATCAGTTTTTCTAAACCTCTTATAATTTTTGTTGCTTTTGTCTGGATTCTCTCTAATTTGTGCTCATTTTTCCTAACGTGTGGTACCCAGAAATGGACACTGTACTCAAGCTGATGCTTCAACAGTGCTAGGTAGAGCAGAACAATTACCTCCTGTATCTTACAAATGATTCTCCTGTTAATACGCACCACAGTAATATTAGTCTTTAAGCAACCGCATCACATTGTTGACTCATATTCAATTTGTGATCTACTGTAACCCCCAGATCATCTTCACGGTGGTATTACCACCTAGTCAGATACTCTTTTTATTTTGTAATTGTGCATTAGATTGTTCCTTCCTAGGTTTTGTAATATGGACTTGTCTTTATTAAATTTCATCTTGTTGATTTCAGACCAATTCTTCAATTTGTCAAGGTCATTTTGAATTCTAATCCTGTCCTTCAAAGTGCTTGCAATCCCACCCAGCTTGATGTCAGCCACAAATTTTATAAACATACTCTCCACGATCCAAGTCATTAATGAAAATATTGAATATTACCAGACCCAGGACTGATGCATGTGAGGTCCCCAGTAGATATGTCTTTCCAGTTTGACATGAAATAATTGATAACTACTTTTTGAGTAGGCTCAACCAGTTGTGCACCCATTGTGACAGATTACACCCCTGTATTCACACCCTGCACACAACTGTAATAATAGCTGTACAAAGTATGCCTTGTGAGGAATCATTAGAAAATTCATAACTTCGTCAGTTTTCTCTTGGTGAAATATATGTAGCAACATCCTATGTGAAGTTATTAAATTTCCCTGTATGATGTTATGAGCGCATGTTCCAAAGCCCACAGCCCTATCCAGGCAGAAGTTGGCAAACAGATCTGTCCTAAACAAAGGGGTATATGCTTGTCTGCCTACCTGCTGGGTTTCTGTCAAAAGTTTTGATGGAATCAACATGTTCTCACTGAATTTTCTGACAGAAAGGTGTGCGGTTGGAGAATTTTTTACCAACGCTGTGTAAAAGTGCTTCCTTATCCCACTTGGGTGTTGAAAGCCTAAATACAATTACAGTTATACAAAGTTTAGATACTATAGTAATGGGGATCATATAGGTACCTCATATAGATGGAATAGGGTTGGCAAGAGGGTTCATGTAGTGTAGTCAGCAAGCAGTTCCTTTCCATGACTGCTTAGGCCAGGCTAAACTTCAGGTGTTAAGTGCTACTCAAAGGAAGCCATTTTCAGAGTACAATAAGAAATATTTATTAGTCCTACAGAACCTAGGAACTATGATACATATGCGTGAGTGCCGTATGCTGGCATATTACCTCTTAAATACTTACATGTGTATAGATATAGATCACTCCTGTATTCATACGGTCCCTGGGTTGAGTAGGGACTTCTTGTCTGAGTTTAGAGTAACCAGATGTCCTGATTTCATAGGGACAGTCCCAATAGTTGGGGCTTTGTCTTATATAGGGGCCTATTACACCATCCCCATCTCGATTTTTCAGATTTGCTATCTGGTCACCCTAGCTGTATTGCAAGAGGACACAGAGTGGGTGACAAGCAGACCAAATAGCATTTCTCCAGAGCAGTGTCTCTATCCCTTCCTCTCTCATACCCTGGGCATGTAGGATGAACAGACAGACGTCTCTGGTAGCAGCATCTCGGTGTCCACACTAAGGGGGTGAGGGAATTAGTAGCTGCAGTGAAAGGGCAGCCAAAAGAGCCAATAAGTAGCTACAATGAATCTCTTCCAGAGGTGGGGCTGAGCTGAGCTTTCTTCCTCGCAGGGCCCAGAAGCAGCCAGAAGTTACGTCAGGTCCAGGGATGCCACGGGGGCAGCAGCAGCGTGTGTCTCCTCTCAGGGCTGTAGAGCAGCGGGGCTAGGATGCCAGGTCTAGGGTCGGCCTCAGGGTTCCTCGGGAGCAGCACCAGCAGCAGCTGCCATGGACGTCTCCCTTCCTGCTGCGCTACCCACCAGCCCATCGGTCAGGTTATTCTGGGTTTTCAGCCAGGCCTTGTGGTCACTCTGCAGCAGCAGGGGAGCACCCGGGGCTGAGTTTGGGGTCGCTGACGTGACGTCAGCAATGGATGGAACCAGGTCTTGGTGTTTGCCCGGCAGAGCCAGCAGGACTCCTCTCCCTGCAGGGCACTAGAGCAACCCAGAAAGAGCGCCAGTTGAGGGATGCAGCCTGGAGTCATCTTTCCCCTGATCGCCCCTCCCTGCAGGTGACGGAACAGTCTGGCCAGGGACTAATTCTGGGATGCAGGCAGGGTCCCTGATGTGCAGTTGTCTAATCCATCCCATGTAGTGGTTTGAATACACTGGAGCAAGTCTGTGTGCAGAGGAGGCCTTAGATTCACTTATGAAGTGGAACAACTGCACATTAGTTAGTGAAAGTGCCTGAACTGGTCTGGTTTGTCCCTGCTGTTGCTTGATAACAGTAACATTTAAACTGATCTGCTTAAACTTTCAGTGAACACCCTGAGGCTGGTCTTACGAACTGTGAGAAACTGAGCTGCTGCTGTTCCACCACAGCTATTGTTTTGCAGGGCAGGTCAAGCAAGATAACACATTTATTAAGTTGTGACAGGTCTTTGCAGCAGCAGTCCTTACCATCAAACCCACACAGTAGCCACTAGCTTAATGGAACATCACACGTAAATGGGGGGCTGGGAAACCTCCGCATCCACTTTGCAAAAACTCTGTCTAGGTGTACCAATTTTAGATTATCACTAAACATTTTCCTGTTTACTGTCAGTTGAACAGCCTTTATAGCCTGCTATGAATAACAGCTTACACTGATTACTCAGTAGAGTGGAAACTGAAAAAAAATATTGTTTCTTTTCTTTCAAATAAGTACACTATGTGAGTCTATGTCTTCAGACTAGTTTCATGGTTTATTTCAGTTTTATATAGTTACTGTAACTACTATGTCATGGGGAGATCTTCTGTGGAATTTAATAAAAACGCTTATGCTTATTATGTTTTGAGATCGAGGAAAGTCAAATCACTTTAGAAAATCATGGGTAATGTTAATTCTAATTAAAATAACCTAAAATAGAAGTCATTTCATATCTATCAATTTTTATCTCTCTCTAGCTATATATCTGTTTATTAGATCTGCTCAAAATAATAATTATCTTCTGTAAAACAATTTGAAGAAAATGAAACAATGTTCACAACATTTTTTTGGTAGTGTGGGGGTTTTTTGTTTTGTTTTTGTTTATTTGAACAAAAATCAGTTTTGTCTTGAAATGAAAACATGATTTTTTTTGAGGTTTTCATTCTCCCCTTCTTCACCCTTTTGCATGGACAAAAGGGGAGAAGATGAAAAAGTTTTCAATTCAATTTAAAATGACAAATTTCATTTTGCAATGAGAAATTTGGAATTATTCTAAATTTTCATGAAAAATGTTTGAAATGGATTTTGTACATTAAAAACTTTTCAAAGAACAAACCTTGACCAATTCTGCTTGTAGTCTTTAAAATGCTCTGCAAAACTTGGGTCCAATCTTTTAAAACATTAAATACAAGGGCGGTGTGTGCACTCCTAAAAGTCAAACCACCTAAGTGCCTAATTTTAGGAAAGCAAGTTGGAAATATTGGCCTTAAAGTTTTCATAGAACAGAAATAATTGGGAAAAGACTCTGGAGCAGATCTATTAAAGGATTTAAACTTGGTCTACACTTAAAACTTAGCTCAACATGACTACTTTGTTCAGGGGCATGAAAAAACCACACCCCTTGTTGACATAGCTATGCTGACATAATCATCAGGGCAGATGCAGCTATATCAGTGAAAGAATTCTTCTGTCATTTTAGCCAGCTTTGTTCAGGGAAGCGATGTTCCCTTACTGACAGAAAAGGCCCTTTCAGAACAGAACAGAAAATGTTCTAGAGAGGCCCCAGTTTAACAGTTTATTTAAACCTTGAAATTTAATCTATTTCTGGAGGAGGGCTCTTGCACCATGTAAGAAGGAGTCACAATCCTTTTGAGAGTTACCTGAGAATCTGTGCAAAAGCAGTGCTTGCCTAGTAGCCAGTAATTTAACAGAGAGGTTACATAAAGATGAGAGCATGATCATACCTAGACATCTCTGGCCTGGAATTGTCCCAGGTACATGGTTTCCTGTGGCGCTTCCCACACCTGAATGCCAGGCTGGGAAATCCTTAGGTAACCTGTCTTTCTTTCTTTACTTTTCTAGCTGAAACCAGGAAGTGCAGGAACTGCCAAATTAAATAAAATCAATGGTACTTGATCAACCATCAATGTTTGGTTATGCTTTTTAATTCAGTGACTGTAATTAGATTGTTTGTATTTTATGATACTTGTATCTGTCACTAATTAATAAGAGCCTAGCTATGATTGTGAATAAATACAATCGGCTGTAGTTAATTGACCTGCAGCCTAAAAGTGCGTCTATTAAATATGAAACCAAAGGGATCATAGAAATGTCAGTGATGTAGTTAACTGCCTCTTATATAGCAGGGTAACTAGATTTAAAACATAACCACAGTGTAATTACACAATATTGGCACCCTACGTACAGTGTAATTACAGTCACTGGTGTAACCAAAAGATTGGCTTGAGCTTGAGTTTTAGGCAAAGTTCCAGGCCTTTTATTATTCTGTTCAAACCAATCCTCACTGTCCCTCATTTCAGTGAGATTATTTACCTGCGGATTTTCCCACACCATGTCTGGGGTCAGTCCCTCAGCTTCATCATTCTCAGTCCCTGTCCTGTCTTCCTAGAGTGAGTCACACGGCTGAAACTATTGCTTCCTCCCCGTCTCCTATCACCTTCCATAAGAAGCATCCTCATGGGTCAAAAACAAGGTTTTCCTAATTCTAAGATTCCTCCATTTTAAGAGCAGGGTGGGGGATGGGTTGGGTTCCTGCTTTTCTCTCCATGTCACATTCTAGCAGCATTTCCCACCATCTCCCACTGACTCAATCAGACACTGACTGTGTCTGGTTCTGCTCTTGATTCTGCTAGTGACGATGTTGCTGTGCCCAGGGTAGTTATAGCTTTTGTTACAGCGATCTGATGTGGAGGGTTCTGATGGAAACTAGGGGAAATTCGAAAGACGCAGAGGCAGAGGGTTTCCCTGATCTCCTTCAGGTGCAGCCAATATCTTTCCGAAGTCCTGTTTTAGGGAACAGATTGGCAAAGAGCCCATCCTGAGGATGACTATAACTATATTCTACAAACTGTCTGGACATCAGCTAAATCTTTGTTAGACTCACTTGCTTACTGCCGAAGTTCAAGCATTTCAGTGGCTCCAACCAGGCTTTGAAATTAACACCATTGGCCTCATTAGTGATGCTTTAACCCGAGAAAGCTGAAAGTTCCTTTGTTCTGAGCGCCTGGTGCGGGGGCAGCGCATTTCACCTTAGCACAGTGAGAGCTTCCTGTGCAGGCGCAGCTGGAACATTGCAGAGTAAAGAATTTTCTGTCTTTCAGCTCACATTGGCCATCTTCTCGGAGGACAGACTCTGAACTCTCTTCTTTCCCTGAGGACATCTATGTAAGACTGACTACTCAAGTGCACCTCTAAAAGTTCTATTCCAGAATTCCACTTGGCAGACCTCTGGACATCTACACAAGTATCACCACCAAGTGGTCTTTGGGACATTCCTTGTTAAAATAGGTCATTACAGTAGGTGTGATTTACTTCTCCTGTCCTGTTCATGATAGGAGCAGTAATGGGATTCAATGCATTTATAATTTTTATTGAGATCTCCACCAACCAGGGAAGGAAAGGAGTTGGACAAATATATTGATTTTAGTTTGGTAAAAAGTCTCAAGAAATCTTATTGAAAAGGTAACTCAAGCTGTCTTAGAAATCAGCATTGTCTCGTGGACTGAAAGCTTGATGAGGGACCAGGAAAAATGCTAAAAAAAAATTCAATATATTGAATCTAGGGTATGCAGTTAATGGGGGATGTGGGAAATTGGTGATAAGTTCTCTCATTATTTATTGGGAAGAGGGTGTAACTAAAATGTTAATAACTTTTTCACATGATATTAAAAGAACAAGTGTTCTGAACTCTAGAGAAATTGGAGAAGTTATATGAAAAAGGTTAGAAATATAGACAAGGCCTAAGAAAATGTATATTGTATTCCGAAATGAAATATGTACCTCTGAAATCAGTGAGTTCTTGTTGACAGTCCTTCAATATGAATTGTGGAGCATACGAGCCAGATCTTTTTGGTGCAGGGTTCTTCCCTTCTCACGCAAAGCCTGAGTTTATTGACTATCATAGCATGGGGAAAGGTCCATCTTTTCACTTTTGCTACAGGGTGGGAGAGATGTGAAGAATATCTAAGATAAGCTTTGGAAGTGGTGTCTTGAGTTTTGATTTCTACCACAGCTTTCTGACTGTATATCTGTATATTAAAATGTATATGTATAAACTATATATAATTGTATGCAGATAATTGTGATTTGTGTTAATAGTGAATTTTCACGGGGGTAAGTGATTGGATTGCTGTAATAATTGTCTTGATGATGGAGAATATAATCCAGGTCCCTCTGTGTGAGCTGCTTTGTTCTGCAGGACGAGAAGGAGTAAAAAGTATAAAACCTTTAGTTTTGGTAATAAAGGCAGCAGATAAATACACAAAAAAGAATAAAATTTTTTGGGTAAGTTCCATTTTTACACAATCATTTTTAAGAATGTCATCACCCTTTACAGTTGTGATTTTTGAAGGGCTGTTGCATGCAATCAGGTTGCTTTCTTTCAGTTCTATTAAGGTTTGTTTGGCTTTAGTTACTGTTATGTTCTAAGAACTTTCCTTTGTAGCTTAACTAAATTTTCTAGAAGTAGATAAAAATGATGAGAAGTACCTACTGAAATCAATATGAATTTTTAATTTATCCTAATATTCTGGCTCATAGACTCATAGACTCTAAGGTCAGAAGGGACCAATATAATCATCTAGTTTGACCACAGGCACAACACAGGCCACAGAACCTCACCCAAACCACTGCTGTAATAGATCCCTGACCTACGACTGAATTATTAAAGTCCTCAAATCATGGTTTAAAGATTTTAAGATACAGGGAATCTATCAGCAAGTGAGCCATGCCCCATGCTACAAAGGAAGGCAAAAAAACCCCAGAGCCTTTGTCAATCTGCCCTGAGGGAAAATTTCTTCCTAACTCCAAATATGGTGATCAGTTAAACCATGAGCATGTGGGCAAGACTCACCAGCCAGACACCCAAAAAGGAATTATCTGTAATAACTCAGAACCCACCCTATCTAAAATCCTTTCACAGGCCATCAGCATATCTATCACCAGTAGTCAAAGATCAGTCAATTGCCAAACTAGACATCATACCATCGCCTCCATAAATTTATCAAGCTCAGTTTTGAAGTCAGCTAGGTTTTTTGCCCCTCCTGTTCCCTTAGGAAGGCTATTCCAGAAGTTTACTCCTCTGACGGTTAGAAACCTATGTCTAATTTCAAGTCTAAGCTTCCTGATGGCCGGTTTATATCCATTAGTTCTTGTGTCCACATTGGCACTGAACTTAAATCATTCCTCTCCCTCCTTAGTATTTATCCCCCTGATATATTTATAGAGAGCAATCATATCTCCCCTCAACCTTCCTTTCGTTAGGTTAAACAAGCCAAGCTCCTTGAGTCTCTGAGTCTTTGAGTCACAAGGCACATTTTCCATTCTGCGGATCATCCTTCTCTGCACTTGGTCCAGTTTGAATTCATCTTTCTTAAACAGAACTGCACACAGTATTCCAGATGAGGTCTCGCCAGTGCCTTGTATAATGGTACTAACACATCCCTATCTGTACTGGAAATACCTGCCTGATGCATCCTAGGACCGCATTAGCTTTTTTCACGGCCACATCATATTGGCAGCTCGTAGTCATCCTCTGATCAACCAATACGCACAGGTCCTTCTCCTCCTCTGTCACTTCCAACTGATGCATCCTCATTTTATAGCAAAAAGTTATGTTATTAGTCCCTAAATGCATTTTCCACTATTACATTTCATCCTATTTCTATTACTCAAGTTTACAAGGTCATACAGATCTTACTGTATGATATCCCGATCCTTCTCGGTATTGGCAATACCTCCCAACTTTGTGTCATCCACATTCTTTATTAGCACATTCACACTTTTTGTGCCAAGGTCAGTAATAAAAAGATTATTTAAGATCGGTCCCAAGACCAATCCCTGAGGAATTCCACTAGTAACCTCCCTCCACTCTGAGAGTTCACCTTTCAGTATGACCCCTTGTAGTCTCCCCTTTAACCAGTTCTTTATCCACCTTTCAATTTTCATATTGATTGCCATCTTTTCCAATTTAACTAATAATTCCCCATGTGGAGGCATATCAAATGCCTTACTGAAATCTAGGTAAAACAGATCCACTGAATTCCCTTTGTCTAAAAATATCTGTTAACTTCTCAAAAAAGGAGATCAGGTTGGTCTGGCACGATCTACCTTTTGTAAAACCATGTTGTATTTTATCCCCATTACTGTTAATCTCAAAGTCTTTAATTACTTTCTCTTTCAATTTTTTTTCCCAAGACCTTGCATACTACTGAGGTCAAACTAACAGGGCTGTAGCTACCCGGATCACTTTTTCCCCCTTCTTAATAATAGGAACTGTGTTAGCAGTTCTACCATCATACGGTACAGCTCCTGAGTTTACAGTTTCATTAAAAATCCTTGCTAATGGATTTGCAATTTCATGTGCTAGTTCCTTTAATATTCTTAGATGGAGATTATCCCTCCCCTCCCCAGATTTAGTGCCCTTAAACTGTTCAAATTTGGCTTCTACCTCAGATGTGGTAATTTCTACCTCTATATTCTCATTCCCATTAGCCACCCTACCACTATCCCCAAGATCATTATTAGCCTCATTAGAAACTGAGGCATCTGTTGATCATCAAAATCTTGTCATGTCTTTGTTGTCCTCCTCTAGGGACAGGCAAAATCCCAGTGAAGATCACCTAAGCCTTGATTATCTTAAGAGTCTTCCCCAGTCTGGCATAGTCTCCTTTGATACATTCCAGTGAGAATCTAGCTGTATCATTTGTATCCACACAAAAACAGTCAGTGGATTCTTTCCTGCTCCTGCTTGGATCCTCTTCAGCCTCGGGTCCATCTCTCACATCCTAGCACCAGGCCGGCAGCACACCCTTCTGATCTCCAGATCAGCTCTGGTTACAGGCCTGGCTGTTCTTCTCAGCAGGGAGTCCCTAATCATGCCTTTTCCTAGTAATAGTGCAGTTCTCCAGCCTACCCCCTGTTCTTTCTGGCTGCAAGTCATCTCGTCTACTATTCTCCTTTGCAATCTTCTGCAAGCATTCCTGTATCCTCCTGGGGCTCTTATTTAGTGGTATCTCCATTGGCTCATCCATTCCCTGTATAGGACTAGCTGCTCTTCTCTTCTTCCTTGTCCTCCCACCAGCTGTGCCCCTTCTTCATTTTCCAACTCCACAAACCGGTTTCTAAGCTCTACTTCTCCTTCACTAGCCCGTCTTTTCCTCTGCCGGGTTCTCACAGTCACATGCCTCCACTGGCCACTTTCCTCACCCCGCAATCTCCCCTCTCGTTCATTGGTCCTGCTTCAATCTCCACGTCTGGGTTTTTCCCTTCAGCCTCCTATTTCTTTGCTCCATTATCTGCTCAAACCTTCTTCTAAATTCAAGCAGAATTTCCACCTGCATCTCCAACCCTCGAATCTTCTCTTCCCTCAGCTCTATGAGGCGGCACTTCATACAAAGTTAGCTCTTTTGAGGTACTCTCTCCAGGATCATGTACATCCTGCAGCTTCAGTCATCTTCATTGTCTCTTCCACTGCTTGAGTGACTACTGCCTCTGCATCTGTCATAGCCTTTCCCCCCACTACCTGTCAGTGAGAGACACAAAAACAAAAAAACCCACCAAAACAACATCCACTGAGCATCCCAACAATACCAGAACACCACACACTCCCTCCCCAAACGCCCACTCAAACTCCCTTGTTTTCAACTCTTTGTGCTGACTCCTGTGTCGCTGCAGTCATACCAATCTATTAGGGCATAAAAACAGTTGTAATTTATGTATTTGTTTGCTTTCTGTGATAGAAATACACAGCTCTGCCATGTCACTTTGTCATTCAACTGTGACACCCACCTCTGCCCACCAAAGAAGAGTCTAAATTTTCTATCCTATATCCCTCCAGAATGAGTGAGCAGGAGGTGACCTATTCAGAACTGAAATTTCATGCTCCTACTCAACAGCAAAGCAGACAAAGATCTGAGAACGCCAAGAAAAAAGGTACCTTGCGTTACATGCTATTGACTCTATATGTTCTGGAGTTTTATTGAGGACCACATTGAGACATAGGGACTAGAGGCCCATACTAGGACCACAGCTCCTGGAGTCATGTGATTACATTAGAATCCCGGTTTTAATTAAAAAAAAAAAAGATCTAGCCATCATGTTTGTGAAAAATGAAAAAGTCTTAAAATGTAATTGACCATAACCAATGCATTCACGCCTGCCTGAATCTGCAAAGAGCTTGAAACTTTAGCTCTGAGAAGTATGAGTTGCCCTATTCATCTCAATGAGGTGTTAAAGCCCACTGCTTTTGGGAGATGCATGCCTACCTCACCCCACCCGTAGAGTCTATATGTGCCAGAAAAGAGAGAGTGAAGCAGGGCTGGACAGCGCAGCTAAGCAGATGCACCCCAGTTGCTGGGGCAAACATTGTGAACTCAATCTTCAGTCACCCCTAATTCTCCTAAAGAGAAGTGGAGCCTCTGCTGATGACCCCTGTCTATCTGAGAGGGGAGTGGATTGCCCTGCCACTGCTACTCCAAATGGGCAGAGACACATAGGGTGGGGAAGTTGGAGCCAGGGGGGCCCTCTGTTGTGGTATGGCCTTACTGACCATAGTCAAAGTCCTTTGTCCACTAACTGTCCATTGTTCCTAGTGGGGTATTCCAGGATTTGAAAAGTTCTAGGTTTGCTCTCTATTGTGTGTGTTAATGTCATGTTCCTGGGAGCCTAGGATCCAAATGCAGGAAATAATCATGCAAATGTGGAAAGGTCTCAAATCTACCAGCCAACCAGGAAGTCTGTTTCCCCCCACCACTCATTGGTTGCCAGAATTACTGAGCATCTAATCAAAGGAAGCTCTTATTTTGCTGTTTGCTGTATTCCACATCCACCAAATTGCTCCGTAGCATAAAACAGCTGTTGGGGTTAGGAAGAAATTTCCTGCACAGGCAGGTTATTCCATAGTTGTCCATTATTGGACACTTACACTGTCTTCTGAAGAACTGACATTGGCCACTGCTGAAGACATGACAGTGGAGTAGATGGACCATTGGTCTGAGATTTGAAATTGCTGGGTTCTTCAGTCCTGGCTAGGTGGGTCTGATTTGAGAATCTGCCACAGTCTGGATAAGACCTAATCTGACCCCAGAGTGTCAGGAGGGGGACTCACTTTGCCTGTCTTTGTTCCTGCTCTCTCTGTTAGATTCTCCTTC
Organism: Mesoclemmys tuberculata; assembly: GCA_007922155.1. Taxonomy (NCBI): domain Eukaryota; kingdom Metazoa; phylum Chordata; order Testudines; family Chelidae; genus Mesoclemmys; species Mesoclemmys tuberculata. The sequence goes on along the minus strand of ML675730.1, from coordinate 94,271 downwards.
TCCTTTGTGGAGGCTCTGTGCAGTAATTTTAGGAATCCTCTGCCTGGCTTTATTGGCAACATCAGGGGTCTTGGGTGCTCTGGGTAAGTACTACGGAGAAAACACTAAGTCCCATGTTTTCAAAAGTGGACACTGATTTGGGGGGGCCTCAGTTTTTGAGTAACCAGTTTGATACACCTTGAGTCTGATATTTCAGAGATGCTTAAACCCACATCTCCCATTGGCTTACGACACTGGTAATGAAATACAGAGACTTTTATCTCTAGGTCATAAATTCAAATCCGGGTCATTCTGCGATATTAAAAACCAAAATTATTGTCATCTGCTGAGAGCTGGATGTGAAATGATTTATTGTTAGCACAGTAGTAGGACCTAGAGGCCCCACCGCATTGTGCTAGTTGCTTTACAACTGTATAACAAAAAGACAGCCTCTGCTCCAAAACTCTTACAGTCCAAGTATAAGACTGTACACAACAGCACGTGTCCATCTCAACAACTAGCACCACAGTCGACGGTGATTATCTCTATGGTTCACAGTCTCTGCAGGCAGACTGAAATGTGACTGGGTCATGGAAACAACTCCTCTCTCATACCAAATGGTGTTCTCTCCAAATCAAAGAGGAGGTCCATCGATGGGGCAATGTAATGAAGTGGGCAGTGTCAGTACAGTGATTTACCTGTGCCACGGATAAACAATGACCCATGCGGTTCAGGTTGGCAGTTTGTCATCTTTCAGTAACACTGAATTTAGAGAAGGCCAATTCAGACAAAGCTACTAAAACTAGAGAGGCAGAAGGGTCTCTGGGGATCCCATATAACTGGGCAGAGATGGAAAATACTAGTTTATGATCCTGCTCATGCTGTGTTGCTCCATAGTGTGAGGTATAAAAATCTTTGTGTGACTGAGAGCTCTGTAGCAACAATTTGAGCCTCCTGGGAACTGGGATGTAACTCCTCCTTTATCATGGCGCTTACTGGGGCACGATGTTGGTTGCCAGCTTCTCCTAATTAAAAGGAAACATTCAATCAATATTCCTTTAACTGTCTCTACAAATACACACAGCATGTCTGAAACCATTTCCTATTTGCCCTCCAACTGGCAAGGCATGGAAGTCTGGGTAGGTGTGTCAGAGGCAATTGCATGCTGAACGTTGGGGCCAAGCATATGGCTTCTCAGGAGACCCCAGCTTTCCTTGAACAGGCTCTCAACATTGAAAAACTTAAAATGAAAGAAGAATCTCAATAATGGAAGTTTTTAAATTATTTTTTGACTTAAAAATAATTGGAACTGGAAATAATAAACATACATCTCTTTGTACTTCTATTTTGCAAGACATTGGTGTAACCCGTCCGTGCCCAGGGTAGCCCACTGATAATGCCAGGGCCAGGGCAGGCTGTAAAAGGAGAGCGAATTCTCCCAGCACTGGTGGGTGACACTGCAGTCAGACTTCCCAACCAGCCACAAACAGTGCTTCTGATTCCCCCACACTGGTTATCAAGAAGCCACTGTGCAAATACACACAGCCCCCTTTACTGCATTTCAGTCTCTGGCTCCCAAACTGCCACTAGGTCCAGTAAAGAGACCAGTTATTTTAACTCTATGCTCTTTACTAAAAGATTCCCTCTGATCCCAAAGGACCAGCCACAGCACCAGTTCACTATAAGTTTGGATCTTACCCAAAATACCACGCTGCCAGCCAATCCTTTAGTAACTAAACTTAAAGGTTTATTAGTAAAAGAAAAACAAACAGTAAGAGAAGTGTTAAAGGCTTAAAGCAATCAGATATATACAAATGATTTGAAAGTCCATATACATCAGGTTTCTAGAACAATTGTGGAGTTGCAGGCTTGTATAGTCTCTCTGGTATACATCCAGTACCTGGATGGGTCTAAGTCAGTGGTTCTCAACCTGTGGGTCGCGACCCCGGTGGGGGTCGAACGACCAAAACACAGGGGTCGCCTAAAGCCATCGGAAAATACATATTTCCGATGGCTTTAGCTGCTGAGAAGCTATGCCATGGTGAAATGTTATTTATTGGAATTAGTAATAAATATTTCTCAACATATAATTAAATATTGTTTTTGTGATTAATCACTATGTTTAAATTATGTTTGATTTGTAGCAATGAGAATACATAATGCATATCAGGTATTTACATTCCGAATCATAACCGTAGAAAAATTACAGTTTTGAAGTAGCCAGCAAAATTATTTTTTGGTTTGGGGTCACCGCAATATGAGGAACTGTATTGCGGGGTCACGGCATTAGAAAGGTTGAGAACCACTGGTCTAAGTCCTTCAGTTCAGTTGCAAAGTGTGTTGATCCAGAGGTATGTCCGCAGCTGGACAGGAACAAAGACAAAGACAAAATGGTTTCTGTGGTTTGAGCTTATATACCCTCTGCCTCTGGCCATGCAGCTTGTGGAACTTTACAGGAACCAAAATGGAGTCCATAGTCACATGAGCCAATCCTGGTAACTCTTCAGGTATGCCTTCAGTTTCTCCCTAGGTCTTTGGCTTCTGTAAAGGACTTGATGGGCTATTAAGTGGGCTATTGTCCTGCGGCCTCTCTGTCTGGGGTGTGTCTTTTACAGCACAGTTTGAAATACAGGCATATCAAAGATCTCCATAATTTTCCTCCCACAGATCACACATGAACACAAATATTATCTTCTTGCTCAGCACATTATAACCTTTCTAACAGTACCTGACATGGCATGTCTTACATGAATTATTATGATTTTGACATATTAATGTCAAATAACACAAATGCCCCCCCCCTCCTAATCCAGTCCGCATGACAATTGGGATGTTATTTTCTGATTTGCATTTAGTTATCCGGTGGCAGCAAAACTTCAGCCAGCTGCAGGGAATTCTGCACAATCTGACCTGCCAGAAAATTATCCTGGAAAACCAAACTCGTGAGCTACAGGAAATTTTGGAAAACATCACTAAGGAGAGAGATCATTTTCAAACCCAGAATACTAACCTCTGGAAGACGTTGCAGTCAAAAGGTACAAGGGCATCCCTTTGGCAGACAACTCTGTAACTTGTATTTAGTTTTAATCTTGTTAATTTTCAACACAACCTCTGAAACTGCACGACAAAGTGGAAAAGGTAGTTATTTTTTGTTTCTAAATTTCCCTCACTTTTTGAAATTCAAAATTAAAAAAAATCCAACTAGCTCTAATGAGTCTATTTTCTAACCAGGGATATACGAGCCACATCACTCAACCTCCAAGTCTCGGCTGGACTTGGTGGTGCTCATCAGGAGCATGAGGGAGCCAGCTGCAGCTTCCTAATCCTGGTGCTGGTTTTACACAGGCCCCAGCCCTGAGGTAGCTCAGAGCATCTTGGGCTGCTCCCCTTCTCTCCCCAAATACACACCATGCCAGGGGTTGAAGGAGGTGTTTTTTACCCACTTGTAAAAGAGAATAAACCATCTTGGAAAAGACTGGGTGTGGCAGTACATACTTGGCTGATAGCTGGTGGGACTGGGAGAAGTTTCTCAAGTTTCTCTACCACTAGCTTTCCCCTTTCACTCACTGCATGTAATTGGGGGAAGGATTTTTAAAAAATTTAAATTATGTTATATGGGGCACTGTGATGCTGGAGGGAGTATCTTTCACATGGGCTGTAAAAAGAAGAACTCCTGAGGTCTCTTGCAACAAAACCAGACCCATTTCCCCCAAGTCTGACAAACAGGAAAATTGTTCTGGTGTCCTTCTGGGTTACAAGCTGGCTACAAATATTGTCCAACCAAATTGTGCCTAATTAGATACAATATATTCTTTATAGTGACACTTGAGCAAATTCTCATTGTGAAATATAGCATTGTTGTGCTCTTTAACAGTTGTTTCAATTCATTGTCCCTTCATAAAAAATTAATGAGCAGTTTGGGATCTGTGTTTGGAAATTGCTATGTAAATGTCAGCTGTCATTATTAGTAACCTAATATGTTAGCTACAGGGCTTTATTTTCAGATCATCTGTGGTGAGATGCTATGTCTGTAACATAACCAGTTTGATAGGTTGGGAGGACTCTGTCCATACTGCAAGTATGAACCTTTCCTATAAGAGGGTAGCAGACATCCTGAGAGGGCTCTCTGCACATTACATAAAGTTCATAAGGACATACGGTGTCTAGACTGTATTTGTTCCTGCTGCAGATTGTACTGAGTAATCTTTCGAGGAAAATGACCCAATCTCAGCTAGGCACTAGCAATTAGAGCTTATCAAAACATTTCCCTCCATCATTTTGTGATGGAAAACTGCCTTTCTTTTTAACTGTTTGCAGTATTGTAGCTGTGTTGGTCCCAGGATATTAGAAAGGCAAGGTGGGTGAGGTAATATCTTTTATTGGGCTAAGTTCTGTTGGTGAGAGAGACAAGCTTTTGAGCTACAGAGAACTCTTCTTCAGGAAGAAGAAACTGTGTAGTTCGAAAGTTTGCCTCTTTCATCAACAGAAGTTGGTCCAATAAAAGATGTTGTCTCACCCAGATTGTCCTCTCTTGTTAGCAGACAGTTTTTTCAGAATTTCAGATTTGAAATGCTTAATTTTTTATGAAAAATCCAAAAAAATCTTTTTAAAAAAATGGTTAATTATTTCCCTTGTTTTTTTGCCATCTCTTCCTTTACTCACTCATTTTCCCTTTTAACATTTTTGCCACTAAAATGGGGGAGAGAAGGGGAATGGGGGAGGGAGAAACAAAAATATCTCAGGATGCTTTGAAAAACAAATTATTTTTAAAATTTCTAAGGAAAATTAATTGATTTTTTTTACCCGGTTTTCTATTTACACTAGATGTTGTAGAGTCAGATGGTGGAGTATCAGGCCTGGTTTACACTGCCGGTGGTGTTGACAGAAGATTTTCAAGCTACGTACTGTAGCTTGTGTCTCACCCATCGACTTACTAACATTCCCTTACTGCGGCATCCCCACTGTGTTGTGTCGATGGGAAATGCCATCAGGTGACCCAGCATTACTTTTTTCAGCAGGAGAGGGGGTGAATTTACTGTGTCTGCTGGAGAGCTCTTCTGGGATTGGTTGTGTGGGTCTCCACTGCCCACTCCATAGATCCCACTGCATTGATCAGTGGAGCCCCATGCAGTCCCAGCAGTGTAGACATAACCTTAGTCTGAACTCTCAGGTGGACTTGTTGGAAAGAGAATCCAATGTTTAAATGAATCACACTCAGAAATCTGACCATCTACATGTATTTTCTTGTGAAGGAGACAAGTGCATTATTTGTCCAAAGAACTGGATACAACATGGGAAGGACTGTTATGAACTTTCTTCTGGTATACAATCTTGGTCTAAGTGTAAAAAATATTGTTCCACCCTGGAATCCAGACTTCTGAAGATAGAAAGCCAGGAAGAACTGGTAGAGTTTACTTCATTTCTTTTGAATTTCTGTATACTCCAAACTACAAGTGATTGATTTTTTGAAAATGGGAGAGGAAGAGGCTATATAATTTAAGGATGTGTCTGATTGTCATATGATTTTTATGGGAAAATATATACCAAATGTACACATTTGACTGATGCCAACCATAAAATTGTCCTAACCTCTCAGGACTATTCCCTATCACTCTCAATTCATCCTTCCTCAATAGTCTTGAAAAATAAGGATTTGTCCTTATAATAGTACATTTTCTTCTTATAGACTCTAAGGTCAGAAGGGACCAATATGATCATCTAGTATTATCTTCTGCACAACACAGGCCACAGAACCTCACCCATCCACTCATGTAATAGATCCCTGACCTATGACTGAGTTATTAAAGTCCTCAAGTCATGGTTTAAAAACTTTAAGCTACAGACAATCCACCAGCAAGTGAGCCACGCCCCATGCTACAGAGGAAGGCAACCCCCCCCCCCCAGAGCCTTTGCCAATGTGCCCTGGGGGAAAATTCCTTCCCGACCCCAAATATGGCTATCCATTAAAACCTGAGCATGTGGGCAAGACTCATGCACCAGACACCCGAGAAAGAATTCTCTGTAATAACACAGAATCCACCCTATCTAACGTCCCTTCAGAAGCCATTGGCATATCTACCACCAGTAGTCAAAGATCAGTCAAATGCCAAATTAGGCTGTCCCATCATACCATCCCCTTCATAAATTTATTGAGCTCAGTTTTGAAGCCAGCTAGGTTTTTTAGAATAGAATAGAATAATAGAATATGAGAGTTGAAGGGGACCTCAGGAGGTCAAAGCAGGACTATCCTCCTTTTTGTCCCCACTGGTCCCCTTGGAAGGCTATTCCAGAACTTCACTCCTCTGATAATTAGAAACCTGCATCTAATTTCAAGTCTAAAGTTGATCTGACTCCCTTATCCTCATTCCTACCAGCTGTATCCTCAGTTCCAAAGGGACTCTTGGCTAACCTCGTGTATCAGAGAAGAGGAAAGACTTTAGAATTATCACTAATTTAAGGAGTTAAAGGGATTGAGAGTATATCTTCACTGCAGTTTTAACTCAAGTTATCCACACTTGAGTTATTTCTCTTGAGTTGGCCTATTGGGAGTGAGAGCAGACATAGTGTGAAATAACAGTGGAGCTGCTGTGTCCACACTAATACTTAGCTCACTTGTATGTGGTACTAAGACTTCTGAGGGTGATTCTTAGCACTGTGGTAAGCTGAGCTGCTCTGAATTCTTTCCCAGTGAATTGTGGGAGAACTTGTTTGTTCTTTCTAGACACATGGGGAGAATTGTTCTCCAAAGCCTTCCCACTAGCAATGCACAAATGGAGTTAGCCTACATTCCCACTACAGACTCATCATGTTAGCAGCTTATGAGTTGTGTTAACTCAGCCTTTAGCCTATGCCCCCCTGACAACCCAGCCAACTCAAGTGAAAAGCACCACCATGCTACAATTAAGGATTTTTGTGTGTGCGTAGGACTCTAGTTAGAGGCAACACTTGAATTATAACTTGAGTTAATTTTGCAGTGACCACGAGTCCTGAACCTGGGCAGAGCTTTGTAATCTTTGAGTTAATATGTTTTTCTATGCTAGAGCAGTAGTTTTCAACCAGAGATACACCATCCCCTAAGAGTATACAGAGGTCTTCCAAGGGGTACATCAACTCATCTAGATATTTGCTTAGTTTTAGAACAGGCTATATAAAAAGAACAAGTAAAGTCATTACAAACTAAAATTTCATTCAGACAATGACTTGTTTGTTCTGCTCTACATGCTGTACGATGGAATGTAAGTATAATATTTATATTCCGGGTTATTTATTTTATAATTATATGGTAAAAATGAGAAAGTAAGCAATTTTTCAGTAATAGCGTGTTACGACAAGTTTGTATTTTTATGTTTGATTTTGTAATCAAGTAGTTTTTAAGTGAGGAGAAACTTGGGGTATGCAAGACAAAACAGACTCCTGAAAGGGGTACAATAGCCTGGAAATGTTGAGATCCACTATGCTGGAAAGGATGTGGGAATGTTTGCACGGAGTACAGTCACTTCCTGTGTGGTAAGTAGAGCTGGCTCATTCATTCTGAAGCGTGCATTGATTCCTCCTTTTTCAAAGCATGATTGGATGAAAGGGCACAAGGCAACTTTTAGTGCATTGGCAGCAGGTTCCACTTGGCTACTTGCTGCTCAGCAGGCTACTGGAGGATAGATTTTATACCCGCAGTTGCAGTGAATGAAGTGTAGAGATAAACCCGTATTAACTCCAGTAATGTGTTGGAAATCTAGGTATCCGTTTCAATCATGATCTCACCCCTCAGAGAGACTTGACTATTAATGCTACAGGCACAGTGAACTCTGCTCCTTATGGAGAGAATGCCCCACGTGTCTCAACTCTTTGGAACATAGAGTTGGTTACAGGCAGCGCCCTCAGCTGGAATCACTATACCTTTGATGTGTTCCTTTTTAGAGAGGAGGGGCGGTACACTGGGGAAAAGTTTATTTATAAAACAAAGAACCCACATTATGGTCCCTTTTCTGGGTATAAGGAATTCTGTGATTAGCCAGCTGGCACTGTGGCCTATGTAGGTGCCCAATATTAGCCATATTCTTTCCTTCAAATCCATATAAATACAGGAAGGGCAGAAGCAAGGGATTGAGTTTTGTTTCCATTTTGGTTTTGGTTTTCTTTCAGAGATGGTAAAAATTATTTCCAAAATTCTAAATAAAACTATTTCGTTTGAAAACTTTCATTGAAATTTTCAGAGAAAAAACTGAAAGAAAACAATTTAGTTTTAAATTGAAATGTTCATTTCATTTGCTTTTTTTAAACAAAATAGCAATTTTTCAGTTTTCATAAGTTTTTTCCCTTCCCCCCTTTCTTCAACTATTTTCCAACTTGAAAATGGGGAGTAAAGCAAGAGAAAATTGATGGGACTGGGAGGGGGGATTTCTTTTCATTGCTTCCCCACCCTCACTTTCTCTCTCCTCCTCATTCCTTCCCCACTTTTTGCATAGTGGGAAAAGAAGGAAAAATAATAAAGCAACGGGAAGAAAAAGTGGAGGTGGGGGACAGGGAAACAAAAATCTGGAAACCAGTAATCAAAAATTAAATTTTTCAGTTGTCAAAAATGAAAATGGAAAAAATAAAAATGTAGCCAATATTGAAGAATATGTGGGAAACATTTTAATTTTGGTGCAACTGCATATTCTATGGGAAAATGTATCAGTCATATTTCTGCCAGTTCTACTCAATGTTTGTGTCTCTCTCTTTTTTCTTCTCCATAGGACTTCATAAAACCACTGACAGGTTCTTCTTACTGGATGGGATTATTGTATAATGAAAACAAGGGCTTCTGGCAATGGGAAGATGGCACTGCTCTCAACACTGATTTGTAAGACTATTACTATTTCCCTTTGTAATTATATCAAATTTTTACTACAGCGCTGACAAGATACAAACAGCGAGAGGAGAGCCAGTTCTGAAGCCTAAACTCAGAAGTGTGTTTGATTAACCAGGTCAGGACTGCAATTTAACATAAATCATCCTGCCTCCCAGTTTGTCCCTAGTAACAGAAAAGGGTGGAATATATCCTGAACAGAATGAGCTGAATGAAAAACTTTTAATCTAAAATGACCTTTTTTAAACATTTTTTTTTTGCAAAACACCTGTCCTTTAAAATGTTATTTTTTCTGATACTTTTAATCAAAAGTTTTTATGACAATTGCTTTTTTGTTTACTTTTTGTTAACATTCTGTTCACTGAAAAATGTGTTTTTGGTAAACAAAAAATGTCACAAAGAAATTTAAAAACCCCAAATGGATTGATTTTGAACCCTGTTAAATGGAAACAACTTGGATGTTTTCCTGATTCCTCCCTCACCACATGATATTGTAGTTCTGAGGTTCGGGAAACCACATACTTGTTTTTTCTCCTGGACCAATAATTTCTAAGGAAAAAAGCGAGTATAGGTACAATTCCATTTAATAATTTTCTGCATTATAATTGAGCTTCACAGTGTAGGTTCTGCAGGTCAGCTCTGAAACGGAAATCACTAACTGCCAGGGTGTAAATAACTGGGGGTGTTGGAGGTCAGGAATAAAGGGCATTTGTATCCCTCTGCACTGTACCTTATTCTAGTCAACATTGTTAGTGTTTTCATTGCTACTGCGTTCATAACCTCACTTAACTTAGATGGTTTTGAAAAACTACTTTGCTCACCACAGTGATACGTGTTATCATAGTAACAATTTGATTTTTGATATGTGACTAGTCTGGCTGACAGTAAACATCTTTTCATCCCAGGTTTCCAAGTCTGAGACGTTACCCTGGTCCATATTGTGCAACACTGAAAAATGGAGAAGCTAGGGGCTATTCTTGTGCAAGCCTAAATGTCTGTTTATGTGAGAAGAGAATGTTTAGCTAAAGTCTTCTATACTGGCACAAGAAGGAACATAGAAAGTATGAGGTCCTATTCTGGAGTGACCAGTGGCTACTTTTGCCTATTTTTATAAGGCTCCATCTTGCATGGTGCTGAGCATGGAGTCCTATTTAAATCATCCAACTCCCATGTAAGTTATTGACATTCTGAGTACTGAGGTCCTATTTCAGCAGAGCACCGTACAGGAGAGAGTCCCTACTATGCTATTAAAATTCTCTGCTGTGCTAACAGCAAGTGCCAGAGTGGTGTTATAGAAGGAGATGGCTCCTTTTTCAGCAGAAGGAGCAATAACAACACCCCTCTAAAGTGTTCACCAATCAGCCTTCTGTTCTTGGCCCCTGCTACTGCTGTTCTTCATCTGTTCCAAAATCCAGAGCAGCCTCCAGAATATAGAGCCAGCTTGAGGCTACTGCCCCTCGGATTTACCCACCTCAATTAGACAGCTCTTTTATCTCCTGTTGCCTACATACCACCTTTTATACACAGAACTTTTTTTTCTTCTAGCTATGATTTGTTCTTGTCCTGTGAAAGAATAATTTTTTATCTATTATGACCATACCTGATGACTATCTATTAAAAAATAGAATATTGTGTCAATTCTTTTATATTTACTACTCTGGCTTTGAGAGTTCCTCTTTAACCCCCTCCCACCAGCATCATTATGCCACCTAACAAGAAACAGAAAAGGAAAATGGAGAGCAGATTTAGATCACTTCTTACTAGAAACATTACTATGATGAAATTGGAAGGGAGCTTTCTTGTTGGAGAATGGGGGCTCTTACCCAGCCCTTCCTATGGTTACAAATGGAGAGAGAAGAATCCATCAAGGCAGAGTTCCCCACACTAACTTTGAAGAAGTCTAAGTATCAGTGGGGTGCTGTCCCCCTCTGTTAGTGGCTAGGCTAGCTGGAGATTGGTGGTCTTGCTATGGCCTGCTCTAAATGAGCTGCATCACTAGCTCAGGCACTAGAGCTGACAGATTAAGATCCACCGATTCCAGGTGTGACATTGACCTCTAGGGGAGCCACACTGAGATAGCTGAAACAGGCCAAAACTGCAAAGAGTGGGGCAGGCGAACCCCCAAAACTGGGGGCGTTTCTTCCATAAGATATACCAAACCAGCAATAAACAGCTTCTGATCACCTCACTGGTTATTTGGAAAATAAAAATACAGTTCCCTTAAAGCCATCCATCCCTGTATTTGCCACCTAGACAACCACATCAAATATGGTGGGGATTACTGAAAATCTTTATCCATCATATGTAAAAAAAAATTCTACCAGTTCCAAAGGACTGAGCACATTACCAACCAGGTCACTGAGTATTTCAGATCTTACCCAAATACACGTTTAATGCCAAAGCTTATTAACTGAATTAATATTTATTAAAAAGGAAAGAGAGAGTATTGGTTAAAAGTTCCTATACATACTGATGAGAATAAAGTCCATAGGCCAGTTAAGTGGAGAGTGCTAGAAATATTTCTGGATTTCAGTAAAACTCAGAAGGAGTTTCTTGGTAAAGTATTTGAAGACTGTTAGAAGTCAATAGCTGTGTCTAAGGAATGCACAAGGGAGTTCTTAATGGGCTAGTGTCGGTAATAAACAGTTTCTCTACTGAGAGAAGTGTGCCAGTTCTTAACGGCCAGAGCCTTTCAGATGTGTGTGAACCCACTAACCTCACTTTGAAGAGGGATCCCACCTTGGAATTGGTAACAATTAAGAGTTTGAAGGCCAGTGAACAAGCTAGTGTCTGTTTTGATGTTAATTATCTGGCCAATAAGGGGCCAATAATCTGCCCACAGCTGTTGACAAGGAGGGGGCAACTGGCCTGGCAATGGATTCTGTTAAACAAAAGAGCTCAGATTTTGACCCTCTAGGAAAGGAAGGAAGGAAAAAACTTATTCCTGCAAAGAAGAATCACAGGTTAACTCTAGAACACCAAACCCCCAATGGTATTGAACAAACTGACCTCCTAGGCAAATCATCTGAACAGAACTCATAGCATGACGAAAGTGCTTGTGAATGCAAATGCAAAGAGTGCTAATGTGAACTCTTGTGACCAATTTGTTGCTAATATCAAGAGCTGTAAAAACGTTCAATGGGCTAGAAATGGTACATGAGAACATACTATCTGATAAAAGGTTTAGAGACATTCCCATCACTCTGCACCTTTTCTCACTGGCAACAGGCAGGCTAACAGCTGAACACATATCAGCTTAAAGATCATTCTCTCCTTGTCACAAGTTTTTACCCTGGTAATGGGTAACAGGGTCATATTGCCTTCGTGCTCTCCTTGTGCCCTAGTCATGATATCAACTCGTTTAGACAAAGTTATTATATCCTTACCCACAAACACATCAGTAACAGGCGAACTAGAAATATCAGGATTATCTGGACTCTAGGGTCCAGTTATGATATTAACCGGATGCAACCTGGTTATAAAGCCACTACCCTTAACCAGAAACCCACCAGCAAGATGTAAACTAGAATGATCAGAATCATCTGGACTCTGGGGTCCAGTTGGGACAATAACTGGATGCCACCTGGTTATAATGTCATTAACGTTAACAGACAAAGGCTTAGGAACACTTCCTTCCTGGGCTTTAGTTGGTACAACTAATAAATTCTCAGTCATCATAGGCTGTAAAACACTCCATGTTTGTTTACAAACTTCCTTCCTGTCAATAGTTAGGCAGTTTTTCATAATAGATAACTGGAAGGAAGGGGTAGCTTCCTTAACAGGCAAGATGCCCTTCGCAATAGACAAACAATTGGAGATATTCTCTCCTTTGTCCCAGCACTCATAGCTGACTATGGACAAACCTCTGGAGGATGGGATGGCTTCCTTATCAGGCAAATAGCCACTCCCAGTAGATAGACAATTGGAAACAGTTTCCCCTTCAGCAAATATGCTGCTAATTTTAACAGACAAACAATTGGAGAATGAAGTAGCTCCCTCAATGGGCAAATAATTACCCCTAATAGAAATAGGCTTAGGAACATTGCTTTCCTTGTCATAAATCTCCACACTCGGAGCATGTAATGCACAGGGGATATTTCCATATACCTCTTGTGACTGGGTTACGATATTAACGTGATCAAACAAAGCCTCTATACCATATCCCAGAAAATACTTGAAGGTAAAAACTTTCTCACTCCATCTATAACCTCATGGTTAATACCTTTCCATTCAAGGTGGATTTCAATCAAAGGCACACAGACAGTAAATTCCGACAGGATCACAATATTCCATTTTGATCTCTGAATCAATAGAACAATAGTAATAGACAGGAAAGCAGTGTATCTGCATGGTTAGCCTCTAACAAAGTATAGGTGAACAACATCAAATAACTACCAACAACACACTTGCATTTCAAGGCTCTAGCCTATAGGACATGGCTGTTAGCTATTTACAAGGAATGCCTCTAATTACCTTTTAAATACCTTTAAACATGTCCTCAAAGATTGATTTTGAGTTATTTCAGCATGCTAGGTTTAACCCTTTCTGGCCCAGTGTCACACCAGGTTTGAGCATCACTAACCACTTGAAAGAATCATTCAAATAAACAAAAAAAGGTATGTGTTTGTCTCAGACCATGGCTGCATATGTCTGTACATGTACATGTCTGTACAAGTGTGCAGCAGTGCCATTCATGGTTTCACTGGAGCCAGTGAGGGGCATGGATCAGTACTGATGTCAGGCTCCCTGTCAGGACCTGGTCTGGCCTGGGGAAGCAAATAAACCAACCAGCCGACTAAACTCAGTGATGAATCCTGATCGCATGTCACCTGAGGTATGTTGAGCATACGCTAAGAAGAACTGGATCCAGTAGTTTCCCCCCTGACTCCTTGGAGAAAAAGGAGTTTAATGAAAGAGGCAGGAGGGAAAAGAAGGAATGTAAAGCATGTATGCGGGTGATCTGATTGCTTTTGGTTTATTTCATATAGATCCTTGCTTGGATTTCTTCCACACCTTGAGTGTTAAACAGGCAAATGTTTCCAGTAATTGAAAAAACAATTCTGTTCAACCCTTAAAAAGCCAGCACTCAACTGAGAAAACCTCAGCAACAGTCACCATGTCTCAGATCTCCCCATGTGAGCTCAGTATCAATATCCCCATTTTACAGATAGGGACTGAGACACACAGGCCCAGATCCACAAAGGGACTTAGGTACTGTGATGCTGAGCACTGGGATCCATAAAGCCCGACCTAGGCAACTAGGCACCCTGTACAATGAATGAGGAGAGATAGACACCTTCAAATGAAATCTACAGAAGCCAGCATGGTAGATAGGGAGCAGCCTAAGCTATCCAATGGGAGATGCTAACAAGAGGGGTGTGTGCTAAGACCTACCCCTCTCACAGAGATAGGTGCTTAAGTCCTGACTGCAGGAAGGTGTCTATATCTGCTAGTGATCCACACATAGGAACCTTTCTCCTGGAGTCAAGTGGCTTTGGTGCCTAAGTCATTTCTTGTGAAAATGAGTCAGGTGCTTGTCTCATTTCACAAAAATGTTTGGAGGAAGGAGCCGTATAACTTTTAGCCTGGGGTTAGAGTGCTTACCTGGGATGTGGGAGACCCACATTTAATCCCTCTGTCTGAGTGGGAGAAAGGATTTGAATAGGTGGCATCACACTTCTGGGACAAGTGCTCTAATCACTGAGCTGTGGGATATGCTGATATAGGCGTCCCTTGTTATCTCCTGTTGAAGTTGTTCCACTTTGGATATATAGTTAAGAAGTCATTGGGCCAACACAAGTGCATGAAGATGACTCTATAATCCAGTGATTAGGGTTATCACATAGGAGGTGGAAGGCCCTGAGTTCAGTCCCCCTGCTCCAAATCCTCTTTCATTATTTAGCCAGAGTTAAACAGCTTCAACCAAAAAAATGAGGGGCCTTCCTCTACCTCAGAATATCCCATAACTCAATGGTTTAAACATGTTCCTGAGAAATAGGAGACCCCTTGTTCGAATGCTTCCCCTCCCCTGTAGAGATGAGGGACTGGAACCAGGGTCAACAACATCCTAGGTCAGTACTTAAACTACTGGTCTAAAAGTTATGAAGTGGGCAAAACTAGGTAGTCTCTGGAAACAAGTGAGGTCTATAGAGCATTTTAACACTATTCCACAGAGACTGAGAAGGGTAAATCCTCCCAAAGGATTTATGCATGTATGCACAATTATATTTTTCATGTGAACTTGTGATAGTAATAAGTAATGACACTTGAGAAACCCTCCTCCGGAAAGTGTTGTTTGTAAACATGGGCTTTTGATGATATTCATGGTTGTTTAAAGGGTTATAAATAAGAGAGAGATTTAGTAAATGTTTTTCTTGAGAGCTTTTTTGTCACTCTCCTTCTATCAGAGATTTGACTCTATAACATAGCTATAGCTATCAAAGTCCTGAAAATACTAAACTCAAATCTGTGAGCAGAAAGGAAAGGTGAGGTACAGGAAAGGGGAAGATACATTATACCAATATTAGCATAATGCTTGCCCCAAACCTGTTACACTTACACACCAGCTAGTCAGCTCTGGAGACCACCACACAAATACTGGCTTTCTAGTGAGAAGAAGTGTATTTGGTGCAAATAGTTTGTTGGTCATTATTGTAGTAACAAACCCGTATCCTGTTAGTAGGCTGCTGTTATGGGCATCAAGTGCATTGGGAGACACAAGGGCACTGAAACAATGAACCAATGAGCAGGATTTTCAGAAGAGCTCACCTTTCATTTAGGCATCAAAAAAAGAGACCAGAGTTTCAAAAGACCCAAGCACACGGAATGGTCAATGTTCTTGGCAATCTGGTTCTATTTGTGAATACTGAGTGCTTGAATGTCAGCTCCTGAGATCTTTGAAACTTTGGCCCCTCTAGTCTACCCATGAACACCTTGTAGAAGCTCAGTGCTATGTGACTATGAACTTGGCTTTTATTTTGTCTATGGCTTTAAAAATGTAAATGCCATCTTTTGTGCTGCATCTTTTGTCCTGCCGCATATCCTTGAGTATGAAACCACTATCTACGAAAACAGTAGGGGGGAAATACTAGTGAAAAGGTCATAAACACACTGTTGGGAGCAAAGGCATATTTAGGCTGATAGACACCTGCTGTGCTTTGTAGCCCAGCAGCAGCACTATTCGCAACTCACCTTCTGCCTAGCCACTATCTGGTGGCACGTTTCTCTATGCATTATGGAATGAGGTTTAAGGAGGGATCTGAAAAAAGATATAGTGGAGGCTTTATGGACTCCCACTGGGAGTTTTTCTCCATGCACAAGGGGCAGAATGAAAATTTTTATGGGAGAAGTGGACCAGGCTTCAGCAGAGGTCAGCCTACGGATAGGATGGAAAGGTATGGAAGAGCTAAATTACGGAGGGCTTTAAAGACTAGTTTGATGCAGGGCGAGAGTGGAAGTCAATGGAGTGATTTGAAGATGGGAGATGATGTAGTCAGAGTGACAAGCCAGGAAAGTGATTGTGGCAGAAGCGTTCTAAATGACATCAGAAGGGCAAGGCATCAAATGTGCAAGAGAACGTGCTTAAAATCAAAAAGCAAAGGTTTTCTTTTTAAATCCCATCTGTTTAATTTATTTGCACACTTAGAAATGGCCAATTTTAAAATCAAAATATCTTTACAACAGTTACGAATTAATTTAATGACCTGGACTCAGGATTTTTGTTTCCCTAGCTACAGTAGAAGATGCCAATCTCACTAACCATTTAATATGGCACATAGAATAGGTAACAAAAATACTTTATAATCCACTAGTGCTTTTTACCCAGAAAAATATACATCTTGCTCTATAAGACTTTATAGCGCTGGAGCCTTCAATTTGTCCCGATTTATTTCCCCATAGTAGAAATTCCATTGAATAAAAGAGAGTTCCTGTAAAAAAGAACCCTCTCCCATGCTTGCCCTTCCTGCATGGCTATGGACTGCCTTCTGGTGCACTCCATAAACTGGGGTGGCTTTGTCCCCCCTTACTATCAATTATGACTACCAAAAAAAATGGTTGAAAAAAGGTAATGTGATAAAGTCAGGCCGGACTGCTATAAAAGAGTGTGCCAGGGCTTGTATGAGGGCCCGAAAGGGTTAGGAACCCTCTGACCTGGAGGCAGGAGAAAGAGCACAGCAGGGCGATAAGAGGCACATGGCCCCAATGAAGGGTGAGGCCAGGTGTATTTAAACCCTGCCTTCCCTAAAGGAGGGGGAGGGAACAAATGTAGGCAAAGCTGCCAGAAGGTTTGGTGTAGCTGGAGGAGAAAGTTCCTTCCCAGGCCAGGAGACAAAGCTCCTCTACAGTATGAAAGGAATAATTTAAACCCCATTTTATATTCTTAAACTCCATCTTGTATTCTTAGCAGTAATTTGCTAGCCTTACAGTAGGCCCCAAGAAGGACTTGCTTGTAAGTAAAAAGTAGCAGATAAAGATGGTACAAGCTGACTCTAATAAGCAAGGTTAAAGATAATGGAGAAATGTACAGCTGCACACAGCCATCGACTGTTCTGGGGTAAAGGTAATGCTACTGAATATTAATTGCTTAATGAATAATAATTTAGTGTTAGGTAATGAAGTAACACGATGCTCTTTGTCTGTTTTTGTATAAAAACTGCTGCTTTGTAACCATAAGGCAGAAGTCTTTGGGAACCATTTTGGTGACCATCACTTCTCTGAACTGCTCATAATAAACCACTTCAAAGTACTAAGCACTCAAGTCTTTGTTCCAGGAGGGTCTTGGGGGTCTCCCAGCCTCATTCATCCACAACAGCCAGGGGAGATTGGGTAGCTGGGTATGCCCTGGCCCACAAAGAGAAGGTAAAGCATGAGACCCACCAGGGGAAAGTGGGCAGTTTGTCATAGTAAGTATATTTAACATGTTTTTGGAGAAAAATTTAACACATTTCCTTTTCTTCAAAATGTATAAAGAATTTTTTTTTTATTTTGTCAAAATTCTAAACAATATTTTTAAAAAAATTCAAAACAAATTTTGCTTTTGTTCGGGAAAGACACTTTTTTTCCATTTGGAACAAAGTGAGGGCAGTTATAATATATATTTCCCTCCGTTCTCTCCCACTGAAATTAAACAGCTTTTCGGGGGAAAATCTTAAATCATTTCAAACGTTTTACAAAACCCCCAGATTTTGACCACAATAATAATTTTAGTAAAAACGATATTTTTAATTGAAAATAAAGTATGGGAACTTTTGGCCAACTCTAACAGATAAGGCACAATCAAGCTCTTTAGGAGGGGAAGTAAGGAACAATGGATTCTGTTGTGCTTACATTTAGGTTATTATGTAATACTAATCTTTGTATAGGTCTACAGAACGTTCGGCAGAGTCATCCCTGAAGACCACAAATAAGTATCAGGCCTATTTGGGATTGCTTTTGCCTCCTTTAGTTGTACACTACTATATAATTACATATAAATACCTTATAATCCCATAGTTATTATATAGTTATGTCTGTATGACCCCCATTTGCACACTTTTATTCTGCTATAACATTGTCTCTGTTGTTTTGTTTGTTGTAGTTTTATTTAGCTTATACCACTTGAGAAGGAGTTACAGCTAAACTGAAAAAAAGCCCCACTTATTCCATATGGGAGTTATGCTGGTATAACTATAGCAGTTTACCTACACAGGTATGATTTTACCAGTATAACTCGTAAAGTTTTCTCATGTAGACAAGCCCCATGTCCACGTGAATCTCATTTTTGTGGATGATACCTACATAATACAGAGATGGGAGGAGGAGAAATGAAGGCCAAGAGAGACAGGTTTAACATTGCAGGAGGAACTGCAATTAGAGTAAACTCCAATGATAATATTGAATACTTGATATACAAAGGCCAGATCCTCAGCTGTTGTAAATTGTTGCAGCTTCATTGACGTCATGGTAACTATTTTGATTTACATGAGCTGAGGATTTGGCCCAAATTGATTCCATTGGAACTTTCCGTTAATTTCCAATGTGGAAATATATGGTCTTATTACTTGGTTTTTATCTCCTATAGGATTTCATAAAACAAGAGACATATAAATACTGTAACTCAAAAATGTAACATTTCTTATAGTTATTATAGGATTGGATTATCCTACAATAAACCATGGGATTAGGTAGAGGGCACATCTTTGTCCTCTGTCCAGCAATTGACAAAGCTCCCATTGACTTCAGTGAGCATATGATCAAACCTTACTATATGTTTGTAATACATATGTCTTTCCATTCCAGATTTCAAATCATATGAATCAGTTACGATGATCATTAGAATAGGGTGTATTTATACATTCAGTGTGGAAATACTTATGTTCGAGAATGTGGTACATTTTAATACTGCATCTGTGAGAAAACAGTAGATTTGGTAGGAACAAAGAAATCAGATTACTACACCAAATGGAAAGAGAATTGTGGGACACAACATAAATGGAATACAGAGACAAAGCATGCACAGCAGAAAAAATTCTGGAGTGCTGTTCCCCTGGAATTTAGAAGACAATGTTCACTGGCTATGATGACCAAGTGTTGCTGTGTTTGTGCTGGAAGGAGATGAGATCTGGCCGTTGTGAATACAAAACATCAGCTGCAGCAGATAACTCTCACCCCTCCAGAATACTCACCAGCCAAGCGGTGATCTTAGCATCCCTGTTGACAGTCATTCCCATTCCAAATCACAGAGCAAGCAGAACTCTGGCATCCTGAAGAAAGGCATTGTTTCTAGAACCAATTAAAAAAATTGAAGAGATTTGAGCCAAATTGAACTCCCATTTCAATTTGTGCAATTTTGTTGATTTTACCAGAGTAGTGTATTGTGCATGTAAATGACAGTAGACTTTGGCCTAAGTTCATACATAACAATGGCTTTGACATCATACTGCAAAGATCTCCTTGCCCTTTAAACTGTTTTTTCCTACTGCCAGATGATGGAAGAATCATAGTCCTTTTCAATTTTTGTAGACATTTCAAAGAAAACACTTAAGATGTTACTAAAGATGCCTTTGCAGTTTGTAAGCCAAACACTGCAATGTTGTGCTACGTGAGCTGGGGCTTGTCTTCACTTTGTTGCTCCGTCGGTGCTACGTCCTTTGATGCAGCAGCATCAACTGAGTGGGTCTGGTGAAGACACACTCAGTCGATTGCCAAACGCTCTCCTGTCGACTCCAGTACTCCACAGGAATAAGAAGTGGTAGCTAAGTTGATGGAAGAGCTTGTACCTAGTCATGAAATCATCGCCATGGCATCCATAAGGCATTACCCATTTTATCATCTTCTGGATTTGGACTAAGACCCGCAGTGTTGGATCTCATTGGTCCCAAATTTTAGTGTGTATACCAGTTACAACAAGGGGGGGGGGAGTTCTGGATTTTGAGTGAGCAAGATCATGTGGAAGCACAGAGTCATGGAAACATGTAAATCCTAAGATTAAAACACCAAATTAAATGTTATAGCAGGAAGAAGAGAAATCCAAGAGTCTAGGGTCAAGGATGTACCTCTTTATATTATAAAATTTCTGGAAGGAGTTCTGTAAGAAACCACTGTGCTGAGCACAATGTAACTGGCTGTAGAGAGAGATTCCTCCATGTGCTGTTTTAGTCAGTCACTTCTAATACATCTAAGGCAGCTAAGTACCTCTACCTGTGTTCAGAAACATACTTTGTGAGGTGCAATTTAGGTTGAATTAATACAGGAGAGAGACAAAATTTTAGCCCCCATAAAATGTCCTCATCTGTTAATGCAGATGATGTGTCTAAGACACCCCTAATGCAAGTGTGCTTTATTTAGAAAGAAATGCACACACAAGAAATAATCATTAAAAATAACTATGCAGGAGTGCTCAGTGTTGTGTGTTTTCCATATGAGGTGCGCTTGCCTAACTTCATCTAACTCTCTCCATCACTATTTGGTTGGTCTAGGGTAGGAAATGGAACCATTACTGAAAATATGCAATGTTAGAGGATTTTGGCCATAACTATGGGGCCAGAGTCACTTGGACTAGCTGGTTCTGCATCATTGGAAGAACACAAAGTAGCTGGAATTTGGGATGGCCTGAAATTTTTCAGTGCAACAGTTTTCCATTGAAAATACATACTTTTGTAAAATTTGTTGACACAAAATTTCGCTAGTGGAAAAAGTCAAAATTTTGTTTCTCCAGTGTCAAAACATTTCACGTTGAGAGCATTATGATTATGCGTTATACAGAAGTTCAGATTGGATGATGATCATAGTGGTCCCTTCAAGCCTTAGAATCTATGATTCATTTTGTTTTGACTTATAAGTAATATTTAATTACATTAATGTATAATGTTATCGTATAAAAGTGTAATGAAGTGAAGTGAAATGACTGTCAAAACAAATTATGTCCTGAATCAAAACAAATCTGAAGTTCCATTTCATGGGAAACTTTGTTTTTCATTCTGAATCAGAACAATTTTTTAAAAGAAAATGATTGGCCAGAGACTGGAAAATCTACGTACTGCTCAGCTCCAGCTAGAATATTAATAATTTTGTTTCAATATCTGCAGGCCCATGGTTGCTTATTTACTAAACCAAATTGCATGGGAGAGTGAGATTTCTTTCATTCTTTTCCAATCCATTTCTGTTTCTTCAAGACCAATTCCAAATATCTGATCTCTCTGCAGCCACATTCCCTAAAAGATGTTTTAAAATGCTCCCATTCTCCACACTGGCATCAGAGCAGGAGGTGTTGCTAGGCCCCTCAGGATTCTGGGTGAGGCTTCTTAGATGTTAGATAACATGGCAACAGGCACAAGGGGGAAAGCATGTAGGGCAGATTATGATTTTGCTCTGATGAGTCCCATAGCGTAGTTCTTGATTCTCCTTGATAGCTATCAAAGTCAAGCTTACTGGACTTTTAAACAACGCTTTAAATGGACTTTCCCCAAATGTATTTTTAGTGAGACTGCTGTTGTCCTTCTATTTGAATTTATTTATTCTTGGTCTTTTTCTGTGTTTGAATGAAGTGCAACAAAATAAACAAAAAGGTACCTAAATGAGACTTTACATTTTTGTTTCGTTCTAGTCATCTAGCGTGGCATACCATTATGAGTACAAGTAGAAATTATTTGTAAATTATTTTTACCAGACATTGCACACGTTTCTGTTCCAGAGTAAGATCTCATGAAATCAGAAGCAAAAGGACAGGCACTTGGGTGGGTAGGGATGCTCTGATCGGTTGGTGACAGTTCCAGAGGGACGTGATCTATCATATTTAAGTATCTGATATTTATTCTTAATGGCTGAGTCCCAGCTCCTTGTGGTACTGACTCACTACTACAGGAGGACAACTTAGTGTATTGAATTTTTACAGTATAAACACAGCCTCTGAAAAGAGAGAGTCAAATGCAGTAGCGTTTATAAGAGGATATTTATGATTGTGTTTGGGATTCCACAGCATAACATTCTCATGGTTTCCCTGTTCCATCTTCTGCTGATATGTCACCAAAAGAGCTGGCTGCTCACAAATATGGTGCCTTGCATCTTTTCAGCCATCAGAGAAGTAGTCTCCATCTCTGACTATTGCACAGTCCCCATCAATCTATCCTTTCTTTACTGGCAATCTAAAAAGGGGGGCTGGGAGGGGGAGTCTTATTTCCAGTCATTGTCGATATCTCTACATCACTATTTTAGTTTTTTAATGGGGAATCTAAGTACCATTGTGTATGGTATTGCCAGATAACTTTATTAATGCATGACCAGTTGTGGAGAAGAGGGAACATTATTAAGGATTTATTAGTAAATGGGTGGTTATGAACACGAGGGAATAACTGCAATGACTAGACAGGAATAATACAGCAGATGTTATGTAAACTTTCTGTCTAACTCTACAATTTCAGCTCTGCCATGACATATAATCTCCTGTCTCCCTGTTTCAGTCCTGAGTCCCACTCCACTGTCAGCTCTGCCAAAGCGCCTTACTCTGTTACCTGGCAGCTCTGTGTTCTTGGGGAACCAGGGTGAAGAACCCCTATTCTATTTCTGGCTCACCTGAATCCCCCCAGCCTCTGCTTGCACCAGAAACAAAAGCTATGAAAAGGCTGTGGGAGACACACCTAAAACCCTCCCAACAAGGGTGATAGGATTAAGACAACTCCCCAAGCCTCATCTACATGGAAGATGTAAAAAGAGGCATCTCAATTAGCACATGGAATGGAGAACTGGAGCCTCATTTACATCGAAGATGGAACAAGAATTAGCATGAAGAATGGAGAACCAAGCTCCAAAGCAGGAATCGCACTGACTTCTGGGATTGGCAAGGCAGGGACACACTGCATTATGGGAGATCTCTGCTCTTGATGTAAATGAACTCACACCTACACCCATCCAGCTCCGCAGTTATCAGACCATTCGAGTATTGACATGCAAAACACTGAATCTGCCTGGTTGCATTGTGAGCTCCCCCAAGGAACATTGACCATAGCTGGGAGTGATCAGCTCCTATTGTCTAGCATAAAGAAAACCTCCCTGAAGAGACATTGTTTACCCACAAACAAACCTGGTTCTACAAAAAACCCCTACCCAAGTTTAAACCCTCTCTTGCTTTCCTCTTCTGATGCCTGGACCCACATGCTTTCCTGACTGATCCTGTTGTGGGGTTTGCCTCTCCCTCAAGTGTTCCTGACCCTAAGCTGAACAGCCTGTCTCCTGGGAACTTCTGAGCTGCAAGGAGTGGTGAGATCCCCCCCCATCTTTCCCAATTCTCTCTCTCTCTCTCTCTTTTTAATCCAGGTATAACTTTCTACTTTTGTAAGCCAACCTGGGCTAGCTTTCTCCAATACCCCTACTGTAATTTTGTTGTATTTAAGTGTTAGATTGCTTTTCTCTCCTTGTATGGCATCACTATTAGTATCATAAGTTTTATATACCTGGCAATAAACTAACTATTGTAATCAAGCTGGTTGCCAGTTTCTCTCTCTCTAAATACATTTACTTCTTTGTGTTCTTGGCTTCCCTACCTTGCTCTGCAGCAACGCTTCCTTTACCTAAGCCAAAGATCCCTGGAGTGCCCAAAATCCTATGGGGTTTGCTTATCAAGGGGGTTACTGCTAGAACAATTGTGTTGTGAAGAGGCATATAAAGGGGGTAGCTGAAAAGTGCTGCTCTGCCTAGCCTACGGGGTCCAGAGGCGCATACGGGTGACAGCTGAAAGTGCTGTTTGACCCAGCCTGATTGAGTCCAGGGGGCACATAAGGGGAACAGCTGAAAAGTGCTGTTTGGACCCAGCCTGCTCATAAGTGTGCTCCATTCTGGTGCGGTGCAACGGGCACACGAGGGTGACAGCTGACAGTGCTGTGTCACCCAGCCTGCTGAGTTCAGGGACGTATAAGGGGTCAGCTGAGAGTGCTGATAGCCCGGTCTGCTCAGACGCACTCAGTTAATCTGGAATGTGTGTGTATCTGTGCGGGGTTTATTTGAATCTGAAAACCTTAGGTCCTGCAGGATAGCTCCATTGGGAGGGGACTTGTAACCCATATGAACACACCAGTAACACAAGCAGCACACTAATAGAATCACACCCCCTTTTCCAGGAAAGTAACCCTAATAAATAAACATACCCCAAAGTGACGGGCAAATCTGGTAACAACTCTTGCTCTGTAGCATTCTCTGCTATTCCACTTCTGGTGCTGCATCACCTATAGATTTCAATGAGTACCTCTCACTTTTGGCTTGCACCATCCTCTGCTGTCTTGCATCCCACACATAAACACTCGCCTGAGGAGTTCCAAAAGTCTAGTTCAGTGATGTGCTGCTGCACTCCTGGGTTTCACTCCTACCCTGTGCTTTCAGTGTGCTTCAGTCATGGCATCCACAGTGAGAGTGGAATCAATGCTTCAGTAGCTAGTTAAGTACATAAAAAATCAGCACTTGCCCCTTGCTGTTCTAATTAACCTGTCATTCTAAATGTAACATTTGTTTTGAGATATCGACTACGTTGGAATAAGACAAGGCATTAACATACTCACATTTACTTCTTGAAAATCAAAATCAAGTTTCAGCAGCAGATGAATCCAGAGGAATCAAAGATCCAGTCTTCATATAAATGGCCAACAATGAACGAAGGGAAGACAATCTGGAGTACATACATAAGTGAGATAGCAGTGATTTTGTCTGTGTACTGTACAGTATTTTTCATTCATTACTGCCACTGGACACAGGCTGGGTAATTTGGTTCATACTGGCTCTCTGAGGCACATTTATTGCAAACATTTTGAGCTCAGGATCTTGGGATCTCCTCTGTCCTTTGGTTTCATGTTGGGCACCACAGAAATGCTGCACAACAATCCCCACATAAATGAGAAGCTTCTAGAAGTGTCTGGAATTCACCGATCATGGAGAGAGCTGTGCCATCCCCCCTCATCCAGGGTCTATAGGTCTTGTCGCCTGAAAACCCTATCCAGTGATAACCCTATCTAGTGACAACTTGCCAGTAGGTTTATGAAATCCTGTATAAGATCAAAACCAATTTCTAAAATTACATTCATCCCTGCTTGTTCCTTGGGGCACTCGATACCAGCTACGGTGATATGATTAACAAATCCTGATATACTCAGGGAACCAAATGTTGGAGCAACTCTGCTGGCCAGACTAATCATGTTCTTCATTTTCTCCAACAATGTTACCTTTGGTTTTATAGAAATTGTGATCAGTCTCTCTCTATACCTTCTCCCACTACATTTTAACACCTTCCTCTCTATCAAACACCTCAGGAGACTGAGGATGTTTCCTTTGGAACCTGCCAATCCTGCTCCATTGATGCACTGCCTCCTCCCAGAGGATGACTGCACCCCTTGAGGAATTCCACATACTTGCTGACCCCAGGGAGTGAAAATTAACCTTTATCCAAGACACAGTGCAGAGCACTAATTCCTCAGGCACTAAACTTGGCACTATTTCATTTCCTTCAACTGGTCAGTTCTTTTAACTACTCCAGTTCTTCAGTGTTGACTAGGTTCTATTCACTCTCTTGTCTTGAGGATATTATCTCCCATGGATCATTTCTGAGAGAAAAAAATGCCCAGAGGAATTTACAGCTCCATCTACAATAATGGCTTCACCTTGAATATGAATATGAAAAGTACAGGTAACACTAGGTTCTTGCCTTGCAGGAGATGTATTTGATTTTAATTTAGTGTCCAGTTATGGCTCTGATATTGGGAGAAGAGAACTTGCAAGGTAATAAGACTACAAAAAAAAATATAGCAAGATACCAAATGAAGCCAAATCTCATTCTTCCCCATCCTATTTTCACTGACAAAACTTCCACTGGCAGATTTGAACAGGCAGCCCTCCAAAAGAGGAAGAGAGATACTCTATCAGTTCTTCTTTGTTTTCTATCAGGAGGATTTCAACACTTAAAAAGAAAATACCATTTAAAGTTCCTATTGCTGTTATTTTGTGTGTGTATGTCAGGAGGTGTAAGATAATGTAATGAATATGCTGAGAAGCCAAAAGGCGTAAGTTAAAGTGGGAGGTTGATCAGTTTATGTTACTGTTTCTTCCTCTCTCCTGATAACTGCTTTTCTTCCTACACTTCTCTGTGGCCTTTCAGCATGTGACTTAAATTTGTTAACTTCCCTGAGCTTCCCTCAGGATCATTTCTGAATTTTTCCTAGTGAGGGTGTGGAGAGATTCTCTGGCAAATAAGGATAAAAGATCTTAATCTGTGTATTATCGATCAGTGTTTCTACAGTGTCGGGGATTCAAGTTGAAATTATTTCAGTCTAAAGTTAAAGAACAATCAACACAGTTTAAAACCTATGATAGTTTTGCATTCTCACCTTGGATAATTTCCATTTGCTCAGTGAAGTTTTCCAGCTTTCCACATGGTGGATCAGAAAGGTGAAAAACTGAAAGCCAAAATAATATAATAATATGGAGGAGCATTTAAAACTAAACTCCAGAATAATTTTACAAATTGATTTATTATAACAACACCACCTAGGTCTTATCATGAGTAGATCTCAAAGTGTTTTACAAAGGAGGTCAGTACCATTGTCCCCATTGCAAAGGGGTGAAGTGACTCTCCAGAGGTCACTCAGCAGGCCAATAGCTGAACTGGGAAAAGAACCAAGGTCTTGTTTGTTCTAGTCTAGAATGCTGTCCCTTAGGCCACACTACAGAACAAAAAGAGCCCAGTTGAGTCCTCAGTTGTTGCGCTGGGCAGAATGTATATTATGATGTTACAATATCTCTGGTGCTTTAACAAGTCAACAAAGCAATACATATTTTAAAATTAAAGAAAAAATCTATGTGGCTAAAATTTTGATGCTGTAAAGATTTAGAGAAAAACTGAATTAACTGCACAAGGGAGAAGATACACCTTGAACTTCAACTCACGGGTTTTCCTAGGAATTTTTTGATCGGTGGGTGATGAGGGATAAAGAGGAATACAGAGAATCCATCCTTTTATCATTCAAGTTAATGGAAAATTTTCCATTAACTTCAATCATGTAAGGTCTGGCCCAAAGAAATTGACAGGGAAATAATCA
Organism: Mesoclemmys tuberculata; assembly: GCA_007922155.1. Taxonomy (NCBI): domain Eukaryota; kingdom Metazoa; phylum Chordata; order Testudines; family Chelidae; genus Mesoclemmys; species Mesoclemmys tuberculata. The sequence goes on along the minus strand of ML675730.1, from coordinate 66,896 downwards.
CATACCTGCTCACCTTCTCTCCAGCAATGCACAAGAGGGGCAAAATTAATACAAAAAGTGTGATTTCACTGGATTTGAACTAATTAAGAACAAGCACCCAACCATATACAAATTCTTGATTCAATATGCTCATGCATATATTACCCTTTGCTTGTTGTGCCTCAGCTGATTTTCAGTCACAAGGACTATGCTCACTTTTAAGCTAATTAGAATAAATGTTTTCAAATAAGATCTCTTGAGACATTTGTTAATACCTTTTAGTAAATATTAATCCTTTTAGCCCTTTTCTTTCTGTATATTTCATTAATTTATGTAGTAACTGTTCTTTAGAATATTAACAGAGCAGGTTGAATTCTAAGGCCCACAACAATGGTCCTTGACCGATAAGTCACCCTATTCAGGAATTCTGTATGTCAGACTGTATCTAATAATCCATGGTGTCTCCATATCTGTTATACTCCAGATAATTAGAACCAGCCCCTTAACATCCATATCTCTATGTAAGCAGGGGCATGAAAGAGCTCTCCCAGACAGCTCATCAGGAGTTGACCTTGTTTGCATGGGCACATCCACCCTGCCTAGATGCTCAGCATGATGGTACTGCTTCGCTCAAATGGTCACTTTTGGCTGGTGGTAGATTTCAGGTCACTTTATAAATGGGGCTTGGGATACTAACTGGTTGTTATCCTTGTTGTGTGAATCAAGGGCAACAGAACTGTGATTGGCATACCCTGGTTGAAGGAGTCACCCTCAACTAAAGTGCACTCTCTAGGCAGGGGACACGGGTGCCAAAACCCAGTGGAGTTGAGAAAGGGTGGGAATAGGTGCTTACACCCGGTGGTGTGGGACCTGCCCAAAAATCCAGATGCCATTTGATCCTTCCTCTCTCCAGCTGTGTAATAACAGAGCTGATTAAGACTCAATTGAGTTTTATACAACACAGAGCTGAAATCACTGACAACCAGGTCTAAGCGTTAGACCTGCTTTGGGACAGTGTCCCTGATGCAAGAGACTGCTCAGTGTGCATTCGTAGTGAGGTTCCCCCACAAACAGCTGAAATGAGAGCTGAACTCACTCAGAGCTGGGTTAAGTGGTGGGACCTCAAGACATCCCGTGTGCTGGTGGATATATATAGATCTGTGTGTGGGTGTCTATATATATCTTACATAAGCATATATATGGGAAACTGATTTCTGTTGCGGAATCAACAGGAAAGAATAATTATAGGGGAAGAAGGACCAACTCAAGTATATTATCCTGAGGAATTGTTAGTCCTCAGCTGTAAATTATTGTGCCTTCATATATAAATCATTTCTTATATGTTATCAGTTTATCAGATATGTTTCTTTTGGCAAGAGGGGTTTGTTTGTTCAAAACCCTATATAGTGACATTCATAGGGGAATGAAACTGCATGTTTCTCCAGTTACAGTGAAGAGACACAAACGCAGCTCTTGATTGTACAAAAGGGGTAATGTATCTATTCTTTCTCTATTCTGTATACTACTGTACTGGTAATTTTTGATTAAATAATTCCAAGCAAGCCTGTTATGACAATCCTGAGTCATCATTAACTCAGACACACAACACTTTGTTCCATTTGCTTTACTAATATCAGAATGGATCTCATCTTCTGCCTTCCCTGGTTAGTGATGATCTTTCTGGACCTAGTATATAATGATGAAAACTCATACAGCTACAACTGCAGAACCATATGCGACAGCATCAATGCTACATAGTGGATTGCAAATATATACACTATACAAGATAAACAAACTACAAGAGCTATGGCTGCATATAAAACCTTTCAAAAGATTTACTTTTGTCACGTCTTTCCTGATTTAGATGAGAGGTAAACTTTCAATCTATAGGAATCATCAAAGTCGCCACTAGTGATGATACATGTGCATGTATCTTGAGGTCTATGAGCTGGAGGGGTGGAATAGAATGTTAAGAGGTGTATCGATTACTCTATAATTGCCCTGTTGTTTATTCCCTCTAGAGCGTCTGGCACTGGCCACTGTCAGAAGACAGAACCATTGGTCTGACCCATTGTTATGAACCTTGTGATTCATAAAAATCCTTAGCAGAAGGGAGATGGAGAGGGAAATAAGTAGTCTGACACAACTTTCAAAGGATCAGTGCAATCCACTCTACGATACTGTGGCTGAAATCACACAGGACATTCTCACATTAAAGGATCGCTGCCCCTGCACAAAGCACTCTGAGTAAATGATCTTTCATTTTGATTGGTCAAGGTGAAAACAATGAGGGCTGAAATGTTTTCAAAATCTGACGTTTAGGACGCTCAAGTGCTTGAATTGTTATTTTAAGCATCTGTGTCTGATGTGGTAAATCAGGTCCCCTCTGGGTCTCACCAGCCAGCCACAGTCTCTTCTGGCCAGGGGGGTCTGAGGTGATTCCACCCCCAGCGCCCCTCCCACAGAGCAGTGGGGTGCAAGCCTTACTTCAGGCCTAAGGGCCACTCTTCAACCCACAGGGGAGGGTGGGTAGTCCCAGTCCATGTATCTAACCTTGGGCCCAGGGAGGTACCTCTCTATGGGCCCCTCCAGGGGCTGCAGGCTACATGGTGGAGCCTTGGAGGCTCTGAGGTCCACCAGTCCTCCCTGCAGCCTGGGGTCCGAGTCTCTCCTTCTCCGGCTCTCCAGCTGTAGGGAAAACACCACTTACCGGTTCCGGGTGATCCTCCTCTAGCTGCCATAACCTTCTACCTGCTCCCTCCACTCCTTCTCCCATTCTCCTCTCAGTCTTTGGGGGAGTGGGGGGGGGTGGGAGGCAGGGTTTAAATACACCTGGATTAGGCTCTTAATTGGGCCCAGTTGTCTCCAATTGACCTGGAGTAACCTATCCCCTGTCTGCAGGGAAAAGGGCTTTTAGCATCCTGGGGCTCACATATTGGCCTTAACATACCCACCTATAGCCATCTGGCCTGACTTTACCACACTGAGAAGCAAAACTGACAAATGGAATAATACTTGACTTTAAGATTAAAATATTTGGGTGTTAGGTTTTCTGATGAAAAACAATCAGAACTTCTCAGGAAAAACAGAAACTTGAAAGGAACAACAATATCTATTTCATCGACTACCAAATTTTCTGTCAGAAAAAAGTGCCATTGGAAAATTTTCAGCCATCCATTACTTTACTGTTTAGAGTTAAAAGCCCATTGAGATGAATGAAGTAGTTAACGTCTCTTAGAATCATTGTTGAAGGTGGTCTGCTGTCTTAGGACTGTAACACTGAACAGGATACATTGACTTCACAGTTTCAAGGTTATCTACACAACCAGAGAGCTAGGATCATTATTTTAAATGAAATATTTCATTCTGGAGCACAATTCAGCAGTAAAGGGTAGGCAAGACGTGTGTTCTGGAGTATTTGAAACAGCCACAGAACCATGGATTACACAGAGTAGTGTATATACATATTTGTGATTGGGACACTCACCTTTTGTGGGTGCCTCTTGTTGGCTGTGTGTGGTGCTACAATCCTTTTTCTCCTAGTACCCCTGTAGGTTGTTGACCTCATTAGGCAGGTGTCATGCAGACTGGATTGGGGGGGACATTAATATGTCATAATCATAACGATTCATGTAAGACATGCCATGTCAGGTACTGTTAGAAAGGTTATGATATGCTGAATAAGATGATAATATATGTGTTCATGTGTAATATGTGTAAAGAAAGTTATGGAGATCTTTGATATACCTGTATTTCAAATTATGCTGTATAAGACACACCCCAGACAGAGAGGCCGCAGGACAATAGCCCGCTTAATGGCTCATAAAGACCTTTACAGAAGCCGAAGGCCCAGGAAGGAACTAAAGGCATACCTGAAGAGTTACCAGGATTGGCTCATGTGACTCTGGACTCCATTTGGCTTCCTGTAAAGTTCCACAAGCCGCATGGCCAGTGACAGAGGGTATATAAGATCAAACCACAGAAACCATTTTGTCTTTGTTCCTGTCCAGCTGTGGACACACCTCTGGATCAACACACTTTGCAACTGAACTGAAGGACTTAGACCCATCCAGTTACTGGATGTATACCAGAGGAACTATACAATCCTGCAACTCCACAATTCTTTCAAAAACCTGATGCATAGGGACTTTTAAATCATTTGTATGTATCTGATTGCTTTAATCCTTTAACACTTCTCTTATTGTTTGTTTTTCTTTTATTAATAAACCTTTAGTTTCAGTAATTAAAGGATTGGCTGGCACCGTGGTATTTTGGGTAAGATACAAACTTATAGTGAACAGGTACTGTGGCTGGTCCTTTGGGATCAGAGGGAATCTTTTTAGTAAAGAGCACAGAGTTTAAATAACTGGTCTCTTTACTGGACCTAGTGTCAGTTTGGGAGCCAAAGACAGAAATGCAGTAAAGGGAGCTGTGTGTATTTGTACAGTGGCTTCTTGATAACCAGTGTGGGGGAATCAGAAGCACTGTTTGTGGCTGGTTGGGAAGTCTGACTTCAGTGTCACCCACCAGTGCTGTGAGAATTTGCTCTCCTTTTACAGCCTGCCCTGACCCTGGCATTATCAGTGGGCTACCCTGGGCACGGACGGGTCACAGCAGGTCTTAAGTGGCTCAACCATCTGGCCAAGTCACACAGTCGGTATCAATGAATGACGTCCTTCCAGGGTAACAAAGGTCCAACAAGGCCTATCAATGTTCCCTTATTAGTGTCTTCAACCCAATCTCTTGGCCCTTTTATCTAGCCCCCTTTCTTGGTTTTATAAACTATCCTTGTCCTCTGGTTTAGGCCACTGCAGCACTGGCTGGTGGTTGAAGGACCCTATACAAAGCAGCCACATATTGCTTCCTGCTCTTTGCTGCTGCTATTCCTTGGGTCTTTTCCACATAGGCCCCTTTTCCTCACTAGGCAGCCCAGTATGGGGTGCAAGAACAGGTACAGGACTATTTAGAAAAGACAGACATGCACAAGCCCATGGGGCCAGATCCTCAGCACCCTTCGATGCATTGCAAGTTCACTGATGTGATTGCACAGACAATAGCCATTATCTCTGGTGATTGGGGGAGATCCTGGACAATTGGAAAAAGGCAGATATAGTGCCCATCCTTATAAAAAGGAAGAAGGAGGATTCAGGGAACTACAGATTGGTCAGTTTCACCCCAATCCCTGGAAAAATAATGCAGCAGGTTCTCCAGGAATCCATTTTGAAACACTTGAAAGTGAGGAAGGTGATCAGGAACAGTCAGCATGGATTCACCAAGGACAAGTGAAGCCTGACCAACCTGATTGCCTTCTATGATGAGATAACTGGCTCTGTGGATGTGGGGAAAGCAGGGAACATGATATATCTTGACTATAGCAAAGCTTTTCATATGGTCTCCCACAGTATTGTTCCCAGCAAGTTACAGAAGTATGGATTGGATGAATGAACTATGAGATGGATAGAAAGCAGAAGCAGAAACTGATAGATTCAACATCTCTCATGGTGTTGGTGATGATGGTTCAGTTCCAGTTGCACACATGCAACATACAGGCCAATGTTACCTGTGCTCAAAGTTTTGGTAGCCTCCCCTCTTTCTGGTGATGATACTGGTGACACTGATGGTGATGTAAACTGAGGAAACTAAAGGAAATTTCCAAATGCAAAGGAGTATAGAGACCCTCCCCCCCCGCAAGTATCCCTTTGGTCCAGACCATGGCAGAGGAGGCTCCTTCTTTGGGAAATTGTTGGGCAAAGAGTTCATCCTGGAGGAAATACGGGGAAGGTAAGACTAGGCTTTTAAAAGTGCTTGGACACAAGCTGAGCATTTGTTTTTTAGTCACAGTTGCTTCATGCAGTAGTTTACATATGTACATGTCCAAACCAAGCTCTATAGTTAATACCTGAGGCCCAGTCACCCATAAAGATTAAATACCCTTTTCTCTGAGCGCATTGTGTAGGTGCAACATCCGTTAAACTAGCAAAGCGAGAACATCCTGTGCGGTTTCAATCGGAACATCATAGAGCAAATAATTTTCCCCTCTCATTCAGGGTGACCCTCTTATATCAGCACAGACAGATTCTGCCTCTCTCTGTCTCTCTGGAGAATTTGATACAGGACTAGATGGTTGCACCTCCTAAAGTTCTATTCCTGGACTCTTGCTCACTGATCAGAAGATGTCTGCACAGGTATCGTCTCTAAGTGTTTGTGGGGTCTCTCATTGTTAGGAAATGTAACTGCTGTAGGATTTTTCTCTTCTGTCTAAATCAGGAAATGAGAGTTAATGGCTGATGTTTTCAAATGTACCTAAGAACCAGATAGAAATCAGTGGGATTTAGGAGCCTACATACCTTTAAAAATCTGGCCCTAAATGATTTAGGAGTATAATTCATGTTGAAAGTTAATGGGACTTTAGCAGGAGTGGTCTGTCCTTTTTAAGGGTAGTAGGGACAAGGGGTCAGCCCACCCCTGTTCCTTGCTATAGCTCTTCAAGGTTTGGGGAGTTTGGATATAAAGGAGAGCGTAGGAAGAGGCAAAGGCAGATACTGGAAGGGAGGAAGTAGTCCTGGAGGACTAGTTAGTGCTTGGGGGAAATCCTTGCTACTGTTCCTTTAACGGCCCAGGAGCAGGACCCTTGTAGTGCAGGGCGGGACAAGTTCCTCTCTCTCCCATCTAGTCAGAATATGTCCTGGGAAGGGGGAACACATACATGCTGCCAGCTCCCTCATAAAAGGGAGACTCTAGGAGGAGAAGGGCTGCTGCCTGCTGACCTCTCCTGACTGGCAGGTGAAAGGACAGACTTAAAAGGGGCGAGCTGGAGAGAAGCTGATTGAGGACTGCTGCTGGCCTTAATCAGAGCCCAGCTCCAGGAGAAAAGCTGTGGAAACCTGATCTAAGGAGAGTGAGACTCTGAATTTTAACCCTGCTCTAGGAAGAAGGGCTGGGGACTCCTGAACTTAGGAGAGGACACTTGTTTGAGCGAGTACCCAGGGCCAGATGAAGGGTTGGACTTGAGGGGCTAAAGAAGATGTTTTGTACTCTGTGGGAAAGGTTAATAAATGACACCCCACAAAGGGGTTCCTGTCTGAAGTACTCACCTCTGAGAACAGCCTTCCAGGAGAGATATGCAGAGCCCCAATGGGACTTGCTCACAGGCGGCGCCCCATTGCAGACTCTTCCACTCCTGAGTCAGTTGGGCACTTCTGAAAATTCCATCTACTGTCTTTCTTTACCAGGATTTTAGACATCTCTGACTTTTGCATTTTTTCTTTCCTCTGGTAAAGTTTAGTCTCAGCAGCAAAACTGGTGTGTTTGGGATGTATGACATTGGTCAACCCATGTAGTTTATGGTTCTGAAGTAGTAGGTGTGTGTTCTTTTTGTCATATCCATTGGATCTACAAGATCACAAATAACTAGGGTAGCAATTTTATGGCAGAGATCTCAATATTAACAAATCATCTAGGTCTTGTTTGAAGAAACTAGGGTAGCAATTTAGAAATGAGCATGAAATTATTAATTGAGAATTTGCCAAGGGTCCATAAAAATAAGGCTAACGGTAAACATCTGTGCACAGAACCGAGAGCTAGGTATCCAGTCAGGTGCTAAATGGGCATGAATGATAAGTCCTCCCTTATTCAATATATGATGAAACATTCCAGAAGAATGTGTGAGAAAAATATTAGTAAAATTTCCATATGATAGTGAATTGGAAGGCATTTGGAACCATAGAGAAGTCTGAGAAGTAATACTTAAGGAGTTAGAGAGCTTAGAAATATGGACAGGAACCAAGAAAGCAAAATTGGTATAAATGAACTTGTCTTTATGCAGCAGACTCACAACTAAGATCACCTGCGATGTTTAATAGCCATAAACGTATGACTTGGTGGAGGGTATTTTTGGTAGAATGTCTTGAATTCTAATTTTCTCCCCTTGCTGTTCAGCTGTTCCTTGAATTTTTCTGGCCTTTGAGGCATGATGGAAGGCTTATTATTTTATTTATTTTTTTCATTCTTGCATTTTCTTAAGGGGAATCTTATCCAGGAGCAGGGTTGGGATAACACATTTTCAGCTTTTCTCCCTTTCACAGCATTTTTGCTGTTTGAATTAATTAGGGCCCTTAGGTAAAAAGTTTCAAAAGGCTCCAATGTTATGTGAGTACTTCTGAAAATAGTGCCTCTTATTCAGAAAAACACTTAAGCATGTGTAAAACTGGAATAAAACCCACCAAGGCGCAGGAATAAAAAGTAGAAACCATTGGTTTAGTTACTATAGTCAGCAGATATGACTCAGACTGCACAGGAAACTTTCTTGAGAGAGAAGATTTCCTATTTCCATAGTTATCTTTCAGAACAAAGCCACACTTAAGGTTCTTCAAAATGTGGTATCTTAATTTTGTATTTACATACTCTTCAGAATTTAAATAAATTAGTGTGGCCTTAATGTGCAACTGCTTGATGTTCTAATGTTTGTTTTTTGTAAAACTTTCATCTTCTAATTTGTAATCTTTGTTTAGTTGTTATTTTTTTGTTTGTTTTTGTTTGCTTCATGTGTTGACATGCATTAACAACTTTAATTTGTGTTTAGCTCATTTTTTGCCCCAGAACATATAAGTAGAAGTCAGACATCAAAAAAGGTGATAAGAAACACATCTCTCTGAGCTCACTGCTCTAATATGTGATTTTTCTTCGTCCCAGTTCTCTCCCTGGCTTCAGTCAACTAGCCTCCTATGACATAAAATAGTCTTGATATTGTTTTTTTGCGCTGCCAATGAATATAGAGCATTCAGTTCCTTATTTTACTGCACTAGTTTTATGCTGGTGTAATTCCAAAGATATCACTGGAGTTACATTGGCATGAACCTGGTATAACAAAAGGGAGACTCAGGTCCATAGAATTGTTATAGCTCATCAGATACCTCCAGCCACTAAATCAGTCTAAACATTATATCCTATAATCCACCAGATATGAGTGAGCAGGAACTAACCTACTCAGGACTGAAGTTTCACACTCTTATGCAAGAGCAAAGGGGACAAAGAGCTGAGAAACCAAAGAGCAAAGGTACAATACATAACAAGCTGCTAACTCTGTACATGTTGCTGTTTTGCTGTCCACAGTCTTCCTCCAATAACTTCTTTGATATTGTAGATCAAAGTCCATAAAATTCTATATATTTTATTCTGGGGTTTGGCCAATGACATGTTCCTTGGTGCTTCAAAGTTATAATCCCCACATTCTTCTGGGGCTTTCATTGGTAGGGTACATAGTTATGAGAGGTATAGTTCATTGCCTCTGCATAATTTAAGAAATGAGTTAAATTCATTATTCTGAATTAGACTTATTTCTGCATCCTGTACAATATTTTTCTTCTGATTTAAATTTGAGATACTATGAAATATAATATTGTTTTATCATTATTATTTTTAAGGGACTATGAAAGGATTTGTTATCTCAGGCAAACCAACATTAGAAGTATACATTTATATATTTTTTTCTGATGCAGTATCTAGACTCTATAATGGTATGCAATAAACTTATAACATAAGCTGGAAAAGACAGAAGATATAATATCTTGATTTTACTAAGGAATTTGACAGAGTTTCTCAAGAAAACTTACTTGGGTAATTAATTCAAATAGTCTTGGATAAGAACGTTACCACTGAACTAAAAACTGGTTGAAATACCGTGAAGCAAGGGTAATGATGAATAGAAACTGACTGAGTTTAGTTTCAGGATCTTTGTTATTTATCACCTTCATAAATAGGCTGGAAACTGCAGTGAATAGACTGTTAATGTAATGTAAGTTTATGTCATTTTATTCTCAAATGGTACTAAGTGGAGAGGAGTTGCAAACACAAACAATATCAGATAGATAATCTAAAGCAGTTTGGAAAGTTTAGCAAAATGAGCAGAAAATAAAAATTAAAATGATAACATCTGGTGTAATAATTGAGCATGTGGCTTTTCAGTGATAGGGAGAAATGGAAAGGAGTAATGATGAAGGAAAGCTAGGCCTGAGAGTGGATAGCATATTGGCTATATACTTGCAATGCAGAATGTTAGCAAAAAAGCTAATAAAACTTTCTGCATAGGTACATGCATCTTGCTACGGGACAGTCTCTTGCTTTATTGATCTGATGAGAACATGTCTAGAATTCAGTTCTGTGCATTTCCATTTTGATTCATTATTAGTAGCACTTTATTATTTATTTGTTGAACACATACTGTGTATCTGGCTGTGCAGAACACAAGGGAGATGGGCCAAGATTTTAAAAAATGGGTGTCTAAAGTGATCTGTACACCTAAAAACTGATTTATGTTCAAAAGCATTTAGCATTCATCAGCCCCTCTGCAGTCTATGTTTGCTACTGAGTGCTCAGCACTTTTGAAAACCTAAATAGGCACCCTTACATAGACTTAGAACCCTAATTTTGGCCCTCATTTTTGAATATTTTGATATGGTCCCTAAGCCAAATATTTAGATAAACACAGGGTTGTTTGTTTTTTTAAATAAATAAAGGAAAGTGGTGGGCAGTTTGGAAGGAATTCATAAAAAGACATACACATTATTATAAAATAAAAAAGACATAAAAAAAAAAGAAGAAGTAAACATATGTAATGAAAGTTGTGCAAATCATGACTAAAAGGAGATTCATAATGACTGTCTAGAAATATTGAAAGTATATGAATACCAGAGAGGGAACTGAGTTTCTTCGGGGTGGTGTGAGGTTGTAGAACTAGTTGTAAAGGGAAGGAGTTAAGGCAAACAAAATTCTCCCAAGATAAGTGGTGGAAATCACTCCACAAGAATCATTTGAAATTAGACTGAATAAAGGACTAAACAGAATCCTACATTAAATGTATAAAAGTATAAGCTCCAGTATGCAATCAATAGAAAAATACTGGATTGACTGTTGTGTGTATGTGTGGCGGGGGGGAGGGAGCAAGGGTTTCTTTTTCACCAGGGAAGGGAAACAATCTCCAGGCCCAAGTCCCTTTTCATCTCGTACTTTATTGCTTACAACACAGGGAACAAACAAAAAAGAGAAAAATAGCCCTACTGAAAATGCTAGTCGTAATCCCCAAAAGCTTCTCTCCCTCAATGAGCCAGAGGGAAAGAGGTTTTCCAGCGCCCTGTAACTTTTCTGGACTCAGAACTATGTGCCATAGTCCTAGTGCAGTGAGAGAGATCTTTTCTTCTTGAAAAACACTGAGTTATTCTGCTGTTAGATCATGATGATTGCTGTTGTGGTTCCTTAGCACAAATATCAGTTTCCATCAAATACTATTGTTCTTCACAGTCTACTAAATCCAACCTTTTGATCCCAGAATGCATCAGAAATGAGTGAGCAGGACGTGACATATGTAGACTTGAAATTTCACACTTCTTCTGTGCAGCAGAAGAAACAGAGGTCTAAGAATGGCAAGGCCAAAGGTGTGGTATATTTATAAGCGCTTGAGAACATCTCTGCTATTACTCATATTTTATTGTGTGTGTTAAATCTTTGCTGTAAGCTGTACATATATAATAATATATATACTTATATTATTGCTTTTTTATTCGTTGTCATGCACAATTATTTTAGTAATTTATCAACATCTTTCAGTCCCTGAAATACCCCTAAAATGGTGCACAAAGTACCATGCTCTCTCTGGTTTGCCCGATTGTGATAGTCAACGTCATGAAGTCATGACTGATCCTTAACTGTCCATATTTACTTACAGTCCCAGAGCCTTAAAATCATTCGTGTCCAGCAAAGGAATTCCTGAACTGTGGAGGAATCCCAGTGAGCATCAAAGAAATTGAGCAATTAGTTTTTTACAAGATGACATTTACATATGTTTTTTTTTAAAAAGAAGAAGAACATGGTCTCCATCAAGAAAAGCATATTGCCAAGTGCCATGTTTCCTTTAAAATCCATTGTAAATCAAACATTGTCTTCAATGACAGCAGGCAAAAGCCTTAAATTAAGGAAATAGCACTAAATATGTTGAATGAGTTTATAAATGTGTATTATAGATCAGAGTTAAAGTTGTGTTAGAATCATAGAAATGTGGGGATGGAAGGGACCTTGAGAAGTCTTCAAGTTCAGCCATCTGCACTCAGGCAGGACCAAGTAAATCTAGATCATGCCTGATAGGTGTTTGTCCAACTGTTTTTTATTTGCTTCCAATGACAGGATCTCCATGACCTCCCTTGGAAGTCTATTTCTATATATCTATAGTGAGAGACTTTTTCTTAATATCTAACCTAAATCTCCCTTGCAGCAAATTAAGCCCATTACTTCTTGTCCTTACTTCAGTAGACATGGAGAACAACTGATCACACTTGTCTTTATAAGAAGTCTTAAGATTTTTTTCTCAAGACTAAACATGCCCAGTTTTGTCACCCTTTCCCCACTGGTCAGATTTTCTAAACCTTTTATCAGTTTGTTACTCACCTCTGAACTCTTTCCAGTTTGTTCACATCCTTCCTAAATTGTGGTGTCTAGAATTAGACACAATACTTCAGCTGGGGACTCACCAGTGCTGAGTAAAGACGGACCATTATCTCCTGTGTCTTACATCCAACAATCCTGTTGATTCCCTCCCCACCTTAGTAGGGTTTTTTTGCAGCTGTGTCACACTTATGACTCATATTCAGTTTGTGGTCCACTGTTGCCCAAAGTGCTCGCAACCCATACCCAGCTTGGTGTCATCTGCAAATTTTTATAAGTGTACTCTATTCTAGTGTCCAAGCCATTAATGAAAATATTAAATAGAACTGGAACCAGGTCTGAATGCTGAGGGACCCCACTAGATGCACCCTCCCAATCTGACAGAAAACCATTGATAACTATTCCTTGAGTACGGTCTTTCTGCCAGTTGTGTACCCATCTTACTGTAATTCTATCTAAACCACATTTCCCTAGTTTACTTAAGAGAATGTCCTGTAGAAGTTTGTCAGAAACCTTATTAAAATTAAGGTATATCATGTTGTGATGTTCTCCTAGTGCAATCTGGACTGGTGAATCACTGTGTCATCCCAAACCCCCACTCCTGGAACCCGTCTTACTCTCTTCTGCTGCGAGAACCCCCACTCCTAGGCACTTCATGCACAGCCTTCAGCATGTAAGTGGCTCCTGACAAAGTGAGTGAGTGCTTCTAGCCAGCCACTCTTTGGATTATATAACAGAATAACCCCCAGCCACTACCCCCAGTCCCAGATGCATTCCAAGGAATTGCCCTCTTACAATGTTCACTGCTGCCCACTGAATGCTGCAAGTTCATATCGTTCATCAGTTTAACAAAGAAGTTGATACGCATCTGCCTTGTTGTTTGCAGTGAAGTCTCCCACACACTTCAAACCGAATGCACTGTTTTAGATAAAACAAACAATTTTATTAACTACAGAAGGGTTTTAAGTGATTATAAAACAAGGGATTACAAATCAGATTTGGTCAAGAGAAAACAAAAGCAAAACACATTCTAAACTAAGATTAACACTTTCAGTAACCTTATAAACTTAGGTGATTCTCACCACAGGCTGGCTGGTTCCCCTTCATCCAGGCTCTCCCTTTTGGTCAGCACTTCAGTTCCTTAGTGGTGTTCGTAGATGGAGGTGGACGAGAGCAAGGATGGCAAATGTCTCCCTTTTTTATAATGTTCCTTCTCCCCTCTGGTGCTCCCCCCTTCCCCCCCAGGGTCAGGTCACAAACAATGTCCTGAAATGGACTCCTTCATTTCCTGAAGTCAGTAAACATTACCTCCTCATGATTCAAAACTGCCCCAGGGAAGGGAATTGACTTACTTAAGATGATCAGCCATTGAAGCCCAGGCCAGTCCTTTATTCCAGGAATGCTGAGCTGGATTTGTTCTATGTACGCCTTAATGCAGAACTGCTGACTAACCTGTCGATCCTGACTCTTTAGCTGTGCATAACATTCTTCTGTCCTAAGTGCAGGACTCTGCACTTGTCCTTGTTGAACCATCAGATTTCTTTTAGCCCAATCCTCCAATTTGTCTAGGTCCTTTATGTGTAATGCAGTCCCCCTCCCTTTGTTCCTTGCTCGTCCTTTCTGAACAAGTTATACTCCTTTATATGAATATTCAGTCATGAGGCTTATCCCATCCAGTCTCTGTGATGCCAATTAAATCATAATTTAATTTATGTACCAATGATTCCAGTTCTTCCTGTTTATTCCCAGGCCCCTTGCATATGTGTACACACATCTAAAATGTTGATCCGATTGCCCCACTGATATCTTTCTTGTTGCTCCTTTGACCATGTTGTAATTTTTCATGGACCTCCTCTCACAACATCTAACACACTGTTAAGGTTACCTTTTTATACTTGCCTGTTGGCTTTTGTCACCTGCCCCCCCAGAAGCTAGTTTAAAGCTCTCCCCACTAGGTTGGTGAGCAGATACGCAAAGATGCTCTTCCCCTTCTTGGTCAGGTGGCCCCATCTCTACCCAGCAGATCTTCTTCCCAGAGCAGCATTGCATGATCAAAGAAGCTATCAAAACCATCTGCCCTGCCATGCATTCATCTCCAGGATGCTTGTCTCCCTGCCTGGGCCCTGACCTTCAAGAGGGATGATGTCTGAGAACACAACCTGCACCTCTGAGTCCTTCACTCTAGATCCCAGGGCCTTGTAGATATGCTAATCTGATCAGGATCAGACCTTGCAGGATCATTAGTGCCCACATGGATGAGTAGCACAGGGTGGTGCTGAGAGGGATGGATGAGCATTGGCAACCTTTCCATAATATCTCAGACACAGGCACCAGGCAGGCAGCATGTCCCCAGGACATCATTTCAGGTCGGCAGATGGATGCCTTCATTCCCCTCAGAAGGGAGTCCTTGACCACCAGCACTATTCATGTCCTCCTCTTGTGTGTGGTGGCAGTTAGCCCTACAGCCTTGGGGCAAATGGCTCCGCTTTCTCAGACATTGGGATGTGCTCCTCATCTCCTGTTGCCAGTACAGCATACTGGTTCTTGACCTCGATAGACAGGGATCTGGGTAGGGGGTGGAGCACTGTCTACTGACTGTGGTGGCCAGCAGCCTGTTTGTCCCTTCCTCACAGAGCTGCCCATTCTCCCATTTCCCCTGCTGCTCTGTACTCAAGTAGATACAGTATCTTAACTGGTGATTTCCATAACTTTTAATGCTTAGCTTTTTTAACTGTACTTTTCTGATTATATTATATGTGCAAAGGTTATAACGCTAACTTGAACATCTTTTAAATGTAATTTAACAACATGTTTGAGTGGGATTCTACATAGGAGTCAGATATCAGAAAAACGTGATAAGATGCATCTGTTGAATACACTCAATCCCAGTATACTGATAAGCTGCTGAAGACCAATGTACTGTAGGACAATACATTTTAATACAAAGATCCTGCCTCACGTAGTGCAAGGACAATTTTATACCTCTATAAATTGTAATTAGACCTGTCCATCTTGTCAGTACACTGAACGAAATTCACTAATTCTATGCTATTATCCAGTAGAAGTACACGATCATGTGGTGACCTACACAGAACTGAAATGTCATAATGCTTCTGAGCAGCAGATGAGACGAAGGACTTTGAAGAACCAGGGCTGTGTGCTATAATCTGCTGACTCCATACATACTACTATTTAACTACCTATAGTCTAATGCCTTCCTTAAACGGTATGAGAACATGAAAAGAAAAACCCTGCATAAATATGCAGGAAAAATTACAGGTAAGGCTTCTGCCTAGTGTGAGGTTTAAAATGTTCTCCTAATTACTGCATTTCTCCCTTTTTTTCTCGCTAAGGTTCTTCTGCTCCATCTCCTGTATGGAGGCTCATTGCGGGGATTCTTGGGATCTTCTGCCTGGCTTTACTGATAGCAGGGGGTATCTTGGGTGCCAAAGGTACGTATGAACAAAGAAGACACTAAAAGGCCAGATAATTCTGTGCTGACCTCTTAAGTCAATTTTCTGATTGGGTGCCTAGCTTGGAAAATGACATGTCTGTGCATTGCAGTCATTTCAAACAATCACTGTTGTGACTAAAAGATTAGAAATCAGGATATTTTCAATTGTATTTTTCTCAGCTTCTTCAGGGTCAGGATTTTTAGCCACATACAATTTTTATTCTTAATTTCAAGGTGTTTAATTTTAAATCAGCATCTACTTGCTTCAAAATTGTCTGATTTGTTAATAATAACATAATAACATATTATTAGAAATATATATTAGATACACGGTAACTGATGGCACAACTGGGCCCTTTGTGTCCCTGAAAGGCACAATGCATTGATCTGTAAAACTATGTTGAGATTTAGTTTTAAGCTGTCCATCATATTGTTATGTTGTTTTGGCTTTCAGTTTTTCAGGTCTCTGATCCACCATGTGGACAGCTGGAAACCCCCACAAAAGAAACAGAAATGAATCAAGGTGAGAATGCAGACCTACCATAGGTTTTGAACAGGAATGATATAGGTCAATTTCCTTCAAAAAACAAGTGTTTCTTCTCTATCCTTTACCTTTTGACTGAAATTATTTCAAATTGAATCCCCAACTCTGTAGCAGCACTGAGCAGTAATACACAGATTAGGTCATTTGGGGTTCTTTAGAATTACAACACTGGTCTTTTTATCTCTATTTACCAAAGAATCTCTCCATATCCTCAGTAGGCAAAATTCAGAAGTGAGCCTTAGGGAAGGCCAGGGAAGCTAAAAAGATCTAAGTTACATGGGGAAAGGCCACAGAGAGAAGTGTGGCAAGAAAAACAGTCAGCAGGAGAGAATAAGAAACTATAAATTAAACCAGTCAACGTCTCACTTTACCTTACACCTTCTTTTGGCTTCTCAGCATGTTGGTTACACCATTTTACAGTCCCTGGCACTCACATGTCAGTAGAGGTTAACTGCAATAGGAACCCTGAACTGTATTTTCTTTTTAAAGGATGGAAATCTCTTTGTTCAGAACATTGGTTTCAATATGGAATGAAATGTTACCACTTTTCTACTGAATACAAACCTTGGCTGGAAAGTATGAAGACCTGCTCTTCTAATGGCTCCAGACTCCTTCAGATAGAAGGCAAAGAAGAGTTGGTAGAGTATCTGCATATTCAAATCTGCCCATAGTAGATTCAGTGGAAACAGGATTGGAGAGAATGAGATTTGACTTCATTTCATATCTTGCTTTATTATGTATTTTTTCTTGAAGGCTAATTACCTTACACTTTCTGCACCTCTGCCAGTATTAGAATCATAACTAAATTAAAATCAAATCATCTCCTGCAAGGCCAGGAATCCAATGTTACCTGAACTTTACATATTCATATTCAAGGTGAAGCTATTACTGTAGTATAAAAAGGAGCTGTAAATTGTGCTGGGCATTTTCCCCTGTCTCAGAAGTGATCCATGAGTGATAATGTCTTCCAGACAAGAGAGTGAATAGAGATTAATAAACACTGAAGAAACAAATTAGTTGAAAGAACTGACAGAGTTTAAGCAATAGCACCAGGTTCAGTGTCATAGGAATTAGTGCTTCGCAATTCTCTGGTAGAGATCAAGGTTGGACTCTCCTTTCTAGTCTTTTCACTGCCTGGGGTCAGCAAAGACAGGGAATTCCTCAAGGGCTGCACTCATCCTCTGGGAATAGGCAGTGCATCAATAAATCAGGGCTGGCAACTTCCAGCAGAAATGTCCTCAGTCTCCTGAGGGCTTTGATGGAGATGAAGGTGTTAAAATGTGCTGAGGAAGGGGGGAGAGAGAGAAAATGTTTCTACAAAACTTACATTCTTGGAGAAAATGAAAAACATGATCCATTTGGCCTGTGGAGTTGCTCCGACATGAGGTTGCCTGAGCATATCAGGAATTGTTAATCACATTATCATACCTAGTATCTATTTGCCTATGAAAGAAGCAGGGAAATGAATGTAAATGTATGAACTGGTTTTGTTCTTGCTCAGGATTTCATAAACCCACTGGCAAGTTCTCACTGGATAGGATTATCACGTGACAATACCTACAAATCCTGGATGTGGAGGGATGGCACAGCTCTCTCCAGTGATCGGTGAGTCCCAAATACTTCTAGAAATGTCTCATTTCTATGGGGATTGTTTTGCAGCATTTCTGTGATGTCCAAAATGAAGCCAAAGGACAGAGGAGATCCCAAATTGCTCAGAAATGTTTGCAATAATGTAAGTCAGAGATCCAGTATGTACTAAATTACCCCTTATTCCAACCAGTTTCCAGGGGCAGTAATGAACAAACATTCTGTTCAGTATATAGATAAAATTGCACTTCTGTCTCATTTATGGAAGTAATCTGGATTTCCCGTCTCTTTGTTCATTCTTACTGTTGGCCATTTACATGAAAACCGGATCTTTGATTCCTCAGGATTCATCTGCTACTGAAACTTAATTTTGATTTTCAAGAAGTAAATAGGAGTTTGTAAATGTCTTTTCTTATTACACATTATTCAGCATCTCAAAACCAATGTTAAATTTGGGTTGATTGACTGATTAGACTAGTAAGGGATGATGCTGGTCTTTTATATATCTAGCTAGTTATTTAAGGACTTATACCACTCTTACCATCATGGTATGTGTGTACATGGAGGTCATGATCAAAGTTCATTGACAGCATGGGGTGGGAAAACCCCGCAGCATGGAATAGCGGGGAGTATAGCACATCATCACTGAAAAGTATTTTTAGAAGTCTGGGAGGAGCCTAAAACTGTATAAGCAAAATCTGATGTGTATTGACTGAGATCTATAGACAATACAAGATCAGAGCAGAGGATGCTGCAGGTCAGAGTTTACAGAGCTGAGAATGGAGTGGGACTCAGGACTGAAACGGAGACAGGAGGTTTACGTAGCATCTAGGACATTACTCCTGCCTAGCCAATGCAATTATTCCCTCATTAATAAACACCAAATTTATTGATATATCTTTTAATAATTTTCCCTCTGCTTCTCCACAATTGTTCTGTTATTAATAAAACTATTTGGCAATGCCAGATGGTAGTGTTCCCCACTCTGTCCCCAGTCAGTTCCCAGATACACTTCGCTGGAAAGCAACAGTCCAGAATGCAATCTGCAGGCACTCCGTGAAGCATTTATTAAGGGTTACACTGACAAGCTTAAAACCATAACCGTATCTCCAGGCCCTTCACACCATTTGGGCTTATTTGTCTATATGCTGACAGAGTTTCCTCCACCGCCCCCCCTCTTAATTCTGTACAGCCATAGAACTCCCTCTTTCCCTGACCATAGTTCCATATGCTGATGAAACCCCCTCTTCCCCTCCTTTTTCTTAATAGCCTTAATTATACCTGTAGGCGTCCTCTGCCCCTGGTACCATCCTTTTCAATATATGGTCATATTCCATTTTGTGGGATCTGGGTCTGAGGGCTTTATTGTAACCCCTTTTATACCCCATGGGAGGGGCAAGGAGCGGTGTCACATCTTGACCATGGTCACTTAATGGCCCTATATTTATGTTTCTTTTTAATACCTCCCTTCACCTCCCTTGCTTTCCAAGCCATTTGCTTGCCCTCATTTGTGCATTCATGTATCATACCTTCACTATACCTTGAAGCATATTAACTACATCCCTTATCTTTTCCACACTAATAAAGAAATCTAATTGCCATCTAATTGCTGACAGGCAAAAGGAACACACTATGTCTTTGTTCTTTGTTTGCATGTGTATTTTAAAAAGCTTAGCTCTCAGGCAGGCAAACAGGCCCCGGTAGCAGGCATCATCTCAGGCAGACACACAGGCCTAAATACTTATACAAATCTAAATTATATACTTTAACACCATATACCATGGGACTTAGTTTCCAGAGTTATTAGGCACCTCAGAAAAAACTAAAATAGTGACGTAGATACATCTACAATGACTGGAATAACTCTTCTCCTCCCCTGTTATAGGTTTCCAGTAAAGAAAGGATATGTGGATGGGGACTGTGCAGTCGTCAGAGGTGGAGAGGTCTTCTCTGATGACTGCCAAGATGCAAAGCGCTATATTTGTGAGCAGCCAGCTCTTTTGCTGAAACCTGGCATATGAGCACACAATGGAACTTGGAAACCATGAGAATGTTATGCTGGGCAATCGCAAACACAGCAACAAATATCTTTGTATCAATTCTACTGCACTTGACTTTTTCTCTTTGTAGGCTGTGTTAATACTATACAAATTCAATACACTGTGTTGTGATACATAGTGTTGATGAGTCAATGCCAGAAGGAGCTGGGACTCAGCCATTCACAGTAAATAACAGATGCTTAAATATGGTAAATCACATCCATTGAGGACTTTCACCAAAGAATCAGAGCACTCCTACCTGTCCAAGTGGCTGTCCTTTTGCTTATGATTCAATGAGACATCATCCCAAAGCACAGATTTGTTCAATGTCTGGTAAAAATAATTGACAAATAATTCTAACCTGTGCTATTGATAATAATAATTCTTGAGAGATTGCTAGAACTGAATGAATTTTTAAAATATCTAATATAGTTGTTTCCTTTTCATTTACTTTGTTACTCTTCATTCAAACACAGAAAAAGAGCATGGACAAATACATTCAAATAGAAGGACACCAGTAGTCTCATTACAAATATATTTTTGGGGAAATCAGTTTAAAGTGTTGTTTAAAAGTTCAATAGGATGGACTGAAATGGATATCAGTGGGAATCAGATTCTATGTCACTGGATGCATCACAGCAATATCTTAATTATCTGCCCTACATACTGTCTCTCTCTCATTTCGTGCCTATTGTCATGTTATCTAAGACATGAGGGCTGTGGGATTTTTAAAGGTCTTGTTTCATCAGAGTACAAATACCCATCAGGGTGGGCTGAACGAGGAACTCTGAAAATAACCAGAGCTTCAATAAGGCTAGTTTAATGGCAGCCTCTTACAAAATAGTCAGCCAATGAAAAAACTATAATACAAGATCTCATATGATCCCAACCTACAGGTGCATCAAGAACAAGATGTTTCTGCAGGGCTTCTGCCTAAGAGCCCAAGGCATGGTTTAACTTGCCCCTCCCACTGTTCAAAGATAGAGCTCATTAAGGCTCCATCCGGAATCATTTGATTTGCTAAGTGATCACTAGAGCTGAAATCACTTGTGATGGGACAGTATTTCTGCCCAGCCTGCTTTAACAATGAAGTTCCCCCACTAAGAGCTGAAAATCACTGAGAGCTGGGAGAAACTTCAAGAGGTCATCGTTGAGCAGCACGTGGCAGTAGAAGGTGAAAGTGCTCATTGGTGGCGTCTAGACGAACAGAGCAGCCGGCTGGGCTGCTGGTGAAGTAGCTGGACAGCAGAGTGAGCAAGGGTGGGAGGTGAACTCTGCAGCTGCACCTGTGAACTCTGGGCTTGTATGGACCCAGGACAACAGCTGTGACGGGGTGCTGTGAGGGGTGGGGCACATTAAAGGAACTTCTGCTTGTTGGACTTAAGAACCTGAGGCAAAAGGGAACTGCCCAAAGTACTCTGGGGTGGGGTTTTTGCTCATGATTTGCTTGCGACTCCTGCTCGTGACGTTTCCCAAGTTAAGGCCGGGTCACTGCCCCTCTTTCATTAAGAATTTCTTTCCTATACTCAGTCTCTGTGTGTGAGAAGGGAAGTGTTGCCTCTAGAAGTGCCCAAGAGTGGTGTGTAATTGTCCCAGGTGACTGGGCAAGGACGTGAGCCAGTTTTGTGTATTGTTGAAAAGGAACCCCTAGATATTGAACTCGGCCCTTGTTGCTGCCGACTCTGACTGGAAGAAGGGTTACAGTATAATTAAGGGTGCGCATGTAAAAACTGCAAAACTTGGGAGGGGGAGCCCACTTTCATATCTATTTCATGCAAGGATGTCCATGGTCAAAAGTGATGCCAACCTCATCTCTGAATGACCCCCTTTGCAATACATGGTGTGACAGAAGAAGAAAAACCATAAGGAGTACCAGTCCACCAGCAGGAATTGCATCGTTCCATATTTGAGGATAAAGTGTCTCTGACACAAGCATCTGGGAAAGCCCCTATCCATGAGGCTGAGCTTTCAGGATCCACTGTGAGCAATTTTTCCAATACTCTAATTCCAGCACCATGTGCTTGGAACATAGATGTCCTTGCTCCACAAGATGGTCCTGCGGCTCATGACACAGTCACCTCACCCTTGTCTGCACTGGAGAAATGAACCATGGTAGGAAGCCTGTGATCCCCCTAATACGTTTAGTATCTTGTGCCCATTCACAAAAGCACATTACCTGCATGAAAAATGCCAGATGAAGTAAACTTGCTTTCAGCAATGCTGTGTGGTTCAACCAGTCCTCAGTGGCGACATTTAAAAAATGTCCAAAAATCCACAGCTGTTGGGAGGTGTGTTGGGAACAGGGCGAGGTACTAAGGAACCATTGTAATTGAAAGGGTTTACAACAACGCTATTGTGTACACATGAATCAGAATGGTTAGAATGGATGTTCTGAAACCAATTCTAGCTACCCATTGAGTAACAAACAGTTCATTTCTGTACTGTAAAAACAGCCTGGTGCAACTTAGAGCAGCCTGAAGTCTGTGAGATCTTGTGTGTGAATAAGTGAACTGTTGCCCTCACTTGTTAATATTTGACCAGAGCCTGCTTCCTGCAAGGTGAGGTAAACCGGATAGCAGCATCAATCACACCTTGAAAGCTTGGCACCATGGAAAAAGATATAGCAGGGTAGTGGGTGGGGTTCTCTGAACTCTGAACACAGGATTTTCCTGTGGTAAAATCACCTATAAGGCTCCTCCTGCTCCTGGCTGAAGAAGCCGTGCAGGTGTGTCTCGTTTGTGTGGAGCAGTCAAAAGAGCTGGTTACTCTCCTGCATACCAGTATAAGGGTGTGTCCCTTTCTGGTGTGTTTGTTCGCTGTGGTATTTCTATATGAAATATAGATATTTCTATATATATAGATATTTCTATATCATATAGATATTTCTATATGAAATATAGGTATTTCTATATGAAACCTCAAAATCTAAGGAAGGAGTGAAAATGCTACAGAAAGGGCCTAGAAATTGAGAGTTTTTTATGCAAACATAAGATTATAGCATATTAACATAAGAATGGGCATATGGGGTGAGACCAACGATCCATCTAGCCCAGTATCGTATCGTCCAACACTGGCTAATGCTAGGTGGTTAAGAGGGAATGAACAGAACAGGCAATTATTGAGTGATCCATCCCCTGTCGTCCACTCCAGGTTCTGGCATCCAGGTTCAGAAGCTAGGGACACCCAGGACATGGAATTGAATAGCCATCAATGGACCTATCACCCAAGAATTTATCTAACTCTTTTTTTAACCCCATTATAGTTTTGGCTTTCACAGCTTCTCCGGTAACGAATTTCACAGGTTGACAGTGTGTTGTGTGAAGAACTACTTCCTTCTGTTTGTTTTAAACTTGCTACCTATTAATTTATTGGGTGACCCCTGGGTCTTATGTTATGTGAAGGAATAAATAACGCTTTCTTATTCACTTTCTCCACAGCAGTCATGATTTTATAGACCTCTAACACATCTCCTTTAGTGATCTCTTTTCCAAGCTAAAAAGTCCTAGTCTTTTTAATCTCTCCTCATGTGGAAGCAGTTCCATTCACTTAACCATTTTTGTTGTCCTTCTCTATACTTTTTCCAATTCTAATATGTCTTTTTTGAGATGGGGCAGCCAGAAATACATGCAATATTCAAGGTATCTTGAAGGTATCTTTTTATTCTTGAGGCTTTCTTGTGTCTACATGCAATCATACACACGGTTACATTCTCATTGCAGATGCACACATAAATTCAATAATTTAATTAACTTTGAAAACATAAGTTAATCTGAAAGAAAAACATTAGAATTTTACTCTTCTTGGCCAACTTGTCTTCAACTCTAAACGTTTCCATGCTCTGAGTTCTCTGGTCAGGTGCAGGGCTTCTCATTAGCAATGTGAGTCTGAGGCTTGCTGTGTGGTATACACCAGGGCTTCAGTAGATATTTATATTTCCTCTGCTTGCTGCTATTGAACCTTTAATATGAGGACAGCCAGAGGGTCTCATGTAACATGAAAGAGTAGCCAGGTGTAACCAAATTGTTTGCAGCCTAAAATGGAGCCAGCATTTGCTGCATGTGACATTTTCCCCTGCTCAATCTTCTCATCAGATATCAGTTTGGAGAGCCTGGTCCTCACCTTCCTAAAAGGGTTGCTGTGAAGTTGGGTAAACACTCATCCTCTCTTTCCTGAATTTGACACTGTTTCTCAAGCAAGCCTGAGAAATGTTTGTTGCTCCCAGACCCCACAGAAGTATCTATGCAATGGAAGCATACTCATATCCTCGTGGATAGTGAGGAGCAGTGGGGAGATCCTAGACCTAATACTGAGGAAAGTATTTGATGTCTCAGCCTGAGAGGACAGAATGCCATCCACTCTTAAGAGTATGTGGAGGTTTATCCATTGGTTAAAACAACCTTCACTTGATATGAACAACCTGATTAACTACTTATCAGCCTTTGACCTTTATTTTGTGGGAGACAGGAACTCAAAAGTAGTCAATGTGTGGCTTGAGATGCAGAGGACTTGATGGGCATCTTAGCACATTCAGTCAGGCTGCACACTTCCTCCTATATTGATTAATATGGCTGACAATCTGTTCTGGGGATGGATAATAAATAAAACTGTGCAAATAATCACTGTGTTGTTTTGGTGGCTGAAATAAAAAAGTGAAAACAAAACTGATTCAGGTTCCCCCAAAATATTTTTTTATTATTCTTTTTCCAGCAAAACAAAAAAGTGAAAAAGAATTTTTTTTTTTACTTTTTACAATGTTGGTTTGTTTATTGTTAAATAAAATTGAGGGAAATTCTGAAAGAAAATATCTTCCTGAAATAAAAATGTGAATCATTTAATTTAAAAAATATCAGCATGAAGCATTTCAAGATTTCTGAAATGTATTTTATGCAGCCAATCCAATTCCCTGAAACTGACTAAAATTCACTAATTGTTTCACTCTATCCAAGTCTTCATTTTTATGTAATAAATAAATAAAATAGTTTGCATAAAAAATGTTACCCAGCTCTAGTACTAATGCATTGTCTTCAATTATTAATTTACTCCCAAAGAAAAATCAGGAAAATTCAAACTCTTCCCATCTTCAGATGATGCTGTAAAATAAATCTTTACACTGACAGCATTCCGTGGAGAATCAAGACAGAATATCAACCTGACAGTGAACCCAAGGAAAAATGAAACCAGCAACTAACCCAAAAAGGGGAATGCAGAATTGACTGTTCTCCCTGGATAGATTTGATTGGGTGTTTTTTTTCCTGTATTTCCTGCACGCAGTCTAGAAACTGTGATGATAGGCACCTTGTTAATGTCAGAAGAGAGGAGTAATTACATATCCAATAAGACCCCATGACAGTGACCGTCTCTGTGCAGAAAATATGGGTTCAGCACAAGAAACAGTCCTACTCCCTGTCAAACCCATGATTATTTCCTTACTTGTGGTCATGTCTGGTCAGAACTTGGATTGGAGATTCCCAGATAAAACCTGGTGCTCCAGGAATTGTTATTGGTCCTTCAGCAGTGGGCATTTCCCTCTATAACCGTTCTGAACCTCATTGCCCAGCATTGCGGTGAGAAGTGCTGTGCCGGTTAATGTTCTTTTTCTGAGATGCTGAATTGTGGCCCTAATCACTTGTAGTCGTTATACATCCCTTGTTATACATTTATATAAAGTTTCCCCAGAATTTCCAGGCTGTATCAACACAGTGCCAGGAATGAGCGATCAAGAGCTGACCTGCACAAACCTGGAATGTTAGTCCCCTTCCAAGAAACAGAAGATACACAGACCTCAGGACACCAAGAGCAAAGGTACTGTCTTAATAAGGAGCTCACTTTATACTTTCTTTTACTGACCAGCATCAAACCTCTTCCACCTCTCATTGCCCAATATTACATATGTGGAACGGTAAAGTAAAAATATCCCACTGTGTGTCACACAGCACCATGTTGGGGGAGGGGGGGAGTGGATGACAGCAGCAGCGGTGGAACAGTTTGTGTAGTGGGGTGCTGAGAACCATTGGACCAAACTGTAAACCTTGTATCTGATGGAAATCACTTTCTGCTGATGAGAGAGACAAGCTCTCAAGCTTACACAGAGCTCATCTGATCTGATATTTCTAAACCCATTAGTTTTTCATCAGACGCCATCGTCCATCACAGGCCACTAAAGCAATGTCTACAGTTTCCACACTCACCAGCCTTTAGAAATGAGCGAGCAGGAAGTGACTTACATGGAAGTGAAATATCACACTCCTGCTGAGAAGCAGAGGAGACAAAGACCTAGGAACTCTGAGAGTAAAGGCACTGTAATTAAACATATTTTCAGTTTTACTGTCCATGATCAAACCTCTCCACCAACCCGGAACCTGAAATTAGACTTTTGGAACAGTAAAGTAAGAATGTTCCGCTCTTATGTTGCTCAATGCCATGTTACTTAAACGATAACAGCGTCTACAACCAAATCAGGTTGATTGTCACTGAGGTTTGAAGAGGAGGCTTACACATGAAGAGTACCCAGCTGGTCAAGCACCCTGCAGTGGCACTTATACTGGTGCTGATTTTCAGACCTAGCCTGATGGGTAGATTTGGGACCAAGGTGTAGCCAGATAAACTAAAATCTGACCCCAGATACTCAGAACAGGGGCCCACTTTGCCCATCTTTAAGCTTTTTAGATTCTTTTGCTCCATCTCCTCCCTGGTGGATCACTGCAGTAATGCTGGGGACCCTCTGCCTGGTGTTACTGGTAGCAGCAGTGGTTTTGGTTACCAAGTGTAAGTAATTGCAGAACAGACAGTAGGGGCCTGATTCACTCCTGCATGAATCCAGTTTGATGCCATTGTCAGTCCATTGGCGTTAACTGATGTAAAACTGAAGTAATGCACTAGAGCAGATGTAGCTGCTTGTACATAACCACTCTCCTCCAGCCACCACCTAATTTAGGGTGCATTTTGATTTGGTCCCACATCTTATTCCTGTGAGCCTAGATGTTGGGTTTTTACTTTCCTATGCTTACTGTAGATGTGCACTTTCTTCTGTACAGGAATTATTATTCAAAAGAAATTCACAGGTATGTTTTTCCATACATGTTCAATTAATCACATTTTTAAACCTTTTTTAAAATAAAAGTAGTGTTATTAAATACACAATCAAGAAGCCATAGTTAAAAAAAGTGTTACAAAACAAAAAGAAATTCCATAATTCTGTCTGTGTTTCCTTCAAGTGCAAAATTGGTTTTTAATTTTAAGTAGCATAATTCACTGATATCACTGCAAATTGAAATTTTCCAGCACTCCCATCCATCAGGAAAATTTACCCCACTGGGAAATGTACATCAGTAGCAATAGATAAAAACTCTCTCTCAAGAAAACTGGAGGTAAATATTTTCATGAGATCTGCTGCCTACATTGTTCAGCTTCCTATGCACTGAATTACAAAAGGATAAATAAATTGCATATAAGCATCCCATAATATTGCTGCATGACAGTTCTCAGTAACAGAGCCAGATAAAACCAACTAAACATGCTGAATGAGCAATTGAGGGAGCTCTAAAATTGCTAGTTCTACTGGCGAGTTAGGGCTGAAATGAACAGAGCTGGAGCTCACCTGTTGCTCATAGACTTATTGCCTCTTCAGTGACTCAGGCAGAAATTGATGGGCTTCTTGTTCATTGTCTTCAGCTGCTCAGGGCTGAAGTAGGAAAGCAGTAAGTGCAGGAGCACCCCATCTCAGTCCTCTGCTGCTGTTTTCACTTGAGGAGTGAGAGGGGAAAGAGAGTAATAATTAAAAAATAAAGACATTTATTTAGAATAACCAAGTCAGTGTGTAGCCATCGGAAACACCACAGCATGAGAAGAGATGGAAAACAGAAGTTGCTGTAAATAGTAAAACCCCATCAGCTGTCAGTTACAAACTTGCCTAACACTTCTAATGCTTCACTTACAGGGGCAGGCTGGGACACAACAACAAAATGTGTTTTGACCTGACATAAATCAGGCAGAAGTCCTCAACCAAACACTGTAAACATCAGTTTGTAGATAGAAAAGACAACAAGGCTTTGCCAGCCCTACAGCAGAAGTGATCAGTTTGTGTGCAATGAGAGGTACAGAATCAGCAGGCCAGCAATAGCTCCTGTGAATAATGAAGCGGTTTGTGTGGTGATCGGATCATAACAAATCTACAGCCATATATGGGCAGGCCACCAGTGAGCAGTTAACCACATGCTTACACCGTTTGCAGTAGAAATCATAGCATGCATCTTGCATAGCAGAGGCCTCTGTCACTTGAGATAAATGGTAGGGATTGTATCCTTTTTAGAGGCCTTCATCAAGTAGGGAGAAAATCCAACTCTATCCAATGGAGGGCAACGTACACAAGTCAGTAAATGACATTAAACAATATCAGATTGCATCGCACCCATCAGTCAGATACCGGATGAGTCTATGAATGTGTTTTCTTTTCAAGGAAATAAATGTAACCCTTGTCCAAGGACTGGAGGTAGCATGGAGAATTTTGTTACCACTTTCCCACAAAATGGAAAACTTGGCAAGTCAAAGTGTGCAAAGACTAGAACCCAAGTCAGCACAGTCTGAGGACTTAGATATTCCCACAGTAACACCAGGAAGCCACCCTGAGCTACATCAAGGGAGCACTGCTGAGAATAGGTGCTGCAGGAAGTACTGACCAAGAAACCACCTGCTGGTTGGCCAAGTGCCCCTACTTAACCTGAGGGGTTGCCCCGGGAAGCTGTCTGGGCAAAGACACATGTTATGACCTGCTAGATGGCCAGATTTTGCTCTGTGTCCTCACCTCTGGCTCCAGCCTGACTTTGGCTCTGATGCCTGTCTCTCAGTTCTAGCCCAATACGGCCACTGATCTCCCATCTGACTCTGACCCTGATTCCTGCCTCTCGATTCTGACCTGGAACAGACTCTGATCTCCAGTCTCTGATACTGGCATGAGACTGACCCTGACTCTTGTTTACAGGACCTGCAGATGTGTTTCCTCCAACTCTTGCCTGGTGGGCAGACCTCAGCCCAGCCGTGACCGCTAGGTCAGACCATCTACGCCCTAGTCCCATACAGCAAGGGAATAAAGATTATTGCATTTCTTTGGGCTCCAGTCTTAAGATAGAAAACAAGCAAGAACTGGTAATCGCTTACCCGTCAGTTTCCAGAACCAATCTCAGCGTTTTTGGGCAAGGCGGCAAGACAATTTTTTCCCATAGTCCAATTCCCCAAACATTACAGGTTCCTGTCCCCCACAATCACACCAGTGTGCAAAGAGCCAACCCAAGGATTTGAGCTGCTTAGCAAAATGATTCTTTATTACCCCAAAATTTAACTAACTCAGTATATGTAACAGGACACAAGACAGATATTGTGCACTAGTGAAAGGCATA
This sequence comes from Mesoclemmys tuberculata, assembly GCA_007922155.1. Classification (NCBI taxonomy): domain Eukaryota; kingdom Metazoa; phylum Chordata; order Testudines; family Chelidae; genus Mesoclemmys; species Mesoclemmys tuberculata. Next base: position 37,469 of record ML675730.1, on the reverse strand, counting down.
AAAGAAATTCTAAACCTGATGGTTTCTGAAGCCAAAACCACCTGAAATCAATGGGAAGATTTGCATTGACTTCAGTGTGCTTTGGATTAGACCCTAAACTAGCAGAGGCATCCTGTGGAAAGGATTCATTAGGCACAAAAGGAAGAAAGTGCCTGATATTTTTCCACAATTCCTAGAATTCACTAAGGAACAGCAATGACAGGGTCTGAGGGTAATAATCCCACCCAATTTCTTCAGTTGGACGGATGGTGGCTGTCCTGTGGAGTGACTCCAAAGAGAGAAAAGAATTTAATTGTGTCACTCTGTCTGGAATGGATCACTGTCATGAGGGCTTCCCTCTGGGCAGACTGTGAAAAGCAGGGCAGATACCCCCAAGCTGCTGGTCTATTCTATAATTAGATTTCACTAAGCTAGTTTCAAATGGGAAATCCTAAAGTACGACAGTTGCATGATAATGGAGACTCAGACTGTCCCCTTAGACACTTCAGTCTATCTTGCCACCCAGACAAACTGGATTTTGTGACAATTGGTGACTTACACCAAAAACTACACCACAGTCCAATTGCATCCAATCCCAAAAGACCAGTCACTTACCCCAGATCAACTGGTACCCTAGATTTCACACTAAAGACAATGCTGGTAGCTATGTCTATAGTAAACTAACTATTGATTTCTTAGCTAAGAAAAAGAAATGAGTTACTGAGAGATTAGAGCAGGTAAAATAAATCTACAGGTGACTCAAAGACTATAATTCCAAATAGTAGACGAGATCTACTCTCAATGCTTTTTTTTGTCTCTGTCTTCACAGACAGGGTCAGCTCCCAGACTACTGCACTGGGCAGCCCTCAGTTCAGGACTATTTAGTAAGGCTGGACATGCATGAGTCCATGGGGTCGGATGCAATTTATCTGAGGGTGCTGAGGGATTTGGCTGATGTGATTACAGAACCATTGGCCACTATCTTTGAAAACTCGTGGTGATTGGAAGAGGCCCCAGATGACTGGAAAAAGACAAACATGGTAGCCATCTTCATGAAAGGGAAGGATGATCTGGGGAACTACAGACTGGTCAGCCTCATCTCAGAATTATGGAATTATGGAACAGGTCCTCAAGGAGTCCATTTTGAGGCACTCAGAAGAGAGGAAGGTGATCAGGAACAGTCAGCATGGATTCACCAACAGCATGTCATCCCTGATCAATCTGATTGCCTTCTATGACGAGATGACTGGCTCAGTGGATGTGGGGAAAGTGGTGGACAGGATATACCTTGATTTTAGCAATGTTTTTTATATGGTCTCTCACAGAATTCTTATCAGCAAGTTAAAGAGTATGGGTTGGATGAATGGACTATGAGATGGATAGAAAGCTGGCTAGATGATGGGACTCAGTAGGTAGTGATCAGTGGCTTGATGTCTAGTTGGCAGATGGTAAGAAGTGGAGTACCCTGGGGATTGGTACTGGCACTGATTTTCTTCAATGTCTTCATTAATGATCTGGAGGATGGGGTGGATTGCACCCTCAACAAGTTTGCAGATGACACTAAGCTGAAGGGAGTGATAGATACCCTGGAGGGTAGGGATAGGATATAGAGTTGTTGGGCTTCATAAAAATATATATTTTTATACTTATGGGTCATTGAGGCCCAGTATGCATGAAGTGAGCTTAACAGGAGTGTGTGTGTACATTTGAAAATAATAAAATGGGTTAAAGTTGGAGTTAAGGGTGTTCTCAGAACTTCCCCTTGTGTGAAAACAATAACTGGTGAAGGGTAGTGGTAGTCTGCCCTGGACTTTTCGCTGGAAATTGTGGATGTGAGGTCAAAGCCATAAAAAGGTGAACACAACAAGAAGATAGATGGCATGATGCAATGGGTTATAAAACAATGGACTAAAACATCTGCACTTTGGAGTCTGACAACGAGCCAGAGCCCCGACTTTGAAAAGATGCGTAGTGCCAGCTTCCCACGTTTTAAGATTGGATTAGACCCCAACTGACCATCGGGACTTCATCCTATCTTCGAATTCTTGTGTAGTATATATGTGGTATGAATGTGGAGTGAGTTTAATTGTAATCAATAAAATTAATCAGAATTATATCCACCAACACTGTGTCCAGTGTTTGGCCTTTTTAGATTTCTCCCCCATCCCATAGGAGGGCTGTCTATCACGAGCCTAAGAGAGTGACCTAGACAAATTGGAGGATTGGGCCAAAAGAAATCTGATGACGTTCAACAAGGACAAGTGCAGAGTCCTGTACTTAGGACAGAAGAATCCCATGCACTGCTATAGACTGGGGACTGACTGGCTAGGCAGCAGCTCTGCAGAAAAGGACCTGAGGGGTAACAGTGGACAAGAAGCTGGATATGAATCAACAATGTGCTCTTATTACCAAGAAGGCTAATGGCATATTGGGCTGTATTAGTAGTAACATTGCCAGTAGATCGAGGGAAGTGATTATTCCCTGTATTCAGCACTGGTGAGGCCACATTTGGAGTATTGTGTCCAATTTTCAGCCCCGCACTACAAAAAGGATGTGGCAAATTGGAGATCATCCAGCAGAGGGCAACAGGGAGCTGGAGTACATGATTTATGAGGAGACACTGGAGGAACTAGTTGTTTTAGTCTGCAAAAGAGAAGAATGAGGGGGGATTTGATAGCCGCCTTTAACTGCCTGAAAGGGAGTTCAAAGGAGGATGGAGCTAAGCTGTTCTCAGTGGTGACAGATAACAGAACTAGGAGCAAGGGTCTCAAGTTGCAGTGGCGATGTCTAGGCTGTCTATTAAGAAATACTTTTGCACTAGGAGGTGATGAAGCACTAGAATGGGTTACCTAGGGAAGTGGTGGCATCTCCATCCTTAGAGGTTTTTAAGGCATGGCTTCACAAAGCCCTGGCTGGGATGATTTAGTTGGGGGCTGGTCCTTTTTTGAGTGGGGGTTAGACTAGATGTCCTCCTGAGGTCCTTTCCAACCCTAATCATCTGTGATTCTATGACTGTCTGGAGCCCAAGTTGATTCGCACAATGGTGGACAACACAAATAGAGTGTCCAGTTTTTTCCTGCTGCTGACTCATTTGCATTCATTTCCCAAGGGAGCTTCATGAGAGGCAAAAGCTGTCCCCTCAGAACTGCAACCTGGAGCAAACACCAGTGCAGTAACTTTGTGACAAATGATTCAGTATATGAATACTTAAGATTGGTAATTTCTGAATCCCTTTTGTTTGGAAGAAAGGGAAAGTTTGAGAGGAGAAAATGGAAAAATCAGAGAGAGAAATTGGGAACAGCAGGTCATAGGCAGTCTAACCCAGTGGTCAGAGCAAGAGTCAAGAGTCAAGAGTTGGGTCAGCTCAGATACTAGGAGGTCAGAGTCTGATGCAAGCCAGAGGCCAAAACTGGGAGTCAGGTGCCAGGCAGGGTCATATTACGAGGAGATCAGTATCTGGCAGTAGGAGCAGGGGAAGCAGTCCTGAGCAGGGAGAACATCCTGTTCCTGTGCTTGGATTAAATATAGGCTGTGGACCAATCAGGACTGTCAGTGTTCCACTAATCAGATCCCAGTACCGGAGTCTTCTGTTAGAGTTCAGCTGCTGTTATCAGGTTGCTGTGTGGGAAATCAGGATTGTGTAGTGCCAAAGAGTCCTGTGGACTATGGTTTACGACCCCTGGTCCCTGCCAAAGGATCCAGAAAAGAGATAATACACAAATGTTTGCTTATAATTTAGCACAGTGAGGAATGTTTTTCTTGGACCAAAACCACTTCATTGTCTTCCAGAGAATTGAAGTGGCTTGGCCATAGTCCACAGGTGTGTGGTAAAGCCAGGAAGAGCACTCAGGTCTCCACTGGGTGACATTTGCTTCCTTGGTAAGGCAAGTCGGGCATGTGAACACAGAGCCCACAGTCTATAGTCTGATCTCATTTATATCAGCATAAATAGGGAGTGAATGTATTAACTTCAATGAAGTTACTGTTGTGTCAGTTATTCTGGTATAAACTCTCCAAAAGAATTTTCACCAGAGTTTTCACCAGAGTAATTCACCAAAGAATTTTGTCCCATGTGTTAAGAAGTGCAGAGACGTTAGCTGATCACTGGTTGCTTAGACAACCTGGTTTAATAAATGCAATATTTAACTGACCGCAAGTAGGTTAAAAGTAACATCCTAGGCCACGCATAACCTTCAAAGAGAAAAGTTCCTATGAGCGCTTTGTGCAGGGGCAGCGCACTTCAAACTAACAGAATGAGAATTTCCTGTTTAGTTTCAGATGGAGCATTGAAGAGTGAATAAATCTTCCACTCTCATCTCCTGTTGTCCCTCTCCTTACAGGACAGTGGGAAGGTGATACTAGACTATCTCTTTTGATCCTCAAGGATTTTCATGAAAGAGAAAAACATCGCGGCACTGCAAAATCTAGTTCCTCTCCTCCAGCCTCTTATCAAAAAGCTACAAAGGTATGAGTTCCACATTCCTCAGGAGAGCTTTGTTGTAAGAGCACATAGTTGTTATAAGAGGTGTAGTTTATTATTTCAGTATAATTCAAGAACTGAGTGAAGCTATTCTCAAATAAACATATTCTGAAACCTTTACAATATTTTTCTTCTGATTAAATTTAAGAGAGACAGTATGAAATATAGTACCATTCCATTATTATTATTTGTGTTAAGTGATTTGAAAGGATTTATTATCTCAGCAAACCTGAATTAAAATTTTACATTTCTGTATTTTATTCATCTCTGATGCAGTATATAATCTATATAACTGTACATGGCAAAGAAGATCATTATACAATGGGGAAAACTAGAGATATAATACCTTGATTTTTAGTAAGGAATTTAGCAGTGTTTCTCAAGATATCTTTCTTAGCTGATTAATTCAAATAGTCTTGGATGAAAACATTACTACTGAATTAAAAACTGGTTGAAGTACCATGAAAAAAGTGTAGTGATAAATAGAAATAGACTGAGTTGAGTGGCAGTTTTGACTTTCGTTATTTATCATCTTTATAAATAGTCTGGAAACTGGAGGAAATGGCTTCTTAATGTAAAATAAATTCATGTCATGTAATTTTCAGATGATTCTAAATGGAAGGGTGTTGCAAACACAAACAAGATCAGCTAGATAAGATCAGCAAACCAATTTGGAAAGTTTAGCACAATGAGCAGAAAAATAAAATTAAAGCTATAACATCTGGTGTAATAATCCACCAAATGTCTATTCAGTGGTAGGGAGAAATGGAAGCCAGTATTGATGAAAGAAAACTAGGAGTGAGAGCGGGTAGCAGATTAGACATGTTTGCAATGCAGTATGTTTGCAAAAAAACTAACATTGTGTGTAACATTGTGTGCATAAATAGATCCATTGTTTGGCAGGACTCTGTCTCTTTCTCTCTCTGGCTCTGATGAGAGTGTATTTGGACTATCACCCTCGATTCTGTGCCCTTCTATTTTGAGTGATTATTATTAGTATTTTATAATTTATTTGTTGAACACCTACTGTGTAGCTGGATGTATAGAACACAGGAGATATGGGCCAAGATTTTCAGAAAGAGATGTCTCAAGTTAGTCTCCTAAAGTCATATCTAAGCATATAAAAAGTAGATTTATTTTCAAAAATTTTGAGCACCCATCACCCCCCTCTGAAGTTTCTGGGTGCTACTGGATGCTCAGCACTTTTGAAAACCAGGCTGCTTAAACAGGCACTCATACATAGACTTGGCAGCCTAATTTTTAGCGCCCACTTTTGAACATTTTGGCCACGGTCCCTGCCCCAAGGATTTATATAAACATGACTTAAAAAAAATAAAGCAGAAAATGAGGGGTAGTGTGAAAGGATTTGAGAGAGAAGACATTCACTTTATTAAAGGGTCTGGAGGGACTGACCTATAAAGAATGACAGAAGAACTGTGTGTCTAAGGAATTTTGTGCAAATCATGATGAGAAGAGGATGCACAATAACATTCTGACCTCAGTTGGATTGTGTAAAACTGGAGTAACTCCACTGATTCCACTGGAATTACACTAGATGTACACAGGGCTGTGTCAGAGCCTAACATGGCCCCATGACTCTGTCTATACTGGAACTCAATGTGCATTATGCTAAAGGATAATCACTCATGGAGAACAGGTGCATGCCCCCACGGGCAGGTCTTGGAGGCACCAGAGCCTAAAGTTCTGCTCCTCAATCCATATTAAGGTGCCTGAGGGTGAGATTTTCAAAAGTGCCTAAATGATTCAGGAGCACAAGTCCTATTAAAGTCAGACCCAGAAGAATTAGGAGAATCAGACCCAGAGCCATTAGAAACCTAAGGGGAGAGCAGAGAGGTGCACCCCTTGCAATGTTGCACATGTATGACATGTGGTAAACATTTTCCCCAGCACAGCCACCCCTGTCAGCAAGGGGAGGGATCCACAATCCAGTGTCTGCATTTCCCAGAAATTGTTTGACTGAGAGATCTTTTGCTATATATAACCGCTTCCCCTAACTCTTGATTTCTCCAGCATGTGGAGACAGATTGTGGCTAGCCTCCCTCCACCCCAATAGCAAATTAAATTATAGTTCTGTCTTTTATACTCTTCTCCTACATCGGTCCCTCCAGGATTTTATGTATTTGTCTGTTTTTCTTTTCAGTCAGCATTAAGGTGTCCCCTCCCCAGAACTATGTGCAACATTCCCGTTGCACTGAAAGAGAGGCTTGGTTCTTCCAAAATCCAGTTTATTCTGCTATGAGATCATGATGATTGCTGCTGTGGTTCCTTAGTACAAGTATCAGTTTCCATCAGATCCCATTGTCCTTCTCAGTCTACTAAATCCAGCCTTTTTATCCCAGAATGTATCAGAAATGAGTGAGCAGGCAGTGACATACGTAGACTTAAAATTTCACACTCCTTCTGAGCATCAGAAGAAACAGAGATCTAAGAACACCGGGGACAAAGGTAAGGTATGTTTGTAAGCGTCTAAGAACATGTCTGTTATTACTATATTTTATGGTCTGTGTGAAATCTCTTCCTTGAGCTGTACTCACTGTATTGAATTTATCTACTTATATTATTATCATTTTCTTCAGTGTCAAGCACAGATATTTTAGTAATTTGTTAACATCTGTCATGCATTGAAATGCCTCTAAAATGGTACACAGTATTTTGGGCAGGGGAGCAAAAGTTATTGTACCTTTGGAGCCCTGGAACACAGGACTGTGACCATGTTATCGCAAATCTCTTCTTGTCAATGGATGTTGTTGATTTGCCCTGTGTTCAAGGAGATGTGGTCTCTTTAAGTCATGCCTTGTGGTGGGAGGATTAAAGAAGGTGACATCTGAATTCTTCTCTCCCTTCTGAAACCTACAAATACCTTAATAAAGTATCATTTTCTCTCTGCTTTGCCTGACTCTGATAATCAGCATCATGAAGTCATGACTGATCCTTAATTGTCCATATTAATTTACCATCCCAGAGCCTTAAAATCATTCCTGTCCAACAGAGGGTTTCCTGAGGTGTAGAGGAATTCCAGTGAGCATCAAAGACGTTGAGCAATTGGTTTTTGAAAAAAAAGACATTTTAAAATGCCTTTAAAAAATAGGAATAACTTGGTCTCCATCTAGAAGGCATGCTCCATCTAATGACATGTTTCCACTGAAATCAACTGGAGTACAGCTATTGACTTCAATGGGAGTAGAAGCAAGTTTTAAATCAAGGAAATGGTACTAGCTATGTTTAATGACTTTATAAATATGTTTTTTAGATCACAGTTCAATTTGTTTTGAATTATGTAATGTGAAATATTACATTTCAAGATTGTTATTAGCAGAATGCATGAGTCATAAGGGTAATCGAGTAGATAAATGATCATAACTGGCAATTTCCATAACTTTTAATGCTTAGCTTTTAAAACTTTTTTAAAGTGGGTTTCTGCCCATGAAAGCTTATGCCCAGATAAATTTGTTAGTCTTTAAGGTGCCACAGAACTCTTGCTGTTTTGCTAAAAGCAGACTAACACGGCTACCTTTCTGGATATGATTATATCATGTGTGCAAATGGTTATATTAATCACTAGAACAACTTTAAGTGTAAGTTAGCATTTTGAGATAGGATTCTAAATAGGAGTCGGATATCGGATAAAAGGCGATAAGATTCATCTGCTGAATTCATGTTTGATGATTCCAGTACACTGGCAGGCTACTGCACACCATTGTACTGTGGGTCAAAACAGTACTACTTTTACTACAAAAATCCTGCCATGTTGTGAGGGGAGACTTGTTTCAAGCAAGAGAACGAACATTTTCATAACAATTTCCTATGTACTACAATGATAGTTTTATAACTCTATAGATTGTAATTATATCTGCCCAATTTATCAGTGCAATGAATGAAATTCACTATTTCTATAACCACTAGAACTGAAATGCCATAATGCTTCTGAGCAGCAGAGGAGACGAAGGACTACAAACACGCAGGACAAAGGTACTTTGTGCTACACATGCTACTGTTTAACCATCCATAATCTACACCGTCCTTGAACTGTTTGAGAATATTAAAAGTAAATCTCCACATAAAGATTCAGGATTTAAATACCCAAAATCAAGGCATTCAGTGGCTAAGATGCCACAAGAATTATTCACCTGGATACCTTGCACATTCTTTATGTTAAGATACAAAATTAATTTGGTAAAAATAAATTCAGAGCCGTGCTATGTATCTATTCAATAAAGAGAACTGGGCCAGATTGTTCCCGGCCACTGTATGAATGCTTGTGGAGAGAGGCGCAGAGGGTACAAGGAGTGCCCTACCTTTTACACCCAAATGCGGTGGTCAGATATTTTCTTCCCAGATGCAAGGTTTGTTCCTCCTAGAACACACTGAGCACCCCAAAGCGGGTGGAGGTGGAGATACCACTGAAGCCTTACCTAGCCCTCTTCCCAACTAGGTAACTCAGGAGAGCAACTACATAACTTATAAGATGGTGCAGTGAGCGCTCTCCTCTTACTCACTTGAGAGCTCGGGGAGGGACTGTGCCTCAGGAGACGTCATCCACACCCAGGCCTCCTGCTGGGGTGGCTCCACACTGGCCCAACACAGGGCTGTCCTAAAAGGCACAGTGGAGTCTTTGATGTTTGTTTTTTTAAGGTGCCCTTGAAGATGTAACTTCTGAGAGGGAAGGGAGAGTCTTTAATATTGTTCCTAGAAATCTGCTCTGAGCCTCCTTATCGTTACCCCACCTTTATGAGTTTACACAGCACTTGCAGTGAATTAATATAATGCTTCCCCTCTTTCATAACCTACCAAATAGAAGCAATTTGGTCCATTGCACAGTGCTTCAAACGGACACTCAGGGGGTTGGGTTTTAGTCACTCCCTTGGAAGGCTGGGCAAAGCATTTCACATCTCTCTGTTTCAATTTCTTCAGCTGTAGAACGGAGATAATAGTTTCCCATCTTTTTAGAGTGTTACAGTTGAAAAGCTTAATATAATTGGTAAGGTGAAAGGAATATATTTTAGTAGTGTTCTACAAGGATCCCAGAACACAGTTGTGTTGTCCTCAAGCCCCATGTAAAATTGTCTGCTTCCTTACTAAGGCTTCATTAAGGCTAGATCCTGCTATCCAGACATGCTGACCTGTATAACTTTTAACAAGCCGAGAGTTTTCATTCCATAGTTCAAGAGCCCTGATGACCTCTTCAGGCATGGCTGAATATGTGTGAGGCTAGGGGGCCAAGCTGCATTTCATTAACACAGAGAATATAAATAGCTTATGCCTAGGTTTTGGTTTAAAAACATTTCCCCCCTCAATTCTGCACTTCTCCCGTCTCTCCCTCTCAGATTCTTCTGCTCCATCTCCTGCATGGAGGCTTGTAGCAGGGATTTTGGGGGTCTTCTGCTTGGCTTTGCTCATAGCGGTGGGGGTCTTGGCTGCCAAAGGTAAGCATAAGCAAAGAAAATATTGCAAGTCAGATTCTGTGCGGACATATTCCTTGTGTAAATCCTGGAGAGTAAATCTCATGAGGTGTCATGAGTTGCAAATGGTTAGCACCTCTGAAGGCCACATATTGAGATGCCTAATTATTTAGATATCTAATTAGTTAGATGCTTTAGGGGGCTGGGCATGGACGTCAGCTAGATTTTTCACATCTCTCCCCCATGTACATCCAAACCCATGCTGAAGGCAGTATTTGCATTGGCTTGTCCTCTGTAGTCTAGAAACACCCTCTTTGCATTGCTTCCACAGACAACTGCATCTGGAAGCCAATGGCATAACAACTCCAACTGGCCACATCACCCAAGAACCAGAAGGGGTATAGGACCCTCCAGAACCAATATGAGGCCTAGGCTTTCTGGTGGACCCCTGTACAACTATGAATTTGAGGCCTGTCTTTTGCCTCATGGGCCAACAGACATCCCTTGATGTAAGCATTCCTCTGAAACTCCATGGGCTGATACGCTCATTGAATTTCCTGTCCATAGTGTAGTGTCTTCCTTGCAAACATTCCAGAGCTTTTCACTTACTATTTTCTTCCCAAGTATCTGATTTTCTGCTTTGGATTCTAACTTGCAAAATGGGATATTTCTTCTTTGTGCTCATTGCAAACATTACCGGTGTTCAATCCAGATACTGGAAATCAGGATATTTTCAATTGCTATATCCAGTGACTCTTTACAGAGTCAAGATTTTCAGCCACACAGTTTGTGTGTGTGTGGGAAGGGAAGGGATGGGGGGTGGTTTAAATTCACAATGTTAATTTTTAAGCTGACTTTCAATGAGAAAAAGTACCTGCCATGTCACATATAACATGATATATTGTTCTAACAATATACTAAACATTGTGCCCAATGGCATAACTGAGAGTAGAACCTGGTCTTTGTCTCCCTATAAGGCATACTATATTGATCTGTAAAACTGTGTTGCAATTTACTTTTAAAGGATATACCATATTGTTATATTATTTTGGCTTTAAGTTTTTCAGATCTCCCATGTACCATGTAGACAGCAGGATAACCTCAACCAGCACCAGGAAATTACCAAAGGTAAGTACAGAAACCTGCCAAAGGCTTTGAACAGAAAAAATACAGGTCAATTGGCTTTAAAAGGGCAAGTTTTTTTCTTCTATGTGTTGGAACTTTACACTGAAATAATTTCATATGGGATTCCCAACACTGTTGCTACACTGACCAATAGCAGATTATGACATATTGAGTTAATTCAATTCCAGTTCTTTCAAACCTTATTTACCAAAATTTACACTCACTGCAAAACTCAGAATTGAGTCTTAAGGAAACATAAGGGAGGCTAAGGTGGTTTAAGTCACATGTTGAAAGACTATGAGAGGAATGTGGCAAGAAACAAGAGATAGGAGGGAATAAGAATAATGCAATCACAGCAAGATAGAGCTGGGAAGGACCTTTAAGAAGTTATCTAATCCAGCCACCTGCACTGAGGCAGGTCTAAATATACCTAGATCATCCCTCAAAGGTGTTTGTCTAACCTGTTGTAAAAAACCTCCAAAGACAAGGATTCTCTCTTGGAAGCCTATTTCAGTGCTTAAATATCATTATAGTTGGAAAGATTTAATTCTAATATCTATCCCAAATCTCCTTTGCTGCAGGGTAAATTGATTACTTCTTGTCCCACCTTCAGTGAACATGGAGAACCGTTGATCACCAGCCTCTTTATAACAGCCCTTAACATATCTGAATACTGATGTCAGGTCACCTCTCAATCTCCTCTTCTCATGACCTGTCTTTTCAACCTTTCCTCCTAGGTCCGGTTATCATTTTTGATGCTCTCCTCTGGACTCCCTCAAATATATCCACATCTTTCCTAAATGTGGCACCCAGAAATGGACACATGGCTCAAGCTCAGGACACACCATTGCAGAATACAGAGGGACAGTTACCTCTGAAATCTTACATACAACACTCGTGTTAATGAACCCAAAAATTATATTAACTTTTCTGTAACTCCATCACATTGGGGGCTCATATTCAATTTGTGATCCAGTGTAAACTCCAGATCCTCTCCATCAGTGTCACTGCCTAGCCTTTTCGTTCTGTAGTTGTGCATTTGATTTTTCTTTCCTAAGTGTAGTACTTTGTACTTGTCTTTATTGAATTTCATCTTGTTGATCTCAGACCAGTTTTCAAATTTTTGGAGTTAATTTTGTATACTAAACCTATTCTCCAAAGTGCTAGCAACCCCTCCCATCTTAGTGTCATCTGCAAATTTTATAAGTATACTTTTTATTTCATTATCCCCATCACTAATGAAATTATTGCACAGTACTGGACGCAGGACAGCAAACCATTGATAACTACTCTTTAAGTATCATCTATGAACCAGTTTTGAACCCACATTATATTAATTTAATCTACATCATATTACCTTATGATAATGTCATGTGAGACCTTGTCAAAAGACTTACTAAAATTAAGATATATATGGTTTACAGCTTCTCTTATATGCACTAGTTTGGTAGTCATGTGAAAGAGGGAAATTAAGTTGGTTTGGCATGATTTTTTCTTGGTCAGTCTATGTTTTCTATTATTTATCATCCTATTTTCCTCTAGGTGCTTACAAATTGATTGTTTAATAATTTGTTCTAGTATCTCTCCTAGTATCAAAGTTAGGTTGACTGCTCTAGAATTCCCCAGGTCCTCTTTGTTCCCTTTTTTAAAGATCGCTATTATGTTTGCCTTTCTCCAATCCTCTGGACTCCCCCAGGAGTTCTCAAAAATATTTCATAATGGTTCCAAGATTGCTTTAGCCAGTTCCTTAAGTACTGTAAGGTGAATTTCCTCAGGCCCTGCTCACTCGAATACATCTGACTTATCTAATTATTATTTATCCTGTTCTTTCCTTGTTTTGGCTTGTGTTTCTTCCCCTTGTTGTTAATATTAATTGTGTTTAAATATTTGATACAATACCTATTTAATGAATATGGAGCCAAAATAGGGATTAAACACCTCAATTGTCTTGATATCATCCGTTATTCGCTGTCTTTCATGCTAAGTCAAGGATCTACACTTTCTTTCATCTTTCTCTTACTCCTAATGTATTTACAGAAACAATTCTTGTTACCTTTTATGTCCCTTGCTAGGTCTAACTCATTTAGTGCCTTGCCCTTTCTGATTTTGTTCCTACATGCTTGTGCTATTCTTTTATATTTATCCATCACAATTTATCCATCTTCCACTTTCATTGTGGAACAGGATCCCATGGCCAACAGTGCTGAAGTCCTCTTGTTGACTATTACAACTATGGATTCATCTTCAGAATGTGCATGTCACTACTTTGCCCCTTACCCTCAACCAGGAGGATGGAGAATGGAGCGATGCACCCCAGCCTTCACCATCCTTGCTCCCAAAGCCCTGTAGTCACTGGTGATCTGCTCAGAAACATACCTTTTAGTATCATTAGTGTTCATGTGGATGAGCAAGCATGGAGTAGTGGTCAGAAAGATGGATGAGCCTTAACAGCCTTTTCATAACATCTTGGACACGGGCTCCAGGAAGGCAAAACATCTCCCAGGACTTCATGTCAGATTGGCAGATGGATGCCTCTATTCCAATCACAAGAGACTCTTCAGTCATCACCATGCAATGCCTCTTCCTCTTGGGTATAGTGGCCATGAGTTTAATGTAGGGGTAGTGGTTCCTCTTCCCCAGCCATACAGGTCTGCTCCTCACCCAGTACAGCATACTGGTTCTGAACCATGATGGTTGGGGGACCTGGCTAGGGGGCTGGCACTGTCTACTGCCTGAAGTGACCAGAAACCTGTCTCCTTGCAAACCAGCTTGTTTTTCTTCATCCTCTGGGGCCAGTGTAGTTATTTGGGGTTCCTCAAACCCAAAGCTCTTGATAACTTTACTTTTTGCAAGGTGGTATCAGGAAATAAACCTAGGGAGATGCAGCATCTATGTCTGCTATGTGAGTGACATAAGTCACACAGAATCATCTGCTTTCACTTAAAGCCTTCACTTTATTAGTCTCCAGCACTCTCACAAGATTGCCTTTACTAAAAGTCTCTTTTTTATTTAGTCTCAAGCACATGCAAACACAATAGGTTATAGAGCATCTCAAACTACTAGTTACCTCACAAGTCTGGAGTGGTCTTTGGCTGATTCAGCAACATATTTCCAGTGGTTGACCTTCAGCCTGGTGCTGGAGATCTTTCCAATGTGTCCATGAAGCACCTTCTAAATACAAGAAGCAAAATAATTGATAGACCATCTAAAAAACTGGCAGTGACTTGGACACCTGGATGGCTGCTGAAAATGTCCCCCACCATAGTCTTCTGTTAAGAAAATGTAAGCTAAACTAGTCAACTTCCCACTTTAAAAAATTCCACCTTGCGTGCTTCTAATTCACCCTCTTTGATTCCCTGACTCTTTCATCTCAATAAATGAGTGATAAATGGAGTCTAATTCTGTGTGGAGGAGCCTCACTTGCACATCATCACTGAATTTTACCCATTGTGCAAGAATTCTGCTCAATAATTACTAACAAAGAAACAGCCAATTAATTGCAATAGCACAAACACTAATGGATAGAATCCATAAAATATATAAATTCCTCTAGGGGAAAAACCAAACAAACGTGATTTGTGTATAAAAGCAAAGTGATGCAGGCATAATAATAAGTAGTCTCTTTGCTGTAGTAAAAAGTGAGAGCCGGAGGCTTAGTACAACAGGCCTCAATTGAAAAGCTGAGGCCTGGACAAAAGTCTGGTTTTAGGCAACAGCAACTGCTTGCCTGACTGATACAGGAACGTGGCTGAACCACAGCATTGTTAAGGCACTGACATTCCCAAGGAGCAGTAACAGGAACACAGTATTGTTAAAAGCAATAGTAGTCCTAATTCCCCCGATATATGGTGATTACAGAAACACAATCCTGGGAGACTGGGCCCATGCTCCCCAAACAGAAATACTATATTGGGAGGCAGAACAGGGTCTCCCCAAGATACAATGGTGCACAAAGACAATCATGAGAAACAGTAGAAAGACACCCTGACCTTAAGGTAGAGGAAACAAGAAGATAGATGAAGATGTTATGCTTGACTTGGAGGCAAGGTACAATAATCAATATCAAAGGCATCAAAGAGGTAGTGTGTAACCTGTTTGCATCAGGGTATAAGAAGGGGATCCTAACAGGGGAATCTTTGTTCAGCCTAGGGGATAATGGAAAGTCTTGCCATTAACTGAGCTGGTCCATTGTGACGAGCATACATGTCCCAGTGTATCTGTAGTTCCTATGGGGCACTAGCACTGTGCTTCACTTGCAGTAAACCAGACCGAGTGCCTTCGCCACTTATCTCAGTCTGTGGTAGTTTATGGGTCATGTCTAACGAGGTCTGTCCATTCAGCTAGCTGCAGAAGCTGAGACGGCGTCCAGAGGGGAACTCACACCAGCACATACACCCTGACTGACTGGCAACATTTGCTGTAGAACAAGAGTCTTCCTGCCAGCACCAAAATGCCAGCAACTGTGTCAGTGCTTGTGAATCTCAAAATGGTTTGTGATGCACTTGAAGCAAAATCAAACTATAGCAGAAAACCTGTTATTACAGCTTGAACTTAATACTTCTAATAAAGTAACATCTGAGGGCCCCAGTCAGGTATGGGCCCAATTATATTAGATGTTGTGCAAACACACAGTCAGAGAGAGTCTCTGTGAAAGAGATTACAAAGTTAATACAGAGAAAGCACAGTAAGTGGATGAACCAGTCAAGTGGAGGGAATCAGGGAGGGAGGACAAGGTAAAAGCAACAGAAGAAACTTAAACTCTCTTTTCTATTTTAAGGGTGGAATTTTCTTTGCCCAAAAAATTGGTTTCTCCGTGGAGAGAAATGTTACCACTTTTCTACTGAATCCAAACCTTGGCTGGAGGGTCAAAAGGCCTGCTCTTCTTATGGCTCCAGACTACACCTGATAGAAAGCAAAGAAGAACTGGTAGAGTATCTTTCTCTTTGGAGAGCTGCATATTCAAAACAGCCAGTAAAAGATTTGTCAGTAAAAAGGATTGCAGCAAATGAGATTTGGCTTCATTTGTTATCTTGCTTTATGCTGATTTTTTTCTTGAAGGTTAATTACCTTGCTCCTTCTCTTCTCTCCCCAGCATTAGAGCCATAACTGAACCCTGAATTAAATTAAAAGGTACATGTTGCAAGGCAAAACCACAAAACTGTAAATCAGTTTGGGCATTTTTCTCTCTCTCAAAAGTGATCTAGGGAAGGTATTATCCTCTAGATAAGAGAATGAATAGAGATTAACCAACAGACAATGCGGTCACAATTTCTATAGCAAAAATTCTTGAAGTAATTGAAGAATATGATCAGTCTTGTCAGTGAAGTTTTTCAACCATGAGGCTTTCTCAGCATATAAGGATATGTTAATTACATCACTCTATCTGACATCCATACCCTTGTGAAAGAAAAAAATGCCTGGTGTACGTACACCAATGAAATGACAGTGAAAGAAATTAACTGCCTTTGTCTTTGTACAGGATTTCCTAAGGCCCCTCACAACTTTTCACTGGATAGGATTATCACGTGACAAGACAGACAGACCTTGGATGTGGGTGAATGGCACAGCTTTCTCCACTCACCGGTATGTTGCAGACACAACTAGAAACTTCTCATTTCAATGAAAAGCTATGACAGACAGAAACTCAAGCTTGAATAATGAGACGTGAAATATGTCATCACTGAAATGTATTTTTATATTCTATGTGGGTTGCAATCATCAGAGAATGGTGCATGTCAAGGTTGAAATGTATTGATCAAAAGCTATAGGTGATGAAACACAAAAAGAGGGCGGTGCTGCAAGTTAAGAACGAAGTGTATTGGCACAACTGAGGGGAATAGGAACTCAAAAAAAAGGGTAGAGAGGAGATTATATTTCATAGCTGAGGTGCACTGGCAGTTAAGTGAAAAGTTTGCACAGCATGCAATGCACAGCTCCTGACTCTAGCCAATGCTGTGATTCCCTCACATTCATAAATACCAAATTTACTCATTAATTTTTTAATCATGGCCCCTCTGCTTCTCCACAACTATTTTTTTATTAAAATAATTTTTTTATCATATATTTCAATTGCAGACATTTTTAGCTTTGAAAAAATAAGGTAGTAATAAAGATATAGCTAGAATGGCTTGAAGTAACATTTTATTCTCTCACAGGTTTGCAGTAAAGAAAGGATACGTTGACGGGAACTGTGCAGTTTTAACAAGTGGAGAGATCTTTTCTAGTCCATGCAAAGATGCAAAGCGCTATATTTGTGAACAGCTGATTCTTTTGACAAAGCCTCACATATCAGCATGAGACAGACCATGGAAATCACAAAATCTGGGGCATCCCAAACACAGTGACTAAAATCCCCCAGTAAATATTACCACTCTCATATTTTCCTTTCCAGAGGCTGTGTTTATGTTGTAAAATTGTAATACACTTTCTGTGACCACTTATTGTTCATGAGTCTGTGTCAAAAGGAGCTGGAAATGGCCACTCAGAGTAAAAAGCAAATAGGTACGTTTCATAAATCATGCGTCTTTTGGATACTCATTGCCAGTCGGAGCTCTCCCACCAGCTGAACCTGGTCTCTTTTTCCTTTTCCAGTTCATTGATAGTGAACTAATTACCATTTTTAAATAAACTCTCTGATTAAAATAGTTTTCTTTCAATAAATTGTTTAAAAAAAATAAAAATCTGTTTTAGTTGTCAGCTTTTATGATTTTTTAAACTTTCTTGCATTTCATTCAGTCACAGAAAAATTGCCATGATGAAATGAATCCAAATATGAGGACAACATAGATCAGACTAAAAATGCCATTGGGGGAAAATAGTTTATAGATGTTCTTTAAAAGTGTGGTTGGATGGACTGAGATGGATGTCATGGGCAATCAACATCCATGTCATAGAGGCCAACACAGCAAAGGCAAATTTACCTACTCCACTTACTCTCCTCCCCCATTCCCCAGCTTCTAAAATCAAGGAAACCTACAAGTGTATTATGAAGATGATCAGAGCACTGGAGAAGCCTAGCTGTGAATTGTTCTTGTCATCAGGGAAGAGGTTCTCATTGACTTCACTTGGATCCCATTTGGTGCACTGAGTCTGTATAATCAACAACATTTGCTCAAGTCAGAGGGGAACTGCAACCAAGGCCAAATGGCTTCAATGATAGCTGAAGAAGCACTAATTGCGGAGGACGAGATTTTCTTTTTTTCTGCTGGGAAAACTTTAAAACACTGCTACCACCTACAGTTTTATCCATGGAAACCTTTTATGATGTCCTTGTCAGTCACATTCATCATGTTGTTAAGCCACATAAGAAAAAGAATCTAAGGACATTAGTTAAGAAATTAGATAAAAGTTTTCAGAAGTGGCTATTTGGTTTGCACCACATAGTTTTTGGATGGCTCTGTGGGGCCTGATTTTAGGCAGGCTGAGCACCTTCAACTCCAAACTACTTCCATGGGAAATGCAAGCGCTCAACATCTCTTAACCTGGTTAGAGGCAACTCAGCTGAGGAACCAAAAATCAGAAATTATTTATTTTTTTAAAAACCGGCACAAATGTTTTATGTTTCAGCTATTAGTCATGCCACAACATCATTGAACAACACAACATTGAAACAACGAAGCATGGGAGTTGTCACACTATCTTCCAATTAACTGAACCACGTAGTTCAGCATTTGCAGGATTGGGACCTATGTCTCTCATGGGTCACGAAAAGTGATCATGCTTCATAAGTTTTATTTGAAAATGAGCTCCTTTTACAGTAAAAATGAGGCCATGTTAGAGTGGCTCTTGGGCCATTCCAAGTGAAAGGTAGCTTTGAAATGCAGAGCTCAAAATTGAATTTTTATCTGAATGTATCCAGTTTGTCAAATTTAGTGAAAAGATAAAATGAGAGGAGCACAAAATTGCTGTAAATGGCAAAACTTAGGGTCTAAATGTCACTCTGTCTGTCTAAATGTCTCTGTCATCCTTTTTTTGGCCAACTTCTGTTGATGAGAGAGACAAGCTTTTAACTTGATACAGAGATCTCCTCAGCTACAACAACACTGAATACATAAGTGATAGATGGTCACTTTGTACCAAAAATCACAACAGTGTTCAGGTTACTCCCAGCCCCAAACTTGCTCCAGGTCAGTTGTACTCAGATCTCAGAAAATCTCAGAAAATAAATGAGTGTGGTTTACAAGGTTAAAACAGGAAACACAGATGAATTGTCCTCTCAGATTTGAAAAGGAAATAGAAGCTTCTATAAATACTTGTGAGCTGCTGTATATGTCCTTTATGGCTGCTCCTGCCAGGCATCCTGGGGATCTTTCGCTTACATTTAGGAATCTTTGCTCTTTGGAGTCCAGACACCATAAAGATCCTGGTTTCTCTCTGTCAGGGATTTTTATCTCCTTTGCCCCAGAATCCAAGCTGATGGGATGAGTTCATGCGCAAGTTTCCCCTTCTCGGAGGGAGTTAGAAATTGAATCAACAAGGTCTCCATCTTTTGATGCTACCCAATGCCTCGTTTGCCTTCAATGACCATCTTGTGTACAGGATAAGCACTTTATTTCAATTAGTGTTTCTTTTCCTGTTTGGTGAGTTGCCCAATTACAGAGGTTTTCAATGCAAACACTCAGTGTAACTTTATACCATGAGATACAGATCTTATAAGCAGGTTTATTACAAGAAGCACGCAAGAAGCATTCCAGAAAGTCTAAACACTAACCACATTTTTAAAACACTAATATCTAAATGACCTACAGACAGATTTCCAGCTGTGCATTTGACAGTGTTCAGGGAGGCCTGGGGCCTTGGCAGGAGCTGACACCTGGTCTGCCAACGTGACAGTGAGATTTCAAGGAAATGTGCGTGTCACAACTTTTGCACAGCTCTCGGTATAATATTACTGAGGAGTCTCCAGATGGTGCTTTTCTATGAATAAGAATTTCTGCTTTGTAGGATA
This sequence comes from Mesoclemmys tuberculata, assembly GCA_007922155.1. Taxonomy (NCBI): domain Eukaryota; kingdom Metazoa; phylum Chordata; order Testudines; family Chelidae; genus Mesoclemmys; species Mesoclemmys tuberculata. Next base: position 17,518 of record ML675730.1, on the reverse strand, counting down.
AATGTGGGTAACCCCCCGGTCCAGAAGGCTTTAGAAGGGTGGAGCTCTCTGCTCCCTCTATAGGGGCGAAAGCAAAAAGCCAGCACTGGTCAACTTCATAAATTATAATGTTGTTTACTCCTAATACCATGTATTGTGTAGTGATACTTTATTGGGAATTTGTTCATGTTTTGATTGTATTAATAATAGGTTTCTATTATAATTGTACTTCTTACAGTGCCTAGGGTGCCTAGTGACTCTTACAGTGCCTAGAGTGACTCACAGCTGAGAATGCCTAACTCAGGACTGACAGTCAGAAATTAGGGCAGACACCCCGAAACTGGTGTTATATTCTATCATTAAATTCCATCAAGCCAGTAATAAAAGTTCACTCCTGGACCACTATATTAGTTTTACCACAGAATACAGACAGTCTGCTTAGACATCTCAGCCTCTTTGTACTACACAGACAAACAGGACTTTATGATGAAAAGTTATTAAAACCAATTCAATACACATTAGGTTCTTGCCGTCTCCGGGCTAGACACTTACCCAGGTCAATGGATACTTCGTATCACAAACCAAAAATAATGCTGTAGCCAATGCTTAGTAGACTAACTAAAGATTTATTGATTAAGAAAAGAAATGAGAGTTCTTAAAAAGGTCAAAGCAGATAAGATACATTACAGTTGACCCGGCATATATAAGTCCAGTTGTTGGGAGAGATTCAGGCCCAGTCTACACTTACCTTCGGGATTTGGCAGCTGTCGACAGGAGGTATGCAAGTGACGTAAATCACTAGCATATCTCCTGTTGACTTCTCTGCGTCTGCTCTGCGTGCCGTCCACACTGCGCTATGCCACTTACCAGGGTGGTTTTCCTGCGTCAATTTCTGGATCAACTGAGCAGGTCTACACAGACCGCTCACTCGATCCAGAGACATTGAACTGATGGCGGCGAATTTGCCGCTGCCAGTGTGGACCCAGCCATAATGTCTGCTAATTCTTCATAAGTCTGTCAGGGTTTTCCCAGAGTGGATTTGGGGAACTCTGTCTTGCATCTGGAAAGCACTCTGATGGCATCCAAAGAATGAGAGATGTTGGTTCCGTCCCATGAATCCGTATTTATAGCTCTGGCACACAGAGCAAGCTGACAGGTGTCTTCCTAGACAAACAATGATGGTGTGTGTTCCTCTGAGGAAGGACAGACACTTGAGTCTAGGAAAGTCCCAATGGCACTTGCTTTGCAGGTTGAATACTTGTAAACACAGTATGATAGCCAAACAATTTATCATTAAGTTAACTCACACATAAATGCGAAGTACAGGCCTTTTGAAGTCAAGACAATTGAGCATAATTGCATACATAATGTAAAGATAATATAGAATTACAAGACATGAAAAGGATTTAGCAAGAGGTTAATTTGATTATACTCGTATACATCTAACAGGATGTAGATAAATAAAATTAACACCTATTCTTGATTTTTATCAACACATGTTAATGGGCTTGTGTCTCCTAGAGTCTAGGAGTCTAGGACCTAGACTATTTTACACTCCTTTGTCACCCACCAACAGAGAATTAACACCTCTTTGAGATGGTGCCCTGAGCACTTTACTGTCAGCGCCACACTACACATGAAAGAACTGAGCAAAGCATGCCCTGAAGCAACTCACCCTGAGTTTACAAGGTAGCATAGTTTGATATGGTAGTGAAATTGAAGCTCAACAGGGAAAGAGAGAAAGTGCTGTGGCTTAGGGTCAGAGCTCTAGTCCAGGTTTCCGGGTCTCTTTCTGTTTTGTTCTAGGTTCCCCACATGGGGATTTTGCACCCTGTCTGAAAAGAGTCTGCCAGACAGGACCAGTTGGACTCACCTGACTACAACCTGACAGATGGCAGTGGCAGCCTAATAGGTAGGATGGCACAGGACTGTCTTCACAACACTTTGACACAGCACCCTGGCTCCCGAGGCCAGCAGAAGCAGAGCTGATGTCAAAGAACTGGACCATGCAGCTGCACAGTGGGGTGCCATCTCTGGTTAGGAGGAGAGCCACTCCCTGATGACTATCACTGAGTGTAACTGTAAGTGTGTGGGGCTTGTGGTGAGACCTCCAGACATTGAACAATTATTATTTGGAACCATGGGGCTAAACAGATGTCTGGAGAGTTGGGTTGCTAATTTTTCTCTATGTGTAAATATATGGAGTTAAAATGTTTCTTGTGATTGATTGTTTTTTCCTTTCCCACTCCTCCTCCCAAGTACAAAGACATTTGTGGGAGATTCCCACTGCCTGGGAGTGGGGAAGAAACAGCGGCAAAGATGAGCAGGCAGGTTTTATTTCGATTGCCCCCAAACCAGAATTAGGAGTCTGGCTCTTGGTGAGGGTTCAAGCTCGAATTTTCTTTGTTGTAGAAAACGGAGCCCTGGAGAGATTGAACATCTGGCTTGGCACTGCCACTGGCATCAGGAAGAAGGTTACATGTGTAAATAGAGGGACATAGGAGAATTGCTAACAGGATGACACAGGTTGAGGATGTTGTCCAATACACTAGAAAGCATATTTTAAACCCAAATAAGACAAAATGTATTTTTAGAAATGTAATCTTTTTAAAAGGGATTTTTGTATAAATTAGACTACAACTCATTTATCTGAATGACTTGGGGGACATACAAAACTTTAGCATAACTAGGAACTCAGATAAACAAAAGTGCTAGTTTAACTAACACAGGATTACTGGGGGGAACCACTGGATTTGGATAACTAAGAGTTTTGGAGAAGGGAATTAAGATAACTCGAATTATACTGTATGTAAAAGTTATTGGATCTAGTTGATATTTAAGTCAAGATTTCATTAAAATGTTGAGGAAAAAATTGTTCTTACTTCCTTTCACCACTGTGCTAGTAATTAACATTTCCAAAATTATTTCAGCTTGTGTATTAACTTCGAATTCTCATTTTCCTTGTAACGTCTCTATTCCCCTGACATGACACACCCATGAGTTCTCAAAATAGTGAACTTTAATGTGGGTAATTTTGTCTATTTCTCTTTCCTCCCCTTCAGGATGTTCTTGAGGATGTTCTGCCATGTGAATACACAAAGTTTTAAAGTCCAAGTCCAAGACTTCATTTCCACCAATCCCCAAAAGTTATATAACCAGTCTTAATACTGGCGAGACTGAGCCTTGCAAGCATTGACTATAGTGTGGAGGGGTCCATGGAAAAATTGAGAGCACATGTTAAAATGTTTACTGGTGCCATTTTAAGTTGTGCGTTGCCTGAGAAATATGTAAATTTCTCAGAGAGGTTGTAACCTGTCAGTGTTTATTGGCCCAATAGCAAATTCAAACACATAGATCAAAATGGGAAAGTCAGGTACATGAGCTCCTGGGGCTTCTCTGATTGGCTGTTGATCATTCCACATGGTGGGAAATTGGCTGAAGCTGCTGGTCTTCCTCATTCTGTGTGACCTAGTCCTGTCTCCTTGCAACACGCAGATTCAGACCTTTAATATAACTGTCCTCTCCAATAATATGCAGTCAAACACTCTCATGCAGAGATTTTTTGTAAGAACCCCTCTTTGCTATCAGGGACCTCCAGGCCATGATTTTCACAGCATTTCAGCATAATGGATTCCATGCAATGGAAGATGGCCATGCAATGCTTCTCACATACAGAGTGACATTACAGGTAACATGGTTCACTGTGTATTTTCTTTGCTGTAACAACTGCACATTTAAAACACAGTGAGCATGATAACTGGTAACGTGGGAAGGAAAGACACTTCATGGCCAGTCACGCTAGTTACTGGATATTGTTTTCCCACTGTAGCAGCATTTAACAAATCAATCAGTAGCTGACCTGCTCTAATAGAAACAATTCCTGTGAAGTGATTATAAACACAGGACTGTAGGGGACTACTTGGGTTATCAAATCCACTTCCCTCCTACCACAGGCAACCCCCCTTCATATCATTCTGTTAAGAAATATATCAAGCTCCATCTTAAAACCACTTAAGTTTTTTGCTCCCTCTGCTTCTACTGGGAGGCTGTTCTAGAACCTCACTCCTCTGATGGTTAGAAACCTAATTTCCAGCCTAAATTTCTTTGTAGCTATTTATTTGTAATACCTCTTAGTTAATAGCAACCCTTTTAGTCCTTTACTTTCTGTATATTTGATTCATTTATATATTGACTATTCTTCAGAATCTTTAAGATATTAATAAAGGTATGTTCAATTCTAAGGGCTTGTCTATACTTACCTTTGAGATTCGGTGGCAGTTGACAGCAGATACTCAAGTGACGTAAAAACTTGCGTAACTCACGTCGACTCTGTTGCTTCTGTTCTGTGTGCCATCCAGACTGCAGTGCGCCACTTTCAGAGCTAGTTTTCATAGATCGATTTCTGGATCGACTGAGCGGGTCTTCACAGAGAAATCGATCTGACGGTGACGAATTTGCCGCCGTCAGTATAGACCCAGCCTAAGGACCAGAACATGGATCTTTGACTGATAAGTAACCCTGTTCAGGAATTCTGTGCATTAGACTGTATTTATAACTCTAAGTGTCTCTATGTCCAGATAGTCTGGGAATCATCCCTTTAACATATATATAATGTTTACATAAACATATAAAAACCTGGGAAACTTGTAAGAGATAATTGTCACAGCAGATAGAGAAGAATAATTATGGGGGAAGAAAGACCCACTGAAATATATCATCTCGTTAGTCATCTGAGTTACTAATAATCATGGTTTCACACATAAATCAGGTAAACTAAGAATCTATAGAAATAACATCAGAACATGTTTCTTTTGGTGAAGGCATTTTCTTTGTTTGGAATCTGTATATTATAACACTGGTATGAGAACTTAGTTGCGGAATGAATCTGCTGTATTCCTCCAGATACAGTGACAGAAACATCGCCACTTCTTATCATCATCATCACGGCAAAGGGGGTAATGCATCTATTCTTTCTGTGTTCTGTATAGTGCTGTACTAATCTCTGCTTGATCATCTTTGATTAAATCATTTCATTTGAGCCTCTTATTTGACAATCTTGGGTTGTAATTACTCAGACACACAAAATCTATTTGTTTATACCCACTTGTCAATATTTGGTCTCTTGATTAGTGACTTGTTCAAAAACTGATTCTGATTTCTGGAGATCTGTTTGTTGTTCATAGGTAAGGATATGATTTAGTCACAGAGATCACAGATTCCGTGACTTTAATAAACCGTCGTGACTTCTTTGGCTTCAGCCCTGCTGCTACAGTGGGGGTTGGAGCTGTCAGTCCCCACAGTGAAGTCTGGAGCCCTACCTAGTGGCATGGCTGAGGGGCTTTAATCCCCCATGGCAATCAGCTCCCCTCCAACCATTACTTTTAAGAAACTTTATGGAGAGGTCGCAGGCCGCCATGAATTTTTGTTTACTGTCCATGACCTGTCTGTGATTTTTACTAAAAATAACCATGGCCAAATCTTTACATTATTCATAAGTTCATGCAAAATAGTTTCACAAATATTTCTTATCTTGTGGCTTGGTTCAAAAAATTGTTGTCAGAGCAGCTGCTCAGCTAATTCAGTGTCTTGTCTACGGCAGTGACCAGGTTCAGATGCTTCAGAGACAGGTGCAAGAAGCCCCTTACCAGAAAAACCTGCCTACAGGGGAAATTACTTCCTGACCCCTGTCAGGCAATGCAGGCTTATGCCCTGAAGCATGGTGATTTAGACCCCTTCCAAAATATATTCCCATTTATTTTCCCCATGTAATGTCTGTGCATGTTTTCATTATCCGTATACAGCTCTAATCCTTTTCTGACTCCTCCACTAGGGATGGATTTGGCCCATTGGCTGTGATTGAATGCAGATTTAGTTGTTTAAAATGTGCATAGACATGACCTGAATGTTCACTTTGAAGATTTCATTTTATAGTGTCTTCAACCTTAAAATAGTCCAGTTAAATGTTGAAGCTCGCACCTTGAGGTAGATAATATTAGCTGTGATTGCTGTTTTTCACACCTCCTGTTTTTCTGCAAGGTGCAGGGTAGAGATTAGCAGCTTCCATTTCATTGTTAAAGCTACTTGGAACAGAAACAGCTACTAATTTCAGGGTTCTCTTCTAATAAAACAAATATTACATTTTTAGCAAAACAGAAAAAAATTGTGAGAGGAGCCTAAAATTTCATGTTCCATTATTTTTGGTTTTGTGTCTGCTACTTTTCATGCAGCTATGATTATGAAGTGGATAGAGTGTAATGAGCCAGCCAGCTCTCAAGAGACACCTTCCCTATAGGACTGAGATAGGTGGAGATACAACTCATTTGCACCTGTATTAACGAAGGCAGAATTTGGCCGACTGCCTCTGACCCACTAAAGATTATCCAAATGTACAAGATAAAGCCTGCCTCTAGGCCTCCTTGTGTGTTCTATGTCTGATCTGAGTTATCTGTCTCTTTAGAATGTGAGCACCTGAAGGCAGGGTTTGTTTCTACATCTGTGTCTTGTACAGAGCTGTGCAGACTGTCAGGTCTTATTAAAACATCATCATGAATCTACCACTGCCCCTTTTCCAGATGTGAACAGCTGTTCTGCATTTTCTTGCGGGGTCTCAGAGCTGAGGGGTGTGTAAGGGACCACAATCCATACCGTTAGAGACCCAAGAACATCATCAATGAAAGGCTTCATCCAAAATTCTTCCTGTGCCTTTCCCATTCAAAGGGCAGTATAAGGAGATGGCCGGATTTCAGACTTGATTCCAGTGTCACTCAGGCAGTGCTTCCCATTCAGCTAAGCTAAAGGTGTCTCTATCTTCTTACTTTCCACACTTGCCTGCCAAATAGGAAGGTGTTTGCGGGCAGAAGATGCTGTAGCCAAGAGTTCTGATGCTGATGGTAGTACTCGTGCTGCTGCAGTTGGTGAGTCCTGTTTGGCCCCAATCCAAAGACCACTAAGTCAGTGGGAATCCTTCTCTTGTCCAGAAGCTACAGCCAGGAGGGTGTGTGCTTGGGCTTCAATTGACTATTTGCTTCTGACAGTTTCTGTGCTTTGTCCCGTACTGTTTGATACTGTTTAAGTAACAACAACCAGCCTTTGAAGTTACAGCATTAGGTGTTGACAGTGCTGGTTCAGTCCTGTGAAGGGGAAAGTGTCTGTGTTCTCAGGGCTTCCGGACAGAGGCGGTGCCTCTCTCATTAGCAATACGAGCGCTTCCTGTGCGGTGTGAGCCGGAACATTGCAGAACAAATAATTATCCCTCTCTCGGCTAGTGCTTATAACTGGACATTTGAATGGTGACATCACGCTGCTCATGTCTCTCCCTGTGGACAAAGACAAGCAAGGACAGGATTTCAAGCTCTAATCCAGGATTTCAGGCCCGGCCTTTGAACCTTTCAACGCAAACAAAGGTAATACCACCTTTTCTCCAAGGATTTTCCTTGGAACTAATGTAATTGCTACAGATTACCTCCCTTAGCTATCCTATAATACAGGAGATGAAGAGCTATCATGAAAGATATCTATAGATGTGTGTGTGTGTGTGTGTGTACACATTACATTATTTTTTCCTTGCATTAAGTTTAATACAAAAGACATTGGGAAGTTGCATAGTTGTAGCTGAGTATTCATTTAATGTTTGAGATGACACTACTTTTCTCCCCTCTAATGGACTGAAGCTAAACAGTATCAAACAGTATGGGACAAAGCACTTGGAAATATGAGCAAGTATTGTGAGGTGATGAAGTCAATGGGAGTTTGAAGGTGCTCAGCACATTGCAGATTTGCACTCTGTGGCTCGGATACAGCACTGTACAATGCATGGGTTGACTGCAGCCCCCTTGCACAGCCCACTTTAATTTAATGGAGCTCCGTACCAGCACAGCAGTCCTCTTGTGCATTGTACATTGTAGGATGAAGCCCTATAGTTATAGCTACTAGAAATGAGCTCCAAAAGGGAGATAAATAGTTTTGTCAAATTTTTTTTTTTTTCAGAATTTTGAATGTAATTTAAACTTCAAAATAAAAAAATATTAACTTTCCTTATAGTTTATTGAAAAATGGGAGAGGAGGAAATGTGAAAAATTTTTAAAAGGCCTTATGTGCTTTAATTTTGAAAATTTTGAAATTTTCAAAATTTGAAAATTGTTGACCAGCTCTACTTAATCACTATTTATTATTTAAATAGCTCCATCAATGTGCAGGAAACATTACAGAGAGAAAAACAGAGTTCACTTCCCCATAGCCAATATAATCTATTTAGAGAAGAGAGAAAGAGGGAAATGTTTATATGAGATGTTTCTTTTCCTGATTTCTTTTACTACATATTATTTTTTTCTTTCTAAGATTTCCCAGTTTATCTTTTTATTTTAAGTTGGGTTTGTAAGCTTTGGCTTTTTGTCTGGTTTTGCTCTCTGTTTACCCTTGCCTAGTTTTTTTTTAAACTAATTGCTTTTTTCCCCCTTACAGTTTCTTTCTTGCTTTCTTCCTGTTAATTTTAGTTTACTCCTACCTCACACCATAGAGACAATCTTATATTGGCCAGAGGAACGGACTAGATGTAACATTTTCCAAAGTCCTTACGGACCAGATTTTCATAGGTACCTGGGCACCTAAACAGGTAGGTAGGCATCTAACAGGATTTTGAAAAGCATGCAGGCAGCTAAGTCCCATGGGAGTTAGGTCTCTAGGTGCTTGTCTGAATCCTATTCGATGCCTATCTACTTGTTCAGGTTTTTACATACCTTTGAAAAACTGGTCATAAGTGACTTTAGGAAACTAAGTCCCATTTTCAAAGAGACTTAGGCACCTAGGAGTCTAAATCTCATTGCTTTCAATGCCAAAGTCACTTTTTAAAATGTTACCCTAAATGAATTAAAATTAGATTGTGTCCGTTACACCTCAAACGTCCATCAGTCTATGATTTGCTGAAATCTAGAATAGCCATGAAATGTGTTTACATAAAATTCTAAAGGAACTACTAGAAGTAAAAGAACTACAAATATTATTGACTGGATCCTGTTAGGTGCTGAATGCTCCTTAATCTACTCTGAAATCCCTATGAAATCAACAGGCATTGAAGGAGATCTGCAATTCACAGGACTGGCTGCTATCGCTACAGTTCTATGCAATTTATATGCAATGAGCAACTGGGGATACACATTTTTGTTTCATGCCCTCCACTTGGTTCCTCTTAGGGACCAAGTGCAAAGGATCTCTGTAAATAACAGTTCTTTAATAACGTATAGAAAGGAAAAATGGAATAGACACAGAGTTAGTATGTCTTCTCTATCACCCTTCAGTGAAGAACTGTATTCTACTTCATAAGGCTTTTTCCCATCCAGATTTAAATTACTCATGTTTTAACTGACTCAAGCCACATTATATCACATGGGATCTCATACGTACCCTAGAGGTCCCCAGTGTTAACCTTTTTCTGTGATGAGAAGAGACCATTTACTTCTACTCTACTTTCTGCCTTGCAGCCAGTTTTAGATCCATGAGAACACTTTGTGTCTCACCGCATGACAACTTAGCTTCTTCAGTAGCCTCTTGTTCAGGACCTTGTCAAAGGCCTTTTGAAAGTCTAAAGAAATCATACACCTGCTTCTCATGTATCTACTGCCTTACTGACATGTTTAAAGAATTCTGAAAGATTCATGAGACATGATTTTCCTTTGCAGAATCTGTGCTGGTTAGACCCTATTAGATCACGATCTTCCAGGTGCTTCGTTATTGTTTTAAATATCCTCACAACCAATTTACCAGATATAGATGTAAGTCTTGCTCATCTATATTTTCCCAGATCTCCCTTAAAGCCATTTTCGAATATAGGTACATTTGCTACCCTCCATTCCTCTGTTTTGAATGAGAAAGGGCAGATTTTTGTTAACAGCTGCTCAGCTAATTCATACTTGGGCTCCCTCAGACGCTGAGATTTACTATCTGGGCCTGTTATGTTGCTCCTGCACCTCTTCTTCTCTCAGTTTTATCTCTGTGATCACATCTCTGTTACCAGAAAATGGCAGGTCAGGATAGGAATCTCCCCAACATCCTCTGTGGTGAAGAATGATGCACAGAAATCATTCAGCTTCTCAGCACTTCCTCATCCTTAATTGCTCCCTATAATCCCTGGTGACTCAGCAGACCCACTGATTCTTTTACACGCTTCCTGCTTCTGCTAGACTTCAGACATCTTGTTTTTTATTCACCTTTAGCTATTTGCTCTTCAAAATGCATTTGATTCTTTGAATTTCCTTTTTATTTATTGCCACTTTAATTCATGTTCCTCTTTATTGCCTTCAGTAGAGTCAGATTTCTAAATTCTGAAGGAACTGAGGCTTGAATAGCCTCTTGAATCCCACCATGTAGCCATATTGGCTCATTTCTTGTCTTTCTGGTTCCTCTTTCGTTCAGTGGAATGTCGTCTCTGAGATGCTTTTATTATTTAAGTAGCATCCAGGCAACCTCTAGGGATTTTACTTCCTTTTTTTCCCCAGTGATGCTAGGCCCCTTAGTGATTGTTAAACGACACACAACTTTCATTGACTTCCATGGGACGTAATGCTTTTCTGCAGTTTTTATATCAAGCCCTTAATCCTCTCTCATCACTCTGTTCTTCCACCCCTTACCCATGCCATGCTTATGGACACTTAAATACTGTAGATAGATCAGATAAGATTTGATTAGATGATGTCTTTTATTGTATTTTCTCTGAAGTTCCTTTAATTAGTGGATATATTTATGATTCCTAGAGGACCTCAAATGTACAAAGAGTACTTTAGGGGAAGGCACAGCACTGCTACAGTGCCAGAAGGCTGTTCTCTGATTAAAAAATACCATGACTGTTCTTGTCATCTCCTTGGAACTCTCTTTTCTCAGCTTCTTCTGACATGAGTCAAGCTGTAAGTACTTTCTCTAACTTTCCCTGAAGATGGGCAAAATTTGTAGAGCAAAATATGGGGATTGAAACATTTAATTTGCCTTTTTGAAAAAAAATAAAAGTGTTTTAGTTGCTTGCTCTCCCACATGCTTTTAGTAAGCCTTTGAGGTAACCAAAGTATATTCATTGTCACCCAAGAACTTTAAAGTGAAGTTAAAGTTGCAGGGACATGGTGTGAATATAGCCTTCCAAGAATATTAGAATTAAACTAAACTCAAATAAAACAAACTTCATACACTTGTACCCCTGGAAATGCTGAAGCTTGAAAGAGGATCCAGTGAGGCTTCTTGGGTGTTCTCTCTTGCTATAGATCTCATACCAGACTAGGACCACAGGAACAGGGAGTACTGTTTTGATTTCTCTCTCCACCAGTTTCTCCTGCTCTCTCCAGATTTCCTTCCCATGTCCACATTCCCTCCTACATACAAGGAGGAGGTCTTCCTTCCTATTGAAATCAGAGATCCAATGCTGAAGTGGTGGGTGGAAGGGGAGATTGGGCAAGAACAGGGAGCTTATGTGGAGGAGAACGGGGACATTCCTCCACAGAGTTATGCAAGATGAGAAATTCCCATAACTAGATCTGTTTGGAAAATGGAATTTTTTCCATGGAAAGTTTTGGCTATTATTCATAAAACCAAAATATTTTTAGTTTTTGTCTTAAAAAGTTTAATTGTACAAGTAGTTTTGTGTGTTGTCTGTTTTTTGCCCAAATTTTTCTGTGCTTGGATGAAAATGTTGGTGGTTGGATTTGCAGTTTTCTGCCCTTTTTTATTTTAAAAAAAAATCAGACACTCTCCTCAAATATTTGCATTTGCTCAAAAATGCAATTTTTGACTGGAATAAATTTTGTTGAAAAATTTTCAGCTAGTCCTACCAGCAAACTTCAGGGAATTCAGCATGTCCCTTTGTGTGACTTTTAATGAAAAATGTCTTTTCTTTCATTGATAAAGGTCTCCTGCAATTAGGTTTCACTGTGAACTCTCTGTTTGCAAGGAAATGGGCTAACAACCTATTTTTAAAATAAGCAGCAGAGAATCATAGAAGACTAGGGTTGGAAGGACCTCAGGAGGCAATCTGCAGCAGTCATTTAATTTCTAGGGAAGTCTAGTAACTAAACTTCATTTATTTGTGGTTTATTTAATTACATGGCAAAAAGAAAAGGTCTACAACAGAGGTCCCCAAACGTTTTACCTGTGACCCTCCTTACCCCTGTCCACACCCCACACCCTCTTGCCAGCTGGGGTTGGGAGTGGGGCCATGGTTGGGGAACGTAGTGGGAACTGGAGACGGAAGCTAGGAATGGGGCCATGGCAGGCTACCACAGATAAGACTGCAGCTGGGAGCAGAGAGCTGGGAACTGGGCACTGCGACTGGGGGCCGAGCAGGGGCTGGGAGCTGAGGCTGAGCTAGAGCCCAGGTGCTGATGCTGTGGCCGAGCCAGGGGTCAGGGGCTAGGGGCCCAGGCCGCAGCCGGGCCACGGGCCACAGCTGGGTGGGAGGGCAAGATCAGAACTTGGGACAAACCTGGGCTGGATGATAATCTCTCCCAGCCCCCATGGGAGCAGGCCCAGGCCCTGTGTGTCCCCCTGAAATGTACACCTTCCTAGGGGATGTCCCCACAGTTTGGGATCCGCTGGTCTACAAGAATATTTGAACTGTAATGAACAGCTATATTTTTAGGGCAACAAATTTGATAAGCATCCTGTCCCAACTCCAAATTTTGCAAAAACTTTTACCTTGGATTAAGTTCTCACCTGCAAATTTTAAGACAAACGTGCTTTTTTTTGTGATTTATTTGGAGCCCCAAAATTGAGCTTCTAATGGAAACTAAATTGTACCATAACTAGGGAGGGCCTGCATTGTTCCATAATATTTACATTATTTTGTGTAAATACAGGCAATTTCCAGAATCAGAAGGAGGTAAAGTCTGGCTATTCTATTCTTCACATGCACTTATGCCACCCTCATACCATCTATCTGAGTATCTTTCATCAATGCACTAAGGGAGGTGACCGTCATCTGTCGCATAGAGTTTGTTCTTTTCTGTGTAGTTTTGGAGGGGTTGTTTTGTTTTTAAAATAAATTATATGTACCCTGTGCTATGAATTTATGTTAGCCAAGGCAAAGTTTGAGAAGTGCACCTTGCACTTGGAGCTGCAGGTGGTGATGCTTGTGGTGGTTATTAGTTCCCATGGAAGTTTACTCCACCCTCCTGACCTGGCTCTGGAGAAAGCTGTCGCCTGTGTAGACGAGCTTTGTCCTTGTGGCAGAAAGTTCCAATGTGCCAAAGAAGTGGAGTTGTTGGCCCCATGGCCATATCTTGGAACCCCACGCAGTCTTTTAGGTATCCTGGGGTCATGCACTGAGCATCATGAAGATAGAGTCTGAGATCTTTAATTTGACCTGTTATTCTTTAGGAAGCCAGTACAGTGAGTGGAAGACTGGTGTGACGTTCTTATAGTAGCCTGTATTGCTGAGGAGACATGCTGTGTCGTTCTGTAGTAATGCGAGTTTCCTTAGGCTGATGGCTTTATGCCCAGCTAGAGAGAATTGCTAGTCCAGTCAGAAAGTGACAAAGGTTTGCATAACTAAGGCCAAGTCATCATCCATCTTGATGGGATGGAGTTGCCTATCTAGCCATAAATGGTAGAATATGTTTTTTGTGGTCTTTGCTATGTGGGTGTTAAGTGTCTGTGAGGAATGAAGGAGCACTCCCATCGAACCATGGGGCAGGTTGTCTGGTCACATAGTTCCTGTTCATGTTGATGCCCATACTGGCTCTAACGCACCGTTTTACACAGGTAAAAATCCCAGTGTTCATCACAGTTCACTAACTCCACCTCTGGAATGTTTCCTATGATCCACCAGAAATGAGTGAGCAGTCAGTGACCTATGTGGACCTCAGATTTCATACTCCTACAGAGAAGAAGAGAAAACGAAGAACAGAGCGCACCAGAGTCACAGGTACTTTATATTTAAAATCTCCTTCTTTAACTTTATCCCACTAACCCTAACATTAGACAGCAAGATTCTGTGTTAGAATTTTTTCTCCAATGTCAGTAAAAGCTCTGTTGTCATTTTTGGGCCAGTCTATCTGATATGAAAGTGTCCCCAGAAATGCATAGTTTACCAGGTATGGGAAGGAGGTGCCTTTGTACCTCCAAAGGCCTGGAATGCATTTATTTCATTATGAAATAATAAACAGAGTGGGACTGGCCCTTTCAGAGGGAAGAGGCTAGTGCACCTGTGACTGGTCAGCTGACCCCTGTTGGGCTAAAAGTGAAGGCACCTGGCTGGATTGCTCTGTGAGCAAACATTTCCCATCATGAGTGCCCAGAGTGCCCCACGTTTTCCAGAACTTCCCTGGCCTGCAGCCTCACCAGAGAGCTTCTCTGCCAGTCAGCAAAGCTTTGGTGCCATCACTAACAGGAGAAAGGTCTCTTGGCCAGAAGAATAACCATTGACACAGTTCCAGGTTTAACCATATCTTTGATCCCCCTCTTGCTCTTCCTTCAGGGCACCCACTGAAGATTTTAGGCTTCCCAGCAATCACATCTCTTGGGCAGAGACTCACATCGTGCCTTCAGACTGGGGGTTCAGGCTTTCAGTGCCTGGCACCCCCCTGCAATTTCCCAGCAGGTCTGACTGGGGACCATCACCTGTAGCTAGCTCTTTCTGCCAGGCCTGTAACAGTGCATTCCAGTTACCAACCGACCTTCACAAAGAAACTGCATTTATTCTTAGGGCAAAAGTATTAAAGCGAAAACATTTAAAAACAATAAAAGAGCCTACATGCATACTAAAACCTTACCAGAGATCACCCCCATCTACAACATAGCGTCAGTCTTTCCGAGCCCCCAGTAAGTATTGTCCTCTTGGACTTCTGTCAGTTTTTAAGATCAGAAGCCAGACCCCTCTGGGTAGATCAATGTTTCTTTATGCAGCTCAGGCCTTTAATCTCCAGTTTCTAAGACCAGGTTAATCCCCAGTTTATGGCCCTCTAGTCAGGATGTAGCTTCAAAAGGTCATTTTTTTTCAGGGTCAGATTCTTATTCCTTTTCTTATTCTTAGAATAAGGTACAACTCAACATCAGTAACAAGTGAAGAATCTGGCCTTCAGAGAATCCAGCCCTTTGTTCTGTTCTGGTCATGATTTACCTGGGAATAAGCTTTCGGTTTTAACAAATGGTGTTCTGTATGAAAGTAATCAGTGTGTGGTATATGTTCCAACTTTTGAGTGGCTTTTCAACTATTTGCAATGGCTACTGCTTCAAGAATTCACTGTTCATACCTCTCTACTAGAGCTAAGTCACATGATACATTTTCTGCTTCCTAATTGGATGACTCTGGTAAAATTGATATGGGAAATCTGACACAACTTTTGAATAATGTGTTTAATTAACCAGTGGAAAAGATTACCAAGGCATGTGATAATTCTCCACCATTTGGAATCTTGAAATGATTCCCATTCTAAAAGATATGGCTTAGTTCAACCACAAGTTATTGGTCTTGGAAATAGGAATTACTGAGTGAGCTTCTATGGCCTGTGTTCCATTATGGAAGATGTAACACCTAAGACCTGATGCTCAGAATGGTGCCTTCTAGATTTAACATCTATGAAGTTCTGTTCCCACCTACTGTGAAGACAATTTCATGGGGCTGCCTTTCCATTCTTATAACCTAGCAGAAATCAGCGAGCAGGAAGTGACCTACTCTGATCTGAAGTTTCACACTTCTTCAAAGCAGCAGAGACAACAAACACCTTCAAGTGCAGAGAGCAAAGGTATTATTCATGAGGAGCTGCTGGCTCCTTACTTTTTTGGTCAAAGTGTTCATAGTCAAATATCCTCTTGCTGTAGCCATTGCCCATCATATTTCAGGAAGAATAAAATGAGGATTTTCTGTACTGTGGCAGGACGTGGCACATTACTGGAAACTCACTTAGGATGACACTAAGTCAACACCTCGGCAGAAACTGGGATGGGACAGCTCTGGCTTTCACCAGGAGTGACTGTTTTCTCCAAGCCTTCTCAATTCATGCCAGATTTACTGAGCACATATTCAATAGCTGTTCTTACTGGATTGGTTTAGATCCAGAGAGGCAGGTTCTGGCTTTGGTATATTGGTTTGCTTTTATTTTCTCTCTCTTATTTCTGATAGAGTCTACTTCTCCATCTTCACCATGGCTCATTACAGTGATTCTGGGGCTCGTCTGCCTGGCTTTGCTCGCAACCACAGGGACTCTGGGTGCCATGTGTAAGTATTTGCCAAAACATGATCTGGATCATTAGATTAAGCCTTTAACCCAAGCTGTAGCAGCTAATACGTTTTAGCTCTGGAGGTCTCCAGTTCATTCACCAGTGTGTAAGCCATGAGGGCAACTGTCACAATTCCTGTTAGCATCCTTATAATGCAAAAGAAAACTGATTTATAAAAGTGTATTTCATTTTGTTTTAACCTATTTCTTATGATATGGATTGATGTTTTCCTGGCTTCCCATCAAGTGAGGAAACAGAATGAGGAATTTATCCAGAAGCAAGATATCTTCAGCCAAAATATCAGCCACTTAAGGGAAACCCTGAAAAACTGCTCACAGCAAAGGGACGATCTCCAAGCCCAGAAAGCAAACCTTTCAAAGCTTGCAAATAGGACAGGTATGGATCAGAGCTCACTCTTCTATTATATCCTCTATGGTAATATTATTGCTTACTCAGAAGCCAGCTCTCCTTGTCCTTATTAACAACAAAAGATACGTCTGTTCCTATGCACGCAGTGTACATGGGCCTCATCTAAGTATTAAAAACATGGACAGCTGCAAACAAATCTAAGCAAAGATATTATGTCCTTAATATGGACATAATCAATGATCCCTGGCTCACTAGCTTCAAAGTAGAGAAACCTGGGCAGCTCCTTCCCAATTTACATCTCTCCATGGTACAAGGTAAAGACACTGATGAACAGAGGGATTTTGACTAATGCAACAGACAAACAGCCTGCTGCAGGGAGAGACCCTCCTGCACTTCCTTCCCCACAGAGCTGATTCTGCGCCAGCTCGGTTTTCATATTTACATCACGGTCAACATCATCACTGCTGTCACTCTGAAAGCCCTGCCACGATGACTATGATCTATCTTCAGTGGAAGCAACTTCTTTAGAAAGGCATCGCACTGTTGCCTACCTCCTGCACAATTTCCTTTTTTGAAGAGGACAAGGCTATGCTGTTTGCCCCTATGTGAGCATTGCTCCCTCTCACCTCTGCTGCTCTTATTACCTTATGTCTTCATGGGGGTGTTTTCTGTCCTGTGAATACATTTGAGAATTCAAAATTTTCCTATTTCACATTTGGATAAAACCGAGACCTTACAAAGTTTCCACGAAAAAACAGAAAAACTCCAGAATAGCCAAAGACCTACTGGTGAGGGGAGTCACGTGGGATGTGGGAGAACCAGGGTTAAGTTCCTACTCTGCCTGATCCAGGAAAGGGCCTTGAACCAAGTATCCCATATCTCAGGTGAGTGCCCTAAACACCAGGTTATTCTGGGGGCACCCACACCAGCTTATTCAAGCTGGCAAGACAAACATTACATTCCCCTATAGAAGAGTGAG